>JAOYRR010000165.1:0-545000 GCA_038994665.1 Podotricha telesiphe | reverse complement strand
CTGCCTGGCTGTCTGTCTGTACCGACATCACGGCTAAGCCGCTAAACCAATTGTGATGAAATTTTATACAGAAATACTTGAGGGTCTTAAAATTCTTCATTTTCTAATTTGTTTTAATTTTTCCACGAATTTCATTGTTTTACGAAAAGGCCGTGGAGAATCCGAAACAGTTATAGTTTACGCAGACGAAGCCGAGAGCTGGTCTCTAGTAACAATATAAAGTTAGTTGCTCTTCAAACGCGCCATGACATTGGTACATTACATTAAAAGCTTTATTATGTTGATATTGATGTTAGAAAAAGTAGATTTTAACCCCATGCAATTATACAACATTACAGTGAAGTATCGCGGTAATCTCCTGACACTCATTTACTAAGCACTTCAGGCCCTACTTTACTGTTTGCGTGCCATATAATCTTTATAAAAAGGTTTGCATTTATTATATGCGAAAACATATTTACTATAACTGTAGAATGAAAGGAAAAATTATGCACTGGCTATAAGCTAATGTTTTCAAAGTTGTTCCTTAGATTTCCTCTGCCTACCATGAGATGAAGAAAAATCCTACATGCTTTAAATTATGTGTAATATTTCAAATTAAGTAGGTAATTTTAAGGAAAAGATTTTAATTTATATATTTGATTTGACTAATCGTATAGAAACGTTTTAAAGTACTATGTTAGTTTTAACAAAACGAATACAGTAAAAAGAATTGTGTTTTTTTATTCTGTACTCCTTTATTTATTTTATTTGCGTGGACTTTATAATCGACACCATCATGTTTTATCAAACTTTTGGTAAGGAGTAATTTCCTTATACCTTATAGTATAACTGACCTATTATGATTCTACATCAGGTGTTTCACTCTTTAAAGCCTCTATCCCGCCGAACATTTAAAGCTATACAAATAATGATTCATTTATTTGAATTTCCGATCAGTAGTTCCGAAGATGTGCGCGTACAAACATTGTGTTTTGACTGTTTTACTATAGTATAGAATTTTTTCATTATTTACTTTGGCTTATAATCATTTCAGATGTAAGTACCCTGTAATTTGTTTCTTAAATATAATACAATACTAATTGGCTTATACTCTTATTACGTGATGAAAAAGTGGACGAAATTTTTATATATTTTTTTGACAGCAGTCGGTTTTTGACACGCTTTTAATAGCTTCACCTATACCTATCTACTAATCAATGCAACACATTTGAACACGTGTCCGAAGCTTAGACATCCTTACCAGATTCATTTTAAGCGTGTATAGCGTTTAGTTTTTTATTTAATTTAATTTGTTAATTATTATTAACGAAAGGATGGAAGCTAGCAGAACCCAAATAATATGAGAAATAACTTAAAAATACTTGAATGTAAATAAAAATTATTATAAAATTTGTTTGTTTTTATCTAATGAACACATCTTACTTCCGCCGGCATGCAGGCACTAGCTTGAAACGTAGTATAGCCCAATTATATACATTTTCACTTTCAAATGTACACTTTTTGTTAAAACACCTGTTAACTAGTTAAATTATTTGGCAATTCGTTCCACCACATTATCTATTGATTAACGAGTATATCAAACTAGTTGTAGCCTTCGTTTGCGTGTATTATTAAATGTAAAATGCCTTTTTTTTATTCCGATTCTGTAGGAATATACATATCGCTTGTGGAGCCGTATTTTGCTAATAATTTAGCAGAGAGAACTATTCATTCTATATTATGTTAATATGAATAGAAATAAAGCCGCCAAAAACATAGTTGGAAAGAATCTGATTTTTCGCGATGGTTGTGTAATGAAATCTCATTGAGGGTATTTTTATATTGAATATCAGTCTTTAGAATTTGCGGACAGTGGGATAACACTGTGAACTGGTCGTGGGTTCGATTACCTTTTGGGGGAATAATTGTATTTCAATTATTTTCATTTCTCCGCTCTGATAAGACAAAACGCAGTATAACTGTATGATTCGAATTCGGGTGGCAAGCTCTGTCTGCCTGCCCTGCTATTCGGGAAAAAGCGTGAAGCTTAGTAATTTTTATAAAGGAATGATTAATTAAAAAGTACAATGCTCACAGCTCCCTCTATAAAATTATATTCGATACAGAATATTTTTTAATAAACAAACGCAGTTTTTCAACAACGCAATTGGGCTACGATCACGCAAACTGAATGACAATATCGTAATACCGCCTATGATTACAACAAACGTCTAGACTACTAAATATACGATTACCCCATTAAAATATTTATTTGTTTCTAAATAAGATTGAAAACGACTTGTCTGAATTCAAGTGTCGTACATTTGTTGTTACAAACGTGGCTACAAAAGTCTCAATGTCATCTTTTATTTCTATCTCGTTTTAGTACATTGTAAATTATTTACAATTTCTTTGAAAACGTAATATAATTTTCTAATTTATATACTACGCTTATGTGATAGTTGCGACTATTTTGATTTGTTCATAATGAATTTACCTTAATAATAAATATATAATAATTAACATCTATTTGATTTCCACATTTGTTTTCCACATATGATTGCCCTAAAACGCTTCAACATATCTGTTGGCAGGGAAGTAGGCCAGCTCTCTGCCATCACCATCACTTAGTAGCTACTGACCCTCCAAAATATGCGGAACGCTTCACGATTTTGACAATCATACTAATATATAGTGTAGTATGAAAGACAATCTCAACGCCATAAATATAATTCATATAGAGAGTTCATTTTTTTTAATAGTGTTTTAAAAATACATTGAATTAATTTTACATTGAATAATTTTTCACATACACTTATTGGATACAATGACGTACACGTTGCTAAGGCAACGACTATTTTACGCGTCAATAAATCCTCTAGTATGAATAATATACTACCCAATATTAAAATATCACAAAAGAAACTTACAAATTTAACCTCCAGCAATAAACAATTTATTATATGTAATATTGCTTCAATGCATTTAAAGTCGTGTAAGCGCTATCGTGACCGAACTGCATTAAAGATTGCCGCCAGCGTTTAGCATTTTTTTTTCATTTTATAATAGTATTGTAGTTTAGTTAAAATATGCCTAACTATTTACTATGTTTTGGGTTCATATCCTACTCTGTATATTATTATTTTTTTATGCAATGTTATGAGTGTCTCACTACCTAGGGTCTCCACTTAGTTTTTATATTAAATTTTATAATGAATGTTTACATTTATTTGTAAAATTGGGTCAAAAACTCTCGCTCTTTAAAAAATCTTAAAGAGAACAAACTTGATATATCACTGGACGCTTACTACCCTGTAAAATGCAATAACTATTGCAAGTGTGTTGGTGTCAGGCAAGACACACCATTCTCCACTTTCCGCCATAATTTGATAGAATGGCTGAGCCAATTAAAAAAAATATTATATGCTATTTAATTACGAGGGACCAATAAACAATCTTCAGTTCAAGATATTTTCCAAGATGAAAGTATACAACAGAGAGGCATATAGTCACAACAGTGTGAACACAATCAATACTTGACCTAAATGCCATGAGACTACGCCATGGTAATGCTCATTAATAGCTGTGACGTTATCAGTCTTTTTCCCTTCCCTTTATAGGCGCTCGCACAACCCAATAGCTATGTATGTCAGCTTATATCGCGTTTTTATAATAGTCAGTTGTATACATTAATAACCTTTACCCTGTTATATTGTTCAAGGGGGATTTTAAAACGTAAAGTCCCCAATCCCAGTTTCAGAAAATATACATATAAAACGAGAAGCGAGTTGAGTGGCGAAACTCAACGCCGCGCGTTGTTTATTCACCAGTGCTGAGAAATGAAAATAATATTTTGAATTATAATAATTCCTCCGAGTGGGTTCAAACCCACAACCATCGTGTATTCAGTAAGACACTGCCTCATCTCTAAATGATGCTATAAATAAACCTCGATAAAAGCAAACGGTTAATAAATATTTTTGGTTTTATCTAGACAATATATATATATATAATTTGACTAGGCAATATAAAATATATATTTTTAAATATAAAAATTTAAGCACCCTTAAATGTTCTATTTAGTTTTTCGTTCCAGCACGGTTCCGATGCCGAATCGTAACCAAATAGTTTTCAAGAACCTTTAGAGCTCTTCAACTTAAAGTGAGAATAGATATGACCTATAAAAAAAGATACATTTTATGAAAAAATATATTGCACTGAATTTTTTTTTTTCATGAAATGTATTACATAGTCTTAATTGCACTTAAAAAAAAAGATGAAATTGAAAAAAAGATGAAACAAACAAAAAGATGCAACAAACAAAAAGTGAAGATATCTCTTCCCGTCAACTAGTGGAAGTAGACGAGTTGTGAACAGCGAGATAGAAAGTCGTGCAATAATAAAATAAAGGAGAAACAGAAAAACAAAATAAACAACAAAAATACAAATACAAACGTACTTATATATACAAGAAATATACAAAACAGGTATTAGGAATGCAAACAAAAGCAGTTCTTGGTTTAGCAGTTTCAAAATTATAATTATATTTCAACATTTTTAAAGTGTAATTCACACTCTTAGTAAATTGAAGAACATTTTCAGGAATCGTATACAAATTTGAACGGAGCGGGATTCGAACCCGCGTTCTAACTGCTATGCCTATATCCGGCTACGTCGAAATTCTTATACGCTTATTATAACTTAGAGATGATGTTTATAGATTTAGGATAACTTAATACTAAAATACTGAATCTAGTCTTGTCAAGTAGCTAGTACTTTTTGTTAACGTTACGGAACACATTCACAGGAAACCTAGGCGTTGTATCCTCTCTGTTACTGTCACGGTCCTGACTGACTTTGTTACTAACACGTTTACAATGACTCCCTGTTATCAATCACAAAGTCAGTGTTGGCGTAGCTCAATGCAATTGTAAAGAAATTTGCTAGTGTCGCTTGTGTCTTCAACTGACATCTTGTAGATTTCAGGTGCCAATCTACAGAAATACGGTCACAAATAGTGTCTGCGCATGGCGAGTTGATTTCATATTCACTAGTAGCTTGTACGCCGGTTTAACAAATATTAAAAATGTAAATTTACCTAAATAACTTATTTCTAAGTAAATAAATATATTTACAATCTACTGTAGATTTGTCTTCGGTAGATGTCAAGCCTATGTCTTTCAAATAAATATTCACTAACTAAAGCTAAACTAAAATACTTTTTTAAATACAAACAACAGCGCTTTTCCCACACAAAAAGGTAGTCAGAGAGAGACTCCATTCTCGGCCTCCGGTCGAATTCGAGACACTGTGTGTTGGATAGCTAAATTCGATGCCGTGTAATTTAAAATATATACTTAAAAACTATACTCACGTTTGACGCATGGTTTAGCGTTCAATGCCCTTGGACGTTTGGTTTCCAAAAGGCGCGGGTTCGAATCCCGCTGTGTTCAAATTTTTAGACGTTTTCTAAAAATAATATACTCACTTTTCCTCAGGCGTTTCTTCAACTGGTGGATGTGGGGTATGTGTAGACAAGTCCGGCAGTTCAACTGCCATAGTGTCCATTGCCATTTTTACAATATTTTATATAATTTTCACAAAATCCCAAAAACACTCATAGAACTTTCACTGTTTTAGTCACGATTTTTTTCTAGTTAACGACAAATATAACTGTTTAGAATCAGAAAGCTATTGTAATATTTTAATATCTCTAAATGTATATAATATTTTCTATATTTTTTCTGCTTAAGTAATGTTTCTTTTGAATAGTAGGGTAACGATTCCTAATATGATATAGTAAATTATAAGCGAAACTAATTACAGTAGCCATTTGGCGAATCTAGCAGCCGCGTGTAAATAGATCAAGACATAAAAACCCTACCGATAATTATAATTTTCATAGTCGTCAGTGATACCAGATTTTATTATGGTCATAAAATAAAACGGTATCTCATGTCCCCTGTATACTGTGCAGTGCATACATTAATGAAAGCGGACTGATTCTCATCTACCATCCGTGTAACATGACCTAAGTACTCAACCACATAATGAGATAGTGACATCGGCTCATACATTAATAATACTATACAAAGTATAATTTACTTAATACCACTTCAGGATTTATTTAAGAAATCGTTACACAAAATAAAACACCATTAAAAAAAAAAATGGCTAAATATGTAGAATCTAATGACAAGTACTAGTTGTATCGACTCTGTTCTTTCATTAGCTAATGTCCCACATAATTTAACTATTTTAACATTTTGAAGTATTATTAACACACTAAGGAAATTGAAAATCATTTAAGAAAACGTGTAAAATTTGAACGCAGCGGGATTCGACCCGCAGTTCTTGTCAACTCGTCCAAGGTTTATAAGAGGCGCGGGTTCGAAGGTTCCAAATTTTTTAAACGTTTTCTAAAAATGTTTATAATTTAACTAGACAAAAATGTATGAAACTGTAACCACTGTGTATTGTCAAGCACTTTTTTACTACGCCACATCAGCGACAGAATTTGTATGTAAAATTCAAACATTTGTATGCACTGTGCACTCAAAGTGAATTCTGAATATATTTTCACGCGCAGTTTCGCTGAGCTTGTTATGTCAACACGGTGATTCACACCGGATCTTACTGGGAGACCGGAAGGTTGGCAAGACTACTAGGGATTCCATTTAAAAAGATTAAACGTATACATATGTTTAATTCTAATTAAATTGAATTACGATACTTAACAATATAGGATTTATACATGGCAAAATAGATCTTTTTTTCTGCTTTACGCGCAGTACGGTAGAAAGAGAGAACCTAATGCCACAAGTTAAATTTAAAAAAAAATAACAAATTTATTTCAAAAACGATACTTCACGGTAAACGTAAATTAAAGGTTAAATAATTATCCCGTATAATAGCAAGGACATTACGTTCATACTATGAAAATATTGTATAGTCATCGAATCCAAAAACACGTGTGCTTATTTTCAAGCCACGTGGACAGCAAGTAATATGTCAAAATAGTGTTAAAAGATTTGACGCAGAATTTAACAAGTAAAAATAAAAAAAACTGTAAGCTCTGTTCCTTTCAGGCGTTATTCTTCAAATTAAGAGAGCTTTCGTTTTTGCACGTCTTGAATCGATCTATACAGTTCATTACACCGGATCTCACCGGGTCAGAAAGGAAACATTGTTCGATGGCAACTTGTAAGGATTCTTAAAAATATTATCTAAAGGCGGAAAACGATGAGTATTCACGTATTCATACTCTGTTGCTTTTTATATGTAATCATTTCTTGCGAGAAGATTTGTTATTAAAAAATAAGCAGCTTCACATTTTTAACTGCATAGCAGGGAGAACCTAGGGCCAAGACACTCCTTTCTCCACTTTTTGGCCGAAACCGAGACACTGCATGTTACGCCGCGCTTTGTCTTGGGTGCCAGTGCGGAGAAATGGAAATATTTTCAAGTATAATCATTCTCCGAGTGGGATTCGCACCTACAACCAATCGCAATTTACCAGTCAGACTAATTAAATATTTAGTGCAGAATACTCAATTTCAATGGTTATGTTTATACTTGTCATAAAAATTTGCATGAATTTAAAAGCGACGACTTTCTAGGCTGCTTGAGCGATACGATACATATACAGGGTTTAATAAACCCGATTTATTGCCGTACTAAAAAGTAACGAACAACTTACCTTCTTAAGTTCCAAATATATTACAATATATCAATAAAATGCATAATAGAAATCGCTAATAATATAAACCTTTTTTATATATGCGTCCCCTGTTTATATAGTGGTGTAGGCAGACAGGACCTAGTGTGCAGACACTCCGTTCTCCCCTTTCTATAAATATGTTTAACGGTAATTGGAAAACAGAGTGTTTTAACACTAGGTTATGTCTGCCTATCATGCTATGCGGAATAAAGCATTTAGGTGAAATATTTAATTCATATCATTAATTTACCATCATTGCGCATTGGCATTGCCTGACTGTAAACGCACTGGTTGTGGGTTCGATTTCCACTCGGGGCAATGATTATATAAAATGATTTGTGTTTCTCCGCTGTGGTAGCTAAGATATAGGGTGGCGTTGTATTTCGCCATTTAACATGCAATGGAAATGATTTCAGACGGAAATGGAGAACGGAGTGTCTTGACACTAGGTTCTTTCTGACTACCCTGCTATGCGGTATTAAGCTGAAATATTACATTCATATAATGAATTTGAAATCATTTAGTCAAGATGACATCTGACGTGAGTGATTATTGATTGACATCGATATTTCCTAATTGAAGTGGACGTGATTTATGTACATATGTATGATGTAGATAAAGCTTACTTGTGAATTGAATATGCGTTAGCCAAGATAAGTATAATTCGAATATTTAAATTAAATTAGTAAAAACATTATGAAAACCGCAGGTATAGTAAGTAATAATTAGAAGAAATAACGTTTAAGACAGAAACTTTGTATATTGTATTAGTAATAAGATAAAGTTTAACAATTGTACAACTTGATGTAATTGGGGCCTTCATTTTCATAGGTTGTTAATTTCCTAAGCGGAGTCTAACTAAACGTATATATATATATATATATACTTTGTATACGTTCAAATCCCATTTAGGGACATATAAGAGATTTAAATATTTGTTTCAATAGACACAGTATCTCCAAAGTGATAATAATTTATTATTAGTTTATCGCTAAAAGTTAGTTTTCTTCAAACAATACTAAATAAATAATTATTTTTAATCTGTTATTATATATTTAGAATATTAATGCACTTAGGATATGAAAAACACTTTCAGAAAACGCACGCAAGGGGCGTCCGCCGTGTTGAGTTTAGCCGCTTCGTTCAAATTTTTATACGTTTTCTAAAAAAATGTTTAAATTAAAAGAACAAAATAAACATATCAAAATTATTTTATTGTTAAAATTATTTTATGTTATAAAAATATTGTATCGTCATCGAATGCTAATTTTCAAGTAAAACTCGAAACAAAAAATCAATATAAGAATATAATTTGAATGTAATAGAAGCTTATTAATTAAAAAGAGTGTCTAGACCGTACCATATGTTACAAACAGTTTTAGTCGAGAGCGTGTCAATAACATGTTATACACAAGCCACCGACATTGAACTGAATAGCAGTGTGCAAATTATTAGTAGCTTTACACCGCATTTTTTTTTATTAAAATAAGTCGGAGATTTTTTATGTGTTAATAGAATTGTAATTACTTCTTGTATAAATAATAACCTAAAATATTCATTTAAAAAATAGTTTTTCTCATATATGTTCCATGTACAGACATCGATTAGTTACATTTTTAATTTTTTTTTTATTTTAATACTTGTATGTCAATCAAAAATTTAAATAACGGGTAGACATGAATATGCAAAAATCGTGTAACGACTTCCAATGCCTTCCGTAATGATATTTAAATAGCAATTAAAGCTACAGATGCTGTAAACGAGATTTGTTATCACGAGCTCGGTTATTATGGCGAAAAGAACATTTTGTATAAAATTACATATGTTGATGAAATATTTGTAATAAGACCTAACGTGACGGTATGATGAATATTTCTGATGAATTTTTAATTACCTCACAAAAATGTCACGTAAACTACGAATAAATGTTTAGTTCCTATATAAATATAATATTTTTTATAAAATAAAAAAAAAACAATCGGAGGACTAATATTGATCTAAATTATATTTCTTTTTTTTTCACCTTTTCCCGCATACCACTTTCCGCCCGAATTTGAGGCATTGCGTGTTAAGTGGCGGAACTCAACGCCGCGCGTCGTCTTTTTCACCAGAGCGAAGAAATGAAAATAATTACATTATGATTATTCTTCCGAGTGGGATCGAATCCACAACCAATAGCGATTACAGACTGACAATGCCCATTGCGCCACGATGGCCACAATTTAAATAATTACAATAACAAAGAACTTTAATTAAATAACAATGAATATAAATTAAATATGTCAATAGAATAAATTATACAGAAAGAAAACGAATGCAACGAGATAAATATAAAGAGTAAAACTGTGATAAAAATCAACTATGCTATATATTTCATAGAACACTTTTCATGGTTACACATATAATAGTTCTATTTGATTGCTAAATTATATGCTACGAATCGTTCCAAAACATTAATCTTTGTATATTTACATCCATAATAATTATAACAGGATAGTAGCGACTATGTACTTACTTTTATATATAAATAATTTACAATAGCTTTCCGATTGATTTAATATTCGCAGATGAAATACGGAGTAAAAAGAAGCCACAAGACACTCGATACACTAGCACAAGGGGTTGAATATAAAATTATATAGTTTCTGTTGTAGACAATCAATACAGTGCGAGCGTACGTCTTCTACGACGGTCACGCGTCGACTGAAAGGGCGCAGTGAAATGTGCGCCGCGACGCCAGCGGGGCAAAATTTCCAGTTATTTTGTAAATGGTCTAAGATTGTATAGAAATTGGGTGATAAAGGAAAAGGGTCAAACGTACGAGCATGGTTTCGTAAGCGCGTAAGAGGAATTGTTTACAGTCGAAAAAATTAAAATAAACTAGTAAAACTTGTATCAAAAACCAATTGTACAAAAACGATACTTAAATTTTTAAAAAGTCATAATAAAGTATATTATATTGATATAATGTCTATATTGAGTATTTCGAAGCGATTAGTGAAGAGATCCCGCCCGCCCACGCTAAGGTGGAATCCAAAGACCGATCTATCTACTTGTCGCACAACATGTAGGCATAAACATTATTGTATAGCATTTTGTCGTCACCAATTATATTAACGTCTGGACAATTCGCATTTGTGACCTTCAACTTGCGAGAGTACATCTACGTACATTCCACAAAAACTAAAGCTAAAATTTTATATAAATGCGCCTTTTTTATGACGGCGCCTTCTTGTTATCAACGAAATGTATTAAATAAAATAAATAAAAGTTTTAAAGTAATAATTAATATCGTTATCATTTTAATTGACTGCAATACAAATTAAAAATGACTTTGACATTGTTGCTTTAATAATTAACGTGAAAACAACGTAATAAAACTAGTAACTTCATATCTGGATACAAATAAGCGACTTTTCTTGATTTAGTCCTGTGATATATTTTATAAATATAATTTTTAATAAATATATTCAGCGAAATATGTTTGTGAAATCACGCCTGTACTTGTGATTTGCGCATTTTTATTTTTTGAGACTGCTTTTTTGCATTGTCCAACGTAGCACGGTAGGGGAGAGAACCTAGTGACAAGACACTCAATTCTTCATTTTTTGCTTGCATTCGAGACAGAGACAATTGCGTGTTGCAAAAGCGGAACTCAGCACCGCGCTTTTTCATACGAAGAAATAGAAACTAATTTTAATATAAACTATTTTGCTAAATAAGGGACGAGCCTAAAATCACTGCGCTTACAATGTATGTGCGGCACGACGTTCTCGCAACTAAATATATACAATAAGAACCAAAAGTGGCAACATAAAATAAGGTTCATTAAAGCCATCCGTTATACAGTCCTTCAAAGAAAGCTAAATAGTGCTTAAAGAAAGAAAAGTGGACAAATAAAAACCATTCAACAAGCAATGTCTCGATTTACGGGCGGAAAATTTAGAACGGAGTCTAGCTGACACTAGGTTCCCTCTGATTATCCTGTTATGCGAAAAAAAACGTGCTTCGTGCTGCTTTTAAAGAAGTAGACAAAAACACTTGAATAACTTTGAAAACATTGATATAGTAGTAATGGTGACGTCATAGTTGCGTAGATGAGACGTGGCTCATTGAACCCAAATCAGCGCTTCGTCCTAAGCCAAAAACAGGAAATGATAATAATTTGAAGATAATTCAATTCATCGAGTGAGGATTGAACCTACAACTACTCGTTAACTTGAAACTATTAGTTTAGTTACACACTTCGCCACGACGGCCCTCGGGAAGTTGCAACAAGTGTACAAGAATTTCGACGTAGTTCGAAAAGTACGTATACTTAATTGGCTAGAGTGCTTGGACAGTTTCCAAGAGGCGCGGAATCGAATCCTACTACTTTCAAACTATTAAAATTGAAACATAAGTTTCTAAATGTTGTTTAAGAGAATACCCCTTAATTACATGAACAGATCCGACATCCAGCGGGTTCTGTTTTTCAAATTTATAGTAATGTATTCACTATGGTATCTCTGCATATTTTATAAATAGCTGAAACTGAAACTTTAACTAAATAAAAATTAAAGTAACTAAAGATTTAAAAGAATTTATTTTGTTGGGTTTTATTTTAAAGAACAAAATAAATAAATTATTTTAAACAATCATGATATTCAAACAATAGTAAGTAAATAAATCTTATCACAATACATTGAATAGTAAAACTAAATACAATAGAAGGAGAAAAATTACCATCTTATTTAAATTCAAACAGTACAGACTACGAGTCTACAGATTTCATTTGAAAAATTAAAATGATTATCAATACTGCCTTTAATTATATCTTATATTTATATACCTACAAAATTTCTTAGTCTAAGCAATAACACCCGAGACCTATATACCTTTAGAGATACCATTGACCATGTGGCATCCAAGAACGTACTCAGTTTACAATACCCTCCAAACATATACTTATTTATTTTTTCATAAAAATATTCCCTTCCAGGGGATTTGCACCCAGAACCATCTCGTATATTAAACCCATCGCAACAAAGCTGTGATAATGGTTTAAAGTATTTTACGAAGTGAACAAAGACGAATGAATTTCGTTGTTTTTCATACTTATCTCCAATTAGAAAGGTCATCGTTGAGGGGAGGCAAGATTGATTATAGTGCAAACGTTGATTTTGTGATACCCATAAAACTGTTCTTTTATCAGTTATCTGATAACGCTATGAATAGAAGCCGGAAAATAAATAAATTTAAATTATTTTACAATTTCTTTATATTTTCACTTACAAAATAGATATAATTAATAAAGCACCTAGTCAGAGATAACCTACTGTCAAGACAACTTTCTACTCGAAATGGACACGTAAGGTATTCAGTGGCGGAGCTTAACGCCGTGCTATGTCTTACCAGAGCAGAGAAATAAATAAATAATTAAAATATAACCATTCCTCCGAGTGGAGATCGAACCCACAACAAATCGTGTATACAGACGCTGTCCCACTGCGCCAAGATGGTCAGTATATACATATAAATAAAAATGTATACAAAAAAATTGGGTGCTACGGAATTTGAGCCTTTGACATAATAGGTACGAAAATGAGTAAAAAAGCTTTACATAATTTGTGTTACTATGTTTGTATGGTACAAAAAAAAACAATAGTTGTTATTACTTTTATCAAAATGATGCCGTGGAAAGGGTAGCTTAGGTACATGTGTTTTGATATCAAGACATCTCAGTATATAAATAAGTTAAATATAATTCCTCCAAATGGTAATCGAACCCACAACCAATCATAATGATGGTCTCGAATACATTGTACATAACATTAGTTGTATTTTTAAATTCATATTTTTATATTACTACATTGGCATGTGAACTATAAGTGTGCCAAATTGCACTCTCAACTTTTCCTAAAAACGGTACAAACTTTTTCTTCATATAATGAATGTGATACTTACAAAACACAAAATATCCTGACATTAGACACTTTTGTTTACCAAATGCCAATATTTACTTTTGTGATACGCGATAAGGAATGTCGTCACATTGCGGAACATTCACGTGTCGTCCTTGTTCAGATCATATCTCGTGATGAAGATTACTTTTTAAAGAGTTATTCGACACTTAAGAAATGGAACAATATTTTAAGAAAACGTATAAAAATTTGAACGCAGCTGGACTCGTTAACAACAAAAAAAAAGTGTATAAGAATTTCAACGCAGCCGGACGACGTAGAACGCATGGCTTAGAGCGCTTGGACGGTTTCCAAGAGGTGCGGGTATGAATACTGCTGCGTACAAATTTCTATACGCTTTCTACAAATATTACTTTTAATTTGTTGCAGCTTTAGAGGAAAACAGTATATATCTCTCTCTGACTACACTGCTATGAGGGAAAAAGCGGGAAGCGAATAAAAGCTAGCAACTGGATTGAATCTGTTGCTTTATAATTTAAAATAAAGAAAGTTTTTATTATATGTATAATACGCTATACTCGTACGCTATACACGTGCTAACAAAAATGCTGTTGGAATATTTGTATCAACATAAGAAAATGTGTAAAATAATGGAAATCTTAAATTAAGCGGCTTTCTAGCGACCCCCGTGGCTAATTCTGGTAAGGTAAAGTACGGAGTCGAGTTCCATTCAACACGCACGGACACTGGAGAATGGAGTGTTTTAACACTACTTTTAAATTAAGCTGTACAACAGACGTCTTTATCGCTAACAGCTACCAGTGATCTCTTTCAGAGAACCTTTCTTTCTTAAAACAGTGTTTTGACTTAAGTGTCCAATTATATTATTAGGTACATATAAAATTTAAATTATAAAATAATTTACAGTCGAGCTCAGTTATACTTCACACCATCACGGTTGTGAGTTTATATTCACTATTCAAGGGAATATTCATAGTGTAGTGAAGCACGTAATTCACCTATGTATATGAGCAAAAATGTATGCAAAACGGTCGCAATTCGTAAAAATAAGAATAAAAATAACTAAACAAGCAAAATATCAATAAACAAGCATAGTTAAAAATACATATGACTTAATTTTTCTCTTAAACGAACTGCAACAGATGTTATGAGAACAAAACAGGATAGCATTAATAGCATGTAGCATCTTATTAAAAAAACCAGATTAAAATCTCAAGTAATTTTCAAGAGTTAAACGAGCTTCAGTAATATTATCTTGTATATAAATTACAGTATAGGCTAAAATAAACGCTTATTACTTTTAAATTAACTAGATGTTGTCCAGAACTTTGTTTGCATACACTTCAACTTCACGTATTTTCCCATATAGCAGGGTAGGCAGAGAAAAACCTAATGTAAATACACTCTGTTTTCCACTTTCCATGGCAAAACTCAATTTACTATAATCTTAAATATCCTTTGAGTGGGAATCGAAACGACAACCAATCGCGTTTACAATCAGACACTGCCCTACTGTGACTAGGCCACGATGGTCTTTGACTTACGATAGACATAAAGTGCATGTCACATTATCTATATTATATAGTATCGTAATAGTCATAAAAAATATTTCTTTTTTCTGTAGTTTTGACTTTGAAACCTAAAATTATATTTCTCATCTCTCGTTTTTTCTGATCTTAAGGGAATGTCGGGAAATCTCTTGAAACTCTCATCTAGGACTACACTACACTCCTCTAGGACTCCTAATTTCTTTTTTTTTTTATTTATACGTCCAATTAATCGTTCCATAGAACACTGATATAAATGATTCACACACATTTTGTGATATATATCCTACATCTTTTTAATTTAGTGTATCTGGTTCAATTTTCGTATACGCAACATAAATACGTTGATAACAATTTTATAGTTATATATAAAAAGATTCAATGTAAAATGTACACAAAATATCTTTAGAAAACGTCAGTAATAAGGAAATAATAATGAAATCGGTATAACTAAGTGTATTAATATTTATGTATTATGTAATTAATTTAATAAATACAAAAATCTGCACACATCTACAATAACTTAACTCTAAAATATAAGGAAAAAAATGTAAGCTTTATCATAATTTTCAAATAAAAAAGAACACGCCAAGTTCTAGCATTTTGATAGTACAAATTGTTGCCTCAACTACAAAGGCCAATGGAACACGCGAAACCGCAATAAACTAGAAAGAGCAACCTTACATGATAGTATCAGAAATAGTACGAAAGTTATTTTTAATGTAGGATATTAATTTGGGGGCACTCGAGTACCATACATAATTCGTGTTTTTTTTATTTATCTATACATCTATATAGAGTTGAACAAGACCTGATAACTCTGGGCATAAAAAACTAGAAGAAGAAAGCCAGGAGTAGTGCAGAATGGAGGGATACGCTGTAGTGTAGTATATATATGTATACGGTACATATACAAAAATATTTTTTTTTACAATATTTATCAATATTGTCTGTCTGTTTGTTCCGTATTATCTTTGGAACTGCATCATATCAAAGTTAATAAATATGTTACTGTGAAATGGTCATAGATTCAATGTCTTCTTGAAGGAAAATTTAATTTAATACCTCTACCTAAAAAAAGGGTGAATCTGAAAAAGAAGAAAATAACAATAGCCAAAAGGCAACAAACAAGCCATTGCCAAACCGCTTTAGCCATTAAAATATATAAAGTATATCAGTCGAACATGATGCAGTCCGGGCGTCGCTTGAATTACTATATCTAAGGACTCTAATGAAATCTTACAATGGAACAATAAAAGGAAAATGGTAGATTGATATAGCTAGTGAGGCCATCGTAGCGAAGTGAAATAGCATCTGACTGTTAACGCGATTAGTTGTGGGTTCAATTCAATCTAGTAAATCATCACAGCCTCATATAGAATTGGATGAAGTAAGCTGAGTAAAATGGTCTTGGAAGAAATTGACTTAGACTTGGAATAGAACAAATCAGAATTTCTTGGCTTACGACTGGAACAGTGGAGTGGATGTAATTCTACTAATTTATAAAAGAGCACTATATTGTTTTCTATTTTTTGCAAAATCTTTATTATTCTATTTTCTATAAAATGGAAACTAATTTTAAAGTACACATTATATTTTTTGTTATCAGCTTAAAAAAAGCTACTTTACATTAAAAATACATTTTAATAGTCAACATTTGTATACCAGTGTTCTATATCATAACAATAATAATAAAAAACGCTATGTTATCTATCTGTACGTTCGTCATCAACTTCTGAACGAATAATAAAATTGTTTTTTTTCTAAAAAGCAAACAAACATTTTTAGACAACATATAAAATTTTGAACGGATTTCGGACGGATTTTGGATTCGAACCGGCGCCTCTTGGAAACTGTCCAAGCGCTCTGACCGCTAAGCCATGCGTTCTAAATCTGGATTCGTCGACATTTTTATACGCTTATTACAACTTAGTTTATTGAATTATTGTTTATTTAAATAATGAATCTTACACAGTTCTAAAGCAGTACTTCCTATTATTTTACACTATATTTATATAATGATTAATTATAAAACCATTTTAAATGCAACTCAATCGGTTTTTATCTGTAACACCAGATTAAAATGTACTACTATAAATAGAACGGTGTCTGTTCGTTGTGAGCAATTTAACGGGGCACCTTGAATTTTTCACGAGACCTTCAGTAGTGTTTACTACATGAATGAATTCGCTATTGAATGGCTTGAAACCACGTTCATTTCTATAAATTTACTCTTTTAAAACCTCGGCTTTTTATATATTCTTAAACTATTAGTATTATTGAAGATAATGTTGTTAAAAATTATGTTCAATTATTATAAAAAAAAACTTTGAAGAGCTACACGCTTTTTTTTCATTCAGGAGAACATAGTGTCAAGACACTCCGTTCTCCGTCTTCCGTCAAGACTTCTACACGAAATCAAAACATTGCATGTTGAGTGGCGGAGCTCAACGCCGCGATTTGTTTTACCAGAACCGGGAATGAACCCAACTACTCACTTGGGTGATACTCATCATCAAGTTCACGACGTATTCTATTAGGAAAATTCAATATTACAACTTCACCTAAGCCCGTTATATCATTTAATAATCAACTGGCTAATACAAATACAAGAATACGAAAATATGTTTAAAGTATGATAAAAAATTTTGCGCAGTTATTAATTGTTGTTTTCCAGTTTTATTGCAGCGTTACTGATTGTTTGAATATTTTGCGTATTTATATATAATATCTGTGTAACTAAATTTATATGTAAATATTCAAGATAATGGCGAATGAGAGTGAAATCACGGTATGTATAGTCTTAGTTTTCACGGCTCTATAGGCTATTAGGGAGTTCTTTTTTATATATTTTGCATCATCGTGTAAGTTTCTTGACTTTAGTTTGATTCTAATTAGGTAATTAGCGTTAATTGGGTAAAAAATAACTCTTTATGCATTTTTAGCACTTTCGAAAAGGAATAATAAAACATGTCATTCTATAGTGCTCGTTGATAGAGACATTGCTTGCTGGGTAGTGAAATCAAACGCCGCACTTAGTCGAATCAGATTGTTTAAATTGCCCATAACGTAAATATAATATATATATATATTACAAGGAGTTTGGAATTTGTACTTGCGCCCATTATTTTTAATTTTTATTTTTTTGTTCGAGACGCGTAGAAACGTGCTACGATAGCGACAAAAACCTTGACAAATACATACTTTATTTGATTGGTTTTCCAAATTTCATAGACAAACAACTAAAATTACAATAAATTTTTCTAAGTAAAGACCTGATAAATTTCAATTTCATTTCAGACCTCTTCTTCATCTTCACCGTCTAAATCTTACATAACCGACAAAAAAAAAAGTTTACTTTTAGATACAAAAATCCAACAATTTCTTAAACCTAGCCAAGTTTTAAGCGTTAATATAAACAGGAACTATCGGAAACGTTTACGTGTACCTACATCCTTGTGGGTTCTCAATGAAATGTGAATCAAACAGCCTTGCACTATATTCGGTGAGATCGCGAGAATTCTAACAATGATTTTCCTTCATAGTAAATTTTGAAGTTCTTGTTAAATATCACTATTAAAATTCTTTTTGGTTATATATATTATATATATATATATATATATATATATGATTGTAAAATGGGCGGAAGTGGAGAACGGAGTGTAAAAAAAAAAAAAGCTGTATCTTATATAGTTTATAAATTGGTACATGGCGACGATAAAATTTTTTTTTAAAATTATCATACAAAAATACATACATTTAACCCTTTTGTTTGTATGTGCCAAATTTGACCTAACTTTCCAAGCAAGTCCACACCAAACTAAGAATAAAAAAAAAATACAACTATAAAATAAGAAACTAGTACAATCAATATTTACATGAAATGATCAAAACAATGTGTTACACATCCATCAACGCTTTTAATCCTTTATTAACGTAAAATAATTTGCAATTATATTTTAGAAATTGCTCAATGTTTATGTGTTTTTGAATTAAAACCGTGTGCAAAATGCTGATGACCGATGTGACCTGACTTCGTAGAACTGTTTGGACAGTTAGTGGTCATTCCCTTAAACTATTATGTTATGGGTATTTCACGATTATGGATATATAAAATATTTTATTGAATACCTTTTATATTGCATATTGAAATAAATTCGTTTTATTAACTTTCGTTTGGTAAGCGATTATATGAGGTGAGAGGGACGGTACAGACAATATGGTAGTTTTATTTAATCATTTTTTTAAGTTTCATTCACACAGTTAGCATAAGTAAAATATTTTAGTAACGTATAACAAATTGAACGTAGCAGGCTGGTATCAACCAAAATAAGTTGTACACAAGAAAATAAAAATTTGTAATAGCTCAATAAGTACGTACGAACGTACTTAGTATAATAAGAGCGACTTTTTAAATAAAAGTAGTCCTCCTTATTACATCACCTATCTGCCAGTTAAAGTCCCATCAAAATCGGCACAGTCGTTCCTGAGATTATCCGGATGTATTCAGGCTAATCTTGGGAATATTTTATTTTGGTATATGTACATACTACAAACAGACGCTCCAATTTTATTTATTTGTATAGATATTGTAATTTGAGAATGGAATCTATGTTCTAATTATCAAGTTATTCATATTTTAAGATTTCTTCTATGATATGCCAGCCGTATACAAAGAAAGTGGCGCTACTAAGGCTCGACTAAGATATTTGTAGAGAAAAAATATTTTTATTTTAAAGTACCAATAATTTTTATTCGAGTGTTATCGTAAAAATAATAACTAGTCAATATTTCTTAAAGCCTATAATAAATTTTAAATCGAATAAATAATCTAAGATTTTTGAAGTAATGCCATCAAAAACGATAGGCACAAAAGTATGCTTCTACTTGTGGGAAATTCCAAACAGTCCGAGGTATAGTGGGCGTCATTCACTTTGCACTGAACACTTACCAACTAAATATAAAATCGTAACGAAAATAAACGGAAACAAAACAAACAACTTATAACTGAACTGCGCATTAGCCTCGATATACACTAAATTTAACTTTCGACGTATATATTATATTATAAAACAAGTGGATTTTAAAGTAAAAGTAGCCTAAGTACTTCTTATTACATCAGCTGTCTGCAAGTGAAAACGCGTCAAATTCGGTGCAGCCGTTTCAAAGATTAGCCGGAACAAACAGACAGACATTCTCAATAACAATACAATACAGACAAAAAATGTTATTTTGGTATATGTACCGTGTATACATATTCATTTGTTAAACAGCAGTTATTTTAATATTACAAAGAGACACTCCAATTTTATAGGTTAACCTAAAGAAATACAGTTAAATTTACTTTCTTTTTATACTGGTCATCCTGACGACGAAAATATTGTATTGTTATTGGTTCCGGACACACGTACAAATTTTCAAATAATTGGTCGGCAAAAAGTGAGAGGAAATAGCGTTACAAAATCTTCTTACTTTGATATAAAGAAATACATATGTATAAAAAACAGCTTAATGCTTTATCCCGCATAGCATTGTAGTCGGCAAGATTTTTAAGAAAAACAATTTCGAAAGAAAAAATTTAAACTTCTCGAATAATTATTGAAATCAAACCTATAACCATCGTTTGCGTAATGAGACTTTCCAACTGAGTTACGGCGTCAATATAATACTTAATATATATTGAATTAACTAAGCATACAGTATATAATATATGTATCTATATACTTACTCGTAGTTTCGAAAACGCAAATATTTGCGTCCGCCTTTGTTTGCGATCTCCTTCTGGCGCGACGCGACGTGTTAGTGACACAATGAGGACGACATGATTTTCGATCAACAATGTTACAGAGGTTTGTTTATTTATATGGAAAATATTTGAAATAACGCTTCATTTAACACACTTGTTACTATTTTCTTGTCTAAATTTAAAAACTTTAGGGAAAAAGGTGTAACTCAGCTAATGATGTTTGAGGCTAACATTTCAAACATTGCTGGTATTCAGCTACACCTTAAAAACCAATTCCCTATATTCTTTCTTATGCCTATATACAGCTTCACGCTTTCTCCAGCATAGTCAGGGAGAACCTAGTGTCTAGACACTCTGGTTTCCGCTTTCCGAGCGAAATGGAGGCAGAGTGATTGTGCATTCATGGAGAGTGGGTGGACTCAACGATTACAGTCATAGGCCACTGAGCCACGACGGCTTAACAATCAATACGAGTATCAGTTATTGTTAGCATGTTAAATGTATCACAAAAGCGAAATGTTTCTGTTTATAAACAGTGCATTCTGTATTCCCCATAGAAAAAACACGCATAAAAAATAAATACAATTTAAAGGCCCAAGCCTAAACCCTAGTATATCATAATATTAGATTAAAGAAGCAAAATAAAAAAATGAAAACTAAACAAGGAAATGTTGATAATAATATAAATACAAAGTTACTCACTGGTCAGAATCGTAATGTCTTGTGACATGCGGCGTGGGCGCACTGCTGGGCAACAGCAGCTGGGTGTCGGGTGAGCAGGCGCGGGCGAAGGCAGCCGCCGCCTCTACAGCCGCCTCCTCATCGCATAGCGATGTGTCGTCTTCCGCTGTGTGGATTAATTAATTGCAATATACAAATAATGAGGCTAGGCTAAATATTAGGCTGAATACATTATGCTTTTTCAACAGGATAGGTTAGAGAGAGCCTAGTGTCAAGACTTCTGTACTTCCCAACCAATTTCGAATCGTTGCGTGTAAAGCAGCGGGATCCAGCGCCATTTATATATGGTCTATCATAGTAGGGAAATGAAAATATTGAAATGCAGTCATTCGCCGAAGATATTAATAACTATTGTAATTACACTATTTTAATTCAGTCTAAGTCTGTGGTACACAAACAATAAGGCTAGACTTCATATATTAGGCTGAATACATTACGCTAGCAAACAAATTGTCATATCAAACGTCAGGAATTCGTTCAAAAAAGAACAAAATTCTGCATTGCGGCAAGCGTATCTTTTGTGAAATGCTATATCATTATCGTTCGTTCTTATAACTTTATGATAAATAAAAAAATATATTTTAGTAACACCTAAATAAACTAGTTATTTACTGAGCAAATTTTAACACCACTGTATATTTTTAATTTGAACAAATATAAAATAATAATTAATAAAATTAAAATTTTATTTTATCTATATTCATATAATTTCGTTATAAAACATGGAAAGATAATCTTTGTACTCCTTACGAAGTTTCGAAATATTATCTTATACTTTTCATTTCAATTGAATACGAAGAATATATGCATAAGGTCAAAATATTTTATAATAATTCATTAGAAATACATTAAATTAATAAAATAAGTATTACACACACTACTATAAGTTAGAATCTTTGTACAAAGGGACATACCTATACGTTGCTAAGGTAACGCGTGTTTTTGCAGAGCTTCACGCTTTTTCCCGCATAATAAGATAATCAGAGAACCCAGTATAAAGACACTCCGTTCTCCACTTTCCACCCGAAATTGAGATATTGCGTGGTAATTGGCGGAACTCAACACCGAGCTTTCTCTTGTTTTACGCGTTGAAATGCCTTGAAATGTACCGGATTTGAACCCATAAGCAACTATATAAATTTTAATATTCTTTACTAAATATGCTTATAATGTAAAGCCATACAATCCCACGACGTTAATAATAAGGAACCAACACACACAGGCCTAAAATAAAGTAACTAAACAATTTAAAACTTCCGCGATTGTCATCGTTTTTATTATACATTTTTTTTCATATCATCACTTGTCATTTACAATCTTATCTCTATCAGAGTTTTTTACTGAGTTACAACGAGATAATTAAGTAGGCAGGTATTTGTTTTATACACATTTACAAGTAGATTACGAATGAATTAAGAAAATATGTAAAAGGAACACACCTCAAATAGATTTTTTATAGTCAGAGAGATGCTGAATATTGAGCCGTGAGTGGCGGATCATAAACACAATCTTTGTCTCGTTCACAAGAGGGGAGGATAATTAAAATATTGTAATAATATTAAAATAATCATTACACCTAGTGAGAATCAAACCCACAACCGACGGTGATTACAGCCAGCCACTATCTGACTGCACCACGATGGCGTTTTGGGGTAATAATATATTATATTGTTATCAGATATATCCGAATCTGAGTGCAAATTTTCTTGCAAATCAGACAGCAAAAATGGGTCAAAACAACGATGCAGTATTTACGTATACTGACACATACAGATGAAAGATAATATAGAGTATTTTGATAACATTTTTTAAAGCGTTATTCGCACACTTAGGAACTTGAAAAAGACATATTTAGAAAACGTATAAAACATTGAACGCAGCGGGATTTGAACCTGTGCCTCTTAAAAACCGTTCAAGCGCTCTGACCGCTAAGCCATGCGTTCTACAAAATTTTTTTACGTTTCTACCAATTTTTATATGTTTTCTGAATACGTCTTTTTTGATAATATAATGTTAAATACAAAAGAGAACGCATAAAAATAAAAAATGCAGTAGGATTCTTTTAAAACAGTTTTAAATATAACAGCTTCGTTAAATTGAATGGAATATTCATAAGGTAGTTACAGTTTAATTGCTATAAATGTGATGTGATGCAATATTGCATCCAAGTACGTCTTATACAACTTGTATAAGTAATAAGTCGTGGCCATCGTGGCATAGTGGTACAACTGCTCACTGTATACGCGATTAGTTGTGGGTTTGATTACCACTCGAAAGAAAGATTATATTAAAATTATTTTTCTAATGCATTACTATATAAAAATATTGGCTTTCTGCAATTCTTCTCTATATAAACTTGAACAATGGTAGATTTCATACTCTCTGCACGCTTTTTTTTTATAAAAAGGGGTGCATATTTTTTCCTTCACGTATTAATATAATAACAATTGAAAAAAATTATAAAATTTAAATAAATTTAAAAAATTAAATAGATTTTTCTTAAAATATCAATCTATAAACAAAAATTACATACGAAATCTTAGTCATACAAGTTACTTTAGTATAAATTATTTATAAAATTCAATTATTTACTTACGATCGTATTCAAAAGCAGGATTGATCATATCCAAATATATAGATGTGTACACATTTTGCACAAAAATCTTAGTGTATACTATAAATTTCACTTAAAAACAAGTTATACTCAGTTTTTATAAATAACAAACAATACTAAAAAAAAACGTGTAACAACTAGAATTAACATTTAATTTTCACAAATAACACTGTAAATTTTAAGGATTTGTTAAAAAAAATAAAAAATTCGGCAATCTGTCAAGCTATGGCGCGAATACAGCATAGCCTTATCTAACGAAAGACGAGTGTTTACATTTTTCTCATAATACTCTTTGGCGATAAGTTATGTAATGTCTATTTATATTTTGTACAAGATAAAATACTTGATTTTCCTTCCACTTAATATTGAAATGTTAATTATATTAATTATACAAACAAATAAAAGGGTAATTAAAAGGTTTAAAAAAAATGGCAATAAATGACGTCATATATATTATTCCACCAAATTAATAACAAAAAATAAACCTTATTCACTATTTAGCGTTTACTCCTAGTCAATTTAATTAATAAAGATAGCAATATTTACAGTAGAAATTCAATTTTCCAGCCCTCACTTATCGGATCCGCCATTATCCGGACTGTAACCCCCGATCAAATAACTTTATACCTTTAATAACAAGCTAATATTTTAAACCTTATAACTTGTTTTCTAAACACATATGTATTTTATTTCGTCATTACCAAATGAAGATTACCAAATATTTAATTTAAACAAAATTAACTAGTACATACGATTAAAGTTGCAGTATTTTAGTCCGTTTTAATTTGTTATGTCAATTCTAAATATATTTTAAGATTTTTTTTTTGATAACTTAAATTTTTGCTGTTTTTGTTGTTTTAGTATTACAATGTATTATGTACAAATGTACAAAAAAAATGTTCTTCATATTATGTTAATATTTTTTTTAAAGTGTTATTCCCACTCTAAGGAAATTTACAAAGACATATTTAGAAAACGTTTAAAAATTTAGCTGGATGTAGAACGCATGGCTTAGCGGTCAGAGCGCTTGAACGGTTTTCAAGAGGCGCGGGTTCAAATTCCGCTACGTTCAAATTTTCATACGTTTTCTAAATATGTATTTTTCAATGTTCTTCATATTCGGATTCCATTCTCCGGATTTTCCAATATCCGAATGCTTAGTCCGTTTAATCTAGTCTCGATTGTAAACTACAAAGAAATTATTTTTTTACATTTTTTTATTATTAAAGTGTCATTTACACACTTATTACTAAATATATGTTTTTTTTTTATAAATTAGTTTAAAAAATAAAGTAAAGGAACACGCTTCAAATTATTTTCTTTATCGTGGTCGTCCTTGCAATGACAATCGGTTCATGATATATAAATATTGTATTGTGGTCAGATTCAGGTACGTGTTCAAATATATATAAGCACAAACAAAAAGTAAACATGTAATGTATAAACCTGGGATGTATTTCCGTAACCGTCCCGAATCCGATATAAAAGTTTGGTATAATTTCGGATGTGGGCGAGGTCTAAATGGGTCTCATTTAGACATAGTCAACAACACATTTTGTCAAAAATATAAAAATCTAAGATGAAAGTAATATCTTTAATAACAAAAAAAAGTGGTCGAAATTAACTTATATTTCCTCAAAAATCCACCCGTAAACGAAATTATGTAATGACTTTAAATTCTTTCTTTATACGTATCCAGATTTGATATGTTAAATCAGTAACATTACTATTATAAACTATAAAGATCCATCGAGACGTCGTGGCGCGGTGGGACAACGTCTGACTGTAAAGCGATTGGTTGTGGGTTCGTAAACATTCTCACTGGAGGAAATTATTATATTTTAAATATTTTCATTTCTCCGCTCTGGTCAACAAGACAAAGAGCGGCGTTGAGTTGCGCCACCCAACACGCGATGCCTCTATTTTGGGCGGTGCGTGGAGAACGGAGTATCTGGAACTAAGTTCTTCGGATACCCTGTTATGCAGGAAAAAGCGAAAGTAAAAAATTAATCTATTTAACCTGTTAAATGTTGTTATAATAGGAGAGGAATATAGTTTACAAGATTTTTTAGTACTTACCAGAGCGGGGATGAGAATAATTATTTATATATAATCACATTTTTAGAAAACGTATAAAAACTTTGAACGCAGATTCGAACCCTAACCTCCTTGCCGGTTTCAAAGTGTATGATTAACACATTAAAAAATGTTAAAAATAAATATAATCATTCCTTCGAGTGGGCATCGAACCCACAATCAATTGCGGTTACAATCAGACGCTGTCCCACTGTGCCACTATGGTCTCAAATCAATATTAATTGAAATTTGAATATTTTTAAGGAAATACTTTGAACATAATGTTCTTGCAATTTGAATTTTACACTATATCACTATCCAGGCATGTCGTTCATATAAAATTTCTAATATAGTAACATTAGATAGTCATGGAAGCATCCTGTCCACAGTTAATATGGCGCTCGTCATTTTGACTTAACTAACATAATAAGTTTCTATAAAGTGCAAATTTCTTTTCTCGTTTCTTAAATAGAATAGAAATACTTTATTGCACACAAATACAATACAAAAAACAGTACACAAATACATAAAGACTAGTATAGAGCGTGCAATGATGGTCTTATTGGTAATAACATTCTCTAACAGACAAACTTTGAAGAAAGAAACGAAAAGGTTTTAATAGATACGGGCTAGAGTCAATTATAAAAAAAAAAGTTTTTTTTTAAAAATTAAATAATTAACTAACTTCTATGCTTTCTGGTAAATATACTACTTATTACAATATATATATATATATATATATATATATATATATCATTTATTATACATTGTTGTTAAAAGTAATTTAACTATTTCTCACCGGTGGGTCGCGGCTTCATTTCCAAGTGAACACCAGGTACAACTTCCATATTTAATTTTTAAAAACTTGTAGAATCTAATATACACTACAATTTATACACAACTGTTCAAATCAAAGGGATCGATATAACTAAATGCGTCAATACACGATAACTTCCTATTATCTCCGATAAGATTGTAGCGTCCCAATAATATGTACGCCATTTAAAACTATAATACAGTACATTAACACTTAATATGTATGGAGATTATATGAATATTTATAGAATCGCTATTTAAAAGGAACCTGCCATAAAGCAAATAAAATCATCAAATTAAAAGAAAATTGGATGGAGTGTCTAAACACTAAGTTCACCCTGACTTGGACCAGGCCGGAACAAGCGAGAAGCTGCTTTTAAACTAGTCATAAAAAGGATGAGGAAAGATTACGATATAAAAACCTATAACGGCTTTTTATGGAGTCTTCAATAAAATTGTTTTTATATTCATATAAGTACAACAATTTTCAAATTGAATACTTCAATATATCAATCACTGGTAATGATAAAACAATACTATAAGTGACGAAGGTATAGAGAATCACTACAAAATTTTTAATGAACAAAAAAATATATAAAGACAACTCACTTGAAACTTTGTCGAAATTCATCACTAGGAAGTCACCTTTATTTGACGTGCACTTTATTATATATTTCGAAAAGGTACTAACTACACTTGCCTCTAATAATCACAGACTAATGACTAACTATTCAATAGACACTATGAATCATAAGAAATTTAAAGTTTAAGAGAATTAATTTATTATTAATTACATATAATAATGTAATCGTTACCCATAGCTTAATAGCTTGGTATCATATTTAAATTTCCTTTTACGAAACACAGAGTGATTCGTTAACACATAAGCATTATTAGTAGATCTATACTTTAATGAGTAATGTGTACTAATTCGTATTTGACATATTTAATGTCCATTAAATGTTATTGTATGTCTCTAAGTATTGTAGCTAATCTGTTAATAATGAACGAAATAATTTCATACATCACACATCATCATCAATCACATACAACGGCTTTGTCTAAAAAATGATAAAGAAGTTAGATTTTTAGTCCCATAGAGAAATATACGAATTGTCACCTGAAACATTGTTGGCATGACATTGGTTGTGGGTTCCATCCCCACTCTGGTGAATCGGTATATTTAAATTATTTTTATTGCTCGTCATGTGTTATGTCAATAAGTAACACTGCTTGACGTAAAGCTGGTAAAAGAGCTTCGTTTGCTTGAATTTTATGACCTTTGCCATACTATTTCCATAGCTTTGCGAGAAGCGTGAAAGAAAAAATAAAAAAATAGATATAAACCAATAATAACAAAAACATGATAAAAAAAAAGGAAATAGGTCGAGCTTATCAAGTGATTTCATATGATTATTGTGAATATAGATGACGCATTACAATATTTATTTATGAATCAATATGATTTCGACAGAATTATTGAATAAATGCTTATTGAACATATATTCAGAATTTCGATGTAGTTGGATGTACACGGTATGACTGAGCGGTCGAACAGAGAGCTTGGACGATTTATAAGAATTTCACGTTCAAATATTTATAAATTTGAGAAAAATAAATTTCATAACAGTATAACAAACGTACAGTTACTTTACAATATTACAATACTAGCTGTGCCCGCGACTTTGTCCGCGTGGAGATCTTACATCAGCTATTTGCCAGTGAAAGCCCCGTCAAAATTGGTGTAGCCGTTCTAGAGATTAGCCGGAACAAACAGACTGACAGACACAAAAATAGCAAAAAACAATATTCTGGTATATGTAGCGTGTATACATATGCATTTAGCATATATATACCATAATATTAATTTATTGACTACAATGGTTCAATATTTTGGCTTTAATGGCTTGAACATAAGATACTTACTTGATATTTTGGGCAATTCACACAATGTCTTTATAACTTGTAACCCATGTGTTATTCTGATGTATAAGCTATATTATTGTAAAGTTTCATTAAAATCTATACCGTAGTTTTTACGTGAAAGAGTAACAAACATCCATACAAACTTTCGCGTTTATAATATTAGTATGATATGCCATACAATATAAACGTTTTAGCACTTCTTAAAAAAGAACTATACGCTATGACTGCTAATGACGTCCATTTTTGAGAATGGTTATATTTAAATAAAACCCGTCCCAGTCCTCAATACACAGGGATTAGGGACGTGCCCTTGCGGCAAGTACCTGCGAGTCCGCGCTCGCGCTCGTGCGGGTTGTGGATGATGCGGATGCGCCGCTCGGGCGGGTCGCAGTCGCCGGCCGCGCCGCCCGCGTCGCGCAGGCGCCAGCGCGCCGCGTCCGCCTCGCGCGCGCTGCGCGGGAAGTACAGCGGCGCCAGCGCGCCCAGCGGCGCCAGCTCGCCGCACGCCGCCGCCGCGCACACCACCACCAGCGACGGCTGCGCGTGCTGCTCCACGTAGCGGCGGATCGTACCTGTTCGTAGAGGTGTCGTTACATGCGTGCAATATTGGAACCGTCCGGGCGCTGTAAGCGTTAAACCATGCGTTTTGAAATGAAACTATTTTTAGCCGGATTCATCGCGTATACGAGTATTATTGGCATTCGAAAACATATTTTAGAAACCCGACGTCTCGAAGACTTTACAGTAGTTTTGGGTAGACTGAGGTGGCATTCGTTCATACAATTCATTCAGTTATCAGTTGATACAATTATTACATAAAATTACGGCTACCGATTTTCGAATACTAATAATATACGCGAAAACCAAAAATATTGTTAAGCCGTGCATTTTACATCCAGCTACGTCTACATTTTTGTACGCTTTTATAACAACATTTTACAATTTATTTTTTATGTTAGCATCTCTGTAAAGATATAGATAAGTTATAATAAAACGTATAAGAATTTCGACGTAGCCAGATGTAAAACGCTTTATCTTAGGTACCAGAGCGGAGAAATGAAAATAATTAAATTAACATTATTCACCGAGTGGAAATTGAACCCTGACCCAATCGCTTTTAAAGTCAGACGCTGCGCCAGGTTACCTCTAAAGAACTATTAGCAAACTTTTAAATTATAAATACTCACGTAAAGCGACGTGAGCGGCGACATCGGGCGGGAAGTTCTTCCGCGGCGAACTGACGACGCATAGCGCCAATGAGCGCGCCCCGACCTCACGCGCGCTGTGCAACACGTTCCTGTAAAAACAAATATTACAAATGTTTAAAAAACCCAACTGAACAAGTTTTAAACTTCGATTCACACTTACAGAAATGATTAATTAATTATTATAATTTCGTTTTGATTATATTTAAAATATTTTAATTTCTACGCTCTCGTACTTAAAATAAAGCACAGCGCAGATTTCCGCTTCTCAACACGCAGTGTCTCCATTTGGGTGAGGAAAATGGAGAACGGAGTGTCTTGACACTAGGTTCTCTATCTTACTACACTGCTATGCGTGAAAACACGTGAAGCGGATAAAAATATAATTAATTCCCCCGTTCTGGATAGACGAAACGCGGCGCAGAGTTGCGACATGAAACGTAGTCGGCTGTAGAACGCATGGCTTAGCGGTCAGAGCGCTTTTACGGTTTCCAAGAGGCGCAGGTTCGAGTCTCCACTAAGTTCAAATATCTATACGTTTATACGTTTTCCAAAAATGTTTTTGGAATATACGATTTAAATAACTCAAAAAATTATTCAATTCTTTAGGAAGGAATTATTAAAGTCAGTCCATTACTTTGAGTCTACTTATTACAAACATACAAAAATACTAATATTTCTTCTTTATTTCTTTATAATAACAGTATATACTTTGACTTTCATCAAATTACATATAAAAACCTAAACAAACAAAACAAGGAGACACTAGTCACTCACTTGTAACAGTTGTGTAGAGAGCTCTCTGCGGCCGTGTGGTATTTGGCCACGTATCTCGGGCTGACCGTGTGTATGACGTGGCGACAGCGGAGATTGTAACCGCTTGTGACGATCACTTCGCCTGTCCTACATTCTGTAAAAAACATAGATTTCTCTATGAGGTTTGAAGAAACTTATCACAATGTAGACACTTTGTTCTACGCTCGACGCATGTCTTATCGACAATGTGTTAAGTTGCAGTTTTTTTATGAAATTAACTTAGTTGAATTAAGAAATGTCCTATCAGTATTAAAACTTATTTATAGTAATCAATATTTATTCTGTGAGATCGACAGAGAGAGTCGCAAACAATGAACAACAAACAGTCACAGTTTAAAACTACTGGGCTTAGACACCTGAAATTCGACATGAACATGTAACTTAGCCTGTATGAGTTATTCAGAGAAGATTTCCCAAGAAATTCCAACAGTAACAAGAAAAAAAGGATTTTACGTTTAACATTAAACTACGAAAAGACAATTGCAAAATGAATTCCAAACTAACATGATTTTGGGCGACAAGTCGTTTATAAACAAATGTGTCAGAAAAATTTGTGGCCCCTGGAGTCCTCCAGGGGTCCACGTGTATGAAGAGGTTGACGATTGAGGACGAGGCGAAAGAAGTATGCAGGGACCGTAGTTCTCCCTGACTACCCGACTAGGGACAACGCGTGAAGTCAAAAAAAATGTTAGAAAAATAGACACACCTAAGGCTCTTGTAACGATTTCCTCTTTCAAATCAGGTCCAGCTTCTTGCATAATACGCTCGCTGACCACGTTGCATTCTGTCAGCGTTTCATCTGTTGTATTCGTTATTGCATCTACTTCTAGAGTTGTTATGTCGCCTTGCCTGGAAATTAGACAGAATATATATAAAAAAATGTTTTAATAAAAAAATATATATACGACTTTCTCGTAGCAGCTTTGCAAGGCAACTTTAATTTCTTAATATCAATGTTTTCAGTGAGTGGACTCTACGTTTACTTTGTATGTGCACGATTCTTTTCTCGGCTTCACGCTATTTCCCGCATAGAAGGGTAGTTTGAGAGAACCTAGTGTCAAGACACTCCGTTCTCCACTTCCCGCCCGAATACGAGACTCAAGCATGTTTAGTGGCAAAACTCAAAACCGCGCTTACCAGAGCTGGGAAATGGAAATCATTTAAATGTATTAATTCCCCCGGCTGGGGATTAAAACCAGATCTAATCGCGTTTACAGTCACTGGGCCACCACAGTGGTATAAAACAAAAAAAACGGCATTCAAAAATACATTTTAGAATCTCCGAACGTATTTTCAATAACCAACCAATACACGATTAATCCGGTTAGAATACTTTCAGTTAAAACATGTTAACATCGCGAAAACCAAAGATCATATTATGTGTAATTTCAAAACGAATAATATACATACATGTGTACATGTAATTACAATAACTATTTGTTTACATTTCATAGAATAACATGAAGTCACGATATAGCAAATTGATTTGACCACACATTATATCGAACAAATTGCAGCTCTGTAAATAAGATAATATATATAGATAGATAATGTATATAGATAGATAATATATATAGAGTAAATAAGATAATATGACGATTTTCAAGAGGCGCGGGTTCAAATCCCGCTGCGTTAAAATTTTTATACGTTTTCTAAATATGTCTCTTTAAGATAATTATAGTAAGATAAAGATAATCATAGTTCATATATGCAGAAATAAAAACATAATTACTATAGTATACGACTAAACAGGCCATCGTGAAACAGGGGGTCTGATTGTAAGCGCTTTTGGTTTACGGTTCGAACTCCCACTCGGGGGGAATTTCTCTGCACTGACAAATAAAAAAGCGGCGTTTTCTTACGCCATTCAATACGTAATGTCTCTAAACGAAAAGGCTTAAAAGTTATATAGTGTATATAAGTCGTGTTGGCGGCACCAAGACACATTTGGTGAGCATTTGGCTATATGCTCCTATCCTATTTAAATTATTTAAACAAATGAAAAACGTAATAAATTAAAATGCGACTGTGTGTACGGATTTTGTCACCCAATATCTTTAGAGTCCGCCAAAAGTTGAAGGCGAGTGAAGCATCACTATGTTATTATTATTATGTATCTCTCTAAATAGTTCTCGAGTTCTGAAGAACCCGGTCCTTTGGAAGGCTTGCGTGGGGACACAGGTCCAACACGTAGAGGCCCCTTAGTGATAGCAATCTATTTTACTGTAACGCATCAGCTGGAATCCATCTCTGAGTATCCACAGGTAATTATTATTATATCTTAATAAATACAGAAAAACAAGCTAAAGCCACGATTATATCTATTCTACATAAAAAAAGTTAATTAGTCATATACGTATGTATGTAGTAAAAAGCGATGTGCTTTTTTTTTAATAGAGAGTGTATAGAGCTAATACACTAAGTAATTCGTTCTATTCATAGTTCAGATGTAAAATGTACAATTAAAATGCCAGCTGTTCACAACTCTATTGAATAAGTTAATAAAAAGAAAAATAAGGCAGCATTAAAAACATCTAATGCATTTGTCATACATATTATAAATATTTTTATAAGCATATTATTACTCATCATATAAATCTATATAGGACTATTGCCAATCATTTTTTACATTTTTAAAGTGTTATTCACACACTTAGGAAATTGAAAAACATATTTGTAGAAAACGTATAACAGCTTAGCGGTCTCAGTTTTTGGACGGTTTCCAACAGGCGCGGGTTTAAATCCCGTTGCGTTCAAATTTTTACACGCCGCCGCCTGAAATCAAGAGATTGCATGTTGAGTAGGTCAACTTAGCCTCAGACATTAAGTACCCCGAAAGGGATCGTCCCACGAGCAATGGCCTTTACGAGTACAGTCAGACGCAGTCCAAATGCGTCACGATTGTTATTTATAATTAAATAAATAAAAATTAAAAATATTACCAAATAGCAAACCGCTGGTTGATCTGATCGTCGTATGGGAACACCGGATACTGGTGCACGGGTGGCGCCCGTCCTGCGTAGTCCGTGAGCGGCGCGGGCGCTGTTTGCGACCAGCGGCACAGTGACGCCGCCGGCGCTCGCATCACGCTACCCTCTGGAAATGAGAAATTGGCCTTTTAGAGAATGAATTTTACTATTTTGAGTTTTTTAAATTGTTTATTATATAAAATAATATTCAAAACTGCAAAAAAAAAATGTGGAATCGACGAAAAGTGGCATCAAATCAATGAAATACATTGTATATTACAATTTATTACTATATACTAAGATATTTATTTATAATTCATTTCAATTCCAATAGTAATAATTCAAGTGACTGGATTTCTTAAATAAAATTGTCTCCATATGTAGGTTTTCGAGGCAATCGTAGTGCAGTGTGACAACGTAAACGTAAATGCTATAATTGTGGGTTCGGTTCCTACTCCTGCGGATGATAATATTTAAATAATTTCCGTTTTCCCGCTCTAGTATCTAGTTCCGCCACTCAACACACAATGTTCCAATTTAGTGTCATGATACTAGATTAAAAAAAAAAATTTTTAAGCTTGAAATTATTATATTTTATTTTACAAAATGATGAATTTGAGAAATAAAGAAAGCATTTGATGGTTAATAACTATATTATCAGCTTCTCGCTTTTTATCCGCATAGAGTATAAGGAATTCTCCTAATTCAAAATGGAAAAAATAAGGATATCGCCTAATTTTTTCCGCGTAGAGTCACAGTCCAGTCCGCGTAGACACTACCTATAGAATAGTTAAATATCTAAAAAATCTAGAAAATATCTAAAAACATTTTATACAACAAATCCACATATCTCTCCCTTAGGCAAATAAAGTATATTTAAAATCAAAAGCTAATACTCCTGTAAAAACATCATTCACTTTAGTATTCTGATTCAGAAAACAATAGAAGCGCTGATCTCACTTATAATGAATAACCAATAAGCACAGGTACTTAATGAAGTTATTGTTACACAAGTACGTACAGCGGTCATTGTGGAAGTAGGCCACGATTGTGTTCGATATTTCTTGGTAATTATTAGCTGTTTGCAATTTAATAAAATAAATCTACCGAAGAGCGCAGTAGGTAGGTAAGCAGGTAGGTAGGTAGGTTTTTGACAGAGCGCGGTGGTGGTAGGATCAAATACTTCGTTAGAAAATACTTATATTACGCTGGTCCTCTTAGATCAATACTGCCTGCGCGCAATATCTTAAAAATTGAGAAAGTATATGCATTAGGGTAATATAATAGCATTGAAGCCTCAATACGTTTCGAACTATACTTGAACTGAGTGTCAGTTTAACACTTCTCCCCGAATAGCAGGGGTAGTTAGAGATAACCTAGTGCCAATACACTCTATTCCCGACTGAACCGAACCAAACTGACACTCATTTCGTTCAATCAATCAATCAATATATCAATCGTTCATAGCTTTGAAAAAAGACCTACAAGTAATACTCAAACACTTTTAAAATTGGTATCAAGTTATACTATGAAATGAAACGGAAATTGATTTTACGCAAATGTAACTAGGACACAGGTTTGTCGGTGACGTCGGGAGGACCTCTCGTTCACTCTACACAGCGGGAGGGAGACGGTAGAGCCATTGAGAGTGCACTTGAAAATAATTTGTACCATGGAATGGGATGATTCGAATGTCACATAATCAAGCGTTGCGCAATATCACATTGCACAGTGCACATTACTATAGTAACGCAGTGGGACAGCGTCTGACTATAAATGCGATAGGTTGTATTTATCTATAGTAAGGTCGCCCGCAACTTGCTTTCATCGTATCATGCCAATTGCGGTACTATTACCATGTTCAAAACGCAAATCCCCATTTTTTTACTTCATGTATAAATTTTGATAATTCTCTGTACTCGGCAACACTTCCAGGGCCGACCTATATGTCATATGTCAGCCTTTCGGCTGTGCATTGTCTGACAGCCACTCAGTGAGTAACGGAAGAGTTTTAATAGAGTTTAGTCACCAAAACTCACCACAACTTTGTCTTAGAATAGCAGAGCGAAGAAATTAATACATATAATTAAAATATAATCATTCCTCCGAATGGGAATTGAACCTACAACCAATAGTGTTACCAGTCAGAGGCTATCCCCTGCGCCACAATGTTTCTAGATGTTATTTATTTATTTTTAATTATTGTTTATTTAAATTACTTTAATTCAACCGCTATGGTTACACAAAGCGCCGCATCGAGTTTCACTACTTAACACACAATGTCTTGAACGCGTGGAGAATGGAGTAATGTGACACTAGGTTCAGATTGACTGTGCTATGTAAGATAAAGCGTGAAGGTACAATTTTGGCTCAGTTCTGAGGTGTTAGTCTGAATTCACTTCAATATATGATATAGGTAAAAAATATTAATAATATACTTATTTTCGTCTTGGTAACAAAATGCCACACTATGTTCCACCTGGACTAAAAACTTCTACTTCAAAAAACAGATAACAAAAACTGACAAACTCATAATAAAAATATTTTTTTATAAAATATTCAGTCACGCTCTATACTAAATTCTTACATAATGCACATATACTGGTTAGAGCTTACCATATTTAGATTGTCATCTAATAAATTGAATTTTAGTTCACTAGCAAGCTACAACTAAAAATGTCTTAAGGTTAGTATTTACTAAATAAATTATTAAAGTATATAAATCTAATTAAAGTATATATTTTTTAAATTAACACGTTGTTTTTTGTTTCTCTCTAATATTATAATAAGTTTGCAAAATAAATATTATTCGCATAAATGTATATAAAAGAATATAAATTTAATTGAACTTTATTACGTAAGAAGCGAGACAATATTTGAAACGAACAATTGTTTCTTTATAAATACAACGACATAGTACATGAAATAAATACTTTAATCATATAAAAAAATTAGATAAAGATCTAATCCAACAATTTAAGCATTTTTTAAATAAAAATAATTCTATATACACAGCCAAAATATATTTGAAAAGAAACTAAATTTAAATATTAAATTCATAAAAATAACATACCTAAAATCGTCATTCCACTCACTAACTACGATTTAACAAACACTGTACGTCTATATTCTAGCGAAGGCTGCGTACATGTGACCTAGAGGCTTTCACACCCCCGAGGGCGGAGGAGTGCGCAGTGGCGGAGGGTGTGAGGGGATGAATGCCATGACGTCACGCGGCCAACGAACCGCAGAAGTGGGTCATGAGATCGCTTGATCTGATCTGGTAACGTTTGATACGTTTTCCTGCTTATCTAACAAAGTGAGTATCGCACGTAGGTAGGAATGATACATAGACGATACAAATATATGTCAATAATATATATATATATATATATATATATATATATATATATATATATATGTAATGTCATATTTAATGTCATATATTATAGATTCAGGCTTTTGTCTACAGGGTAATCGGAGAGACCATAGTGTCAAGACATTACATGCTAGAAATCGAGACATTTCGTGTAGAGTGGCGAAGCTCGACGAAAAATGAAAATAATTTTAAATATAATTACTCCCCCGAGTGTGAATTGAACTCGCAACAAATCGCGTTTACATTCATACGCTGGCACATTGCGCCACGATGGTTTTGTCTTTTACTTATATTTTTTTCAAAAGTATTCTAGTTTAAAATTAGTCTACATATTAGTTCTACATCTGTGTGAGTGTCATGAACCTCGTAGAAACCATACCTGGCAATGAGCTTGACATTGACGATGTAAAACTGTATAAAGGACGCTAATCCTATAAACTAATATTATAACTACATTAATAATATGCAATTATTTTTGTGAAGTGTATTCCTATTCAAATGGACGACAAAGTTTATTCATATGTAATCATATAAAATTACGACGAGAATTATCTATCTATTTTACTATAATAAATTATTTGGCATATATTATTATATTATATTATTATAATTTAAATTCTGTCAGTTCCTTTTATAATAATATTGAACAAAGTCATTTTATAATGTTCATAAGAAACGATAACTTCAATTTTCTCGAAAGTCAAATTTTACAAGAATATCACTTTCACATTTTCAGATTGAAGAGATTTTTTGATAACGGAATTCATCGTACCATTTTGTCTCACCTTAACCTAATAGTCACTTAGTAAAGAAAATATGTTATTGCAGATTTCACGATAACAAAATTTTAAAGAAATCCAGAAAGTAAAACACAATCGCCTAAATGTTTATCAAATTTTGCAGCTTCACGCTTAATCCGGCATAGCAGGAAGATCAGAGAGAACCTAGTATTAAGACTCTCCGTTTTCTACTTGCGCCCGAATCCAAAACATTGCAAGTTGAAAAATTCAACGCCGGAATAGGAAATCACACAAGAGAATCACCGCGGAAAGAATTAAAATATAATCATTCCTTCCCAGTGGGAATCGAACTCACAACCATCGCGTATACAGTCAGACAATGTCACACTGTGCCAGGATTCAATTATTTATCAAATATTCATCTTAAATGTTTTCTAAGCATACTAACGATACAATTTGGATACTAGTAATCTAAATAAACATATAATATGACCTAAGTCAAAATTTTCTTACATAAAATCTACTAGTGCCTAGTTTTAAACTTTAAAAATACGTAACCTGATTTAAAATAAAGTAGAATATTTGATTGTTCGTAACTAGCGTTTACTTCCACGGTATATGGCAGAAGTTAGTAGCGAGTCTCTATTGACGTCGAATCCCTACTGACGTCGAATGTGAATCGAACCTACAACCACCATTTGTACAGTAGACACTTCGCATCAACGCCACAATCGCGTCAATTAACATTAATTTATTTATTGTACAAATATATAGTTCTAATATGTAAGAAATGTAAGAAAAAGTACATAAGGTGTTGCGGAAAATCCCACATCGTCATTTTTTTATGAAATAGTATTATAGAGAAAAATGGATGTGATTATAATTTATGAACATAATTATCGACTGCCACTTGAACTAACATCTTATACTTAACGAATATTCGCTCTCAACTTTGTTTGCGTCGACTTTATGACTATTAGTATTTGTATTTTTCGAAGACTCGATTGATTGAAAACCTAAAATCCCGTTTTCAATACTCCCGAATCAGTTTCTGGACATCTTCTCTTATTGCTAGAGGTCATCGTGTCGCATGTATGCATGTGTGAAATGTTATGGGTTCAATTCTCACTTGGCAATGATTATATGACAAGACAAAGCGTGGCGTTGAGTTCCGCCACTCAACACACAATGTCTCGGATTCCGGCGGAAAATGTCCTAGTATCAAGACACTGCGTTCTCACTTTTTGTCTACCCACTGCGGGAAGGTAAGGTCTCTTATTGTTCCCTACATTTCAGCTTTCGGTTGTGTGAGTTGCTTATCAGTTACTCAGTGAGTAACTAAAAGAGGAGTGTATCGTTTTTATCTTACGTAGAAGATATATGAAAAAAACAATGATTAATGTTTGCTTTTCTGTTTTGTCCTGTTAGCTCGTGCACGTTAATTTTTAAAAACAACTGTAACCAGATTTAAATGCAAGAGTTCTGACAATTGTATTTTAGTGAACTTCCCTTAACATTTAGTGTTTCTTTCATTTCAATCGGTTCATAAATGAATTGGGAAGGTTTGTTTTTCCATTTAAAATATAAATTTAAGCTTAAACTTTTGTTGAGTGAGAAGTTTGAAGTGGTGACAACAGCTATTTTGGCGTCACGAAATAGTTTAGTCGTGTCGTTTACACAGGAGAAGCCGCAGGCTGGACGCCAGTATATAATATGAATTAATTGTTACTGATTAAACTGAACTGAACTGTGAACAAAGCAATATTAGGTCCCAATAATTGTATCTACCACTAGAAAATTTATATTCTGCAACAACACTTTGTATTGCTATGATTATTTAATTTAGTTTCTAATACAAAATAACAATTGAATTAAAAATAACCACTTTTGAAGATAAATATCTAAATTTCCAATAATATATTATCAATTTATCATTCAACGTATAAAATAGAGGCCATTGTGACCCAATGGGACACCGTGACTGTCTTAACACTAGGTTCATATCATACAATTCCAACTGATCTTTTTATAATATTTGCTTATTTGCGTTATAGATATGCGCCGGCGCAGATTGCAAACATACAGAACAATAAAACGCAACTCGTAAACAACATAACAATGGATCTCTAATGAATAGTATCTACCATTTCATTGCAAATGAAAATCTTATTTTATCTAACGGTATATTTACTTAGCTATAGGTAAGTAAGATTAACTCAATAAATGTAAATAGTTTATAAACTATTTACATCTATTGAGTTAATCTTAGCTGTGTATAATATGTTGTATATTTTCGTGATAACTATCTTATGTACATAAAGTATTAAATTTATAAAAAACTAGTAGACACGTTAATGCGTAAAATAAGCGTTAACGTGTCTACTAGTTTTTTTATAAATTTAATACTTTATGTACATAAGATAGTTTTCAGTCTCTACTTACCCATATATAATGTCCGCAAAATGCGAGATATCAAAAACGGTAATACAAAATAACAAAATCCATATTAGTCAGGACCTATTTCAAATGTTTGTTACGAGAAAACGTTCAATGCAATACCTATATGTATCGCAATAACTTATAGAACCCACTAAGAATATCTAATAAGGTGATATTTCCAATCCTTACCACTTTGGCTTTTGTAATAAAGCCTAAGTTCATTAGCGATATTTTTTATAACTGCCAGGAACCTAGTTTAAAAGACAATGTCTTCCACATTTTGCCAAATTTTAAGTTATTGCTTGCTAATTTTTTCAGAAAACGTATACAACATTAGCAGGTAGCGGGATTCGTACCCATGCCTCTCGAAAACAGTTGAACAGTTTCGAAGAGGAAGGTCTTTTATTGCGAGAATAACAGTTAATTTTTTTTTTTATATATATAGATATTCCAAATAAATCATTGTATTAGTTAGAATCTGTAATGGAGGTAGAGTTATCGCGAAAATAACGAAACAAAAGAATCGCCATTCCCCTCTTTTCCAAATGAACACATTGGACATGTTTCAAACAAACAAACAGTCGTTTACATATCAGGACAAAACTAAAAATATTATTTATGAATATTATACAACTTTAACAATTATACTTACTTTTACACAAATTGATTAATTTTTATAATCACAACTGTCATAAAAGTAATGTAATAAGACCCTATTACGAATAACTTTCGTGTCAAGTAATAAAGAAAAGAAAATAAACATATTTTCTCAAAGACGTAAATAAAAAAAATGTGAACAAAGCGCCATTACCTATGAGTAATGTTTAACGAAACAAAACGAGACGGACCGTGAAGCAAAACACTCATACAGGGGTTAACGACTGCAGTATATAAATCGTTTTAAAATTCTTTTTCTTCGTAGATATCTTAAGATCGAAATAAGTGAAATTCTTTGTGTCTTGATGGGTGTGGATTCGAATCCTACTTGGGGAATTCTCTTTGGGACTAGGTCTGGGAATGTTCTCTAGGCTTTTTATTCGTTAAAATGTAACTCCAGTGACATGTGACGTTAACAATAGCAAATTACTTTAAAAAAAAACCATAATAACACGTTAATAATATTCTATTGTCTTTCTGGTAAAGACATCAGGATTATGCTATGAAAATATTGTAATTAACAGGACACACAGAATGAAATGTGAGAATGTCGAAACCCAACCCCGCGCTTTGTCTTGCACCAGTGAAAAGAAATGAGAATAATTTAAATATAATTAATTAATCCTCCGAGTGGAAATCGATTCCACAACCAAACGCATTTGCCAACCAACGCATACATAGACGTTGTCCCACTGCGCCGCAAGTACTTTCAGAGCCAGACGCGTGAAAATTTTAAAACAATTACATATAAATTTAAAACGTGCTTCAATATTGTAAAGAACTATACGAAGTAACTTAATCAGTCAGAGTTCTCATATTTAATCACTGTTTTCGCAACTTTTACAAGATTACCTCAATCAAAGCTTTGTTTTGACTTCCACATTATGTTTATTAAGTCTTTAAGTGTCACATCCTTTGGCAAATAATAAGTGGTTCTATTGTCAGTCGGTAATTAGTATAGCCTAGTTTAAATGACAATGGTGTCTGTAATTTTATTACAAAAGCTTTCTCGCCACTATTTGAACAAAACAAACTTTAAAATTGCACATATGTATATATTTCTTTGTGATTTGCATATATTGTAAATGCTTAGTTACGGAAATGATCTTATTATCTTTGACAGATTTATTCATTTCTTACAAAAAAAAAAAGTATCCCTTTGTATCTCCACGTTTTATCCCTAGCGGGGTTGTCAGAGAGAAGGCAGCGCCAAACGCTACGGTTCCTCCAAACTTCTATTACCTCGTCCACTGTTACTGTCCACATGCTTTTTTAGTAAATCTCTTTTGCTTACAAAACTTTTTTTGAATTTCTAAGCTTCGCGCTTTATATCGCATACCAGGATAGCAGGGACCCAGTGTCATAGCAATTCATTGTCGGCTTTCCGACGAAATTAAATTCGACATCGACATTGCGTATTGAGTAGCGGAAATCAACGTCACGCTTAATGTTACCAGAGCAGTGAAATGAAATTAATTTAAATGTAATTATTCGCCCGAGTGGGACTCGAATCCACAACCATTGCGTTATCAGTAACTGTGCCACTGCGATTTACAAAATAATTATTAATATACGCGTTACTGGATGTTATAACGAAGGAAAAGCTTAAAGTTTCATGTATAAAGCACGTTCAACTATCGTTAACCTAAATGACGGAGACGATCACTATTCAATACCACACGGGGGGATTTTCAACAGGTTAATTTTGAAATTGATTTAGAACAGACTTGTATTTTATGGTTGACTACAAAATAATTTATACCCATATAAATAATATATAAAATGCATACGTTATACTTATAATAGAAAGTACCTATTATAAAAATGATATTTTTTTCAGCATTACGCTTTACCGCATAACAGGGTTCAGAGAGAACCTATTGTCAAACCACTTCATTCTCTACTTTTGTGTTGAGTGGCTGGACTCAACGCGCAGCTTTGTCTTGTTACCAGAGCGAAAAGAAGAAATAAAAATAGTTTAAATATAATCATACCTTCGAGTATTTTATTATTTTCATTCATTTCTTTTATTATTTTCAGGTTCAAAATACAATCACATGAAACAAATGAACCTAGAACGTTCCAAACGTTCTACGGCTTCACACTTTTTCCCGCAAAGCAGGTTAGTCAGAGAGAACAAAGTATCAAGATTCTCACTCTCCGTTTAAAAGCGAGACATTGTGTGTTGAGTAGCATAACTTAACGCCGCACATTTTCAAATGAAACTATTTTTAACCGGATTAATCGCGTATATTATTGGTATAAGGGTGAAGGAACACATCTCCGATGTCAAGAATAGGCGTGTATCGAAGTCAGCTGTTTGTGAGCATACAACGGATAAACCCAACCATTACATCAGGTTTGATAAACCTCATATTCTCGCTAATGAAAACAGATATATCCCAAGGATAAGCCGCGAGGCTATTGAAATACAAAAACACCCAAATTTCAATACAGACGACGGTCGGAAACTTACTACCACCTGGGACCCAATACTGAAAACCTTGAAGTCTCAATTATATCACACCAGAGAGCAAGATACAGTCAGCTCATCCTGCAAAAATCCAGGGCAATACGCGAGGCAACTAAGAAATCGTTGGCGGTAGTTTCATATAATAATTGTATCAAATGACAGACAAATGCCACCTCAGTCTACCTGTGACTACGGACTACTGTGGAAACCTCGGGTTTCTAAAATGTATTTTGAATTCCAATATTATACGCGATTAATCCGGTTAAAAATAGTTACATTTTAAAATGTGTAGTAATCGCGAAAATCTAAGAACTTATTAACACACTTTGTATTACCAGAGGGTAAAATAATATAAATATAACCAATCCCACTAGTACACTAGTCAGTCACTCTGCTACTGCGCTAAGATGGTCTTATATTATATAAATATAAAATTTTTATCTGTTATATAATAATCTGTAAATACCACGCAGTATAATAAACGTTAAGGGTAAAGGATAATATGTTTATTACGTAAATACGAGTACACCTCTCATCCAACGAATCAATGATATGATTGCAAAACCATAAATTTCATTACGTAACATATGTTATATGTTTATCCCTATATAGGGATAAACATATTTTTTAGCATTTTATTAAATTTTTTTTTAAAAGTCCTGGACATGTTTTCATTTAAGCTTGTTCTTTCTTGGAAAAAAATTATTTCAGCTATGGAATATCTCATTAAAAATGTTACAGCCTACTTCCTACCTGCCTACTTAGTAAAAAAAAACATTCTGCAAAGCACAGATACTTACCTATTCGTACATATTCAAAGTTCGCCATCGTTTCCTCCACTACTCTAAAACGCAGCGCTTAACTTTAAAGCAGTTCTCACATGAATAGTTGCATACTTGAATATTTAAACGAGCTCTTTACTCAAGGCATTCTCAACCTATTTTATAAAAAGGCATTGTCTTTAAAAATATATTTTTAGCTGTATTACAACGATTTTCTTTTGTGTACTGGTGACCCGATACTTTGTGAATATCTTGCAGAGTCTTTTGTTGAAGTTACTAGTGGGGCATTAATTACTTTCAGTCCGATAATTTATATTATATATCTATACTAAAAGCTGCACGCAAGTTCGTTTACGCACACTTAATAACCCATCCCACCAAAATATCCATCACTCTGAAATACTTTTGTTAAAGCGCAATTTCCTTCTATATTATAGTATAGGTAGTCTGTTATGGCTCTACATCAGGTATTCCACTCTTCAAAAACATATTATACCCTAAGTCTTAGCTTAAAAGCAATACAATAAAAAAGGTTTAATTCAAATCCATCTAGTGACCAAATTCGAGATAATTCGAGCAATTTTGAAATATTTCTCGAGCTGCAATTTAATATGTATTAAAAAAGAATTATACATTTTTTTAATTAAAATATAATAATGATATAAAAACAAAACGGAAACTGGTATATTTATTGAGATACACAAATAATCGTTCAAAGAGTCGCATGTGGCTCGCAAGCCGCAGTTTGGTAACCCCCGCTTTAAATAAAAGAAAGTCATCTTTTATTTATAGTAATTGACTTACTAGTACCATTATATATGCATAGTACTCTATTTGACCACTGTAACGCTGTTAGACCATTTATAACGTAGTCTGTTTTAGGCCCTTAATGAATTAATGAATCCTAGAAAAGTGTAATTTCATACAGGTTATTATTCCCCAATCTGTCTAAATAAAGGGCTGCTTTAAGTTCCGTCATACTCCTATAGATAATATAATGAAATAAGATAACACGTATCTATTTATAGATATTAAAGTAGATAATAAATGTAAAATGTTGTTCAAACGTGTTTTTAACTAATGATAAATATTTTTTTCAAACGTTACGAAGTTGACAGCTTCACCCTTTTTCGCAGACGCAGCGGGTAGGCAGACGGACGTCAAGACACTCCGCTTTTCGTTAGAATTCGAGAAGTTGTGTGTGAATGAAACAACTACGCTACGTTCAATTTTTTTACCGATTTCTAAAAAATATTTTTAAGTATTAAGTATGTGAATAACATTCGCAGGAATAGTCTTTGGTTAGCCGAAATTTTACAAAATCGCTGATTAGAGATGCTAACAAAAAAATAAAATGTAACAACCGTACAAAAATGTCCGACGTAGCTGGATTTATAACGTATGGCTTAGTGGTCAAAGCAATTGGGTAATATCCTAGGGCGCGCGTTCGAGTTCTTCTACGTTCAAAAATGTGATACGCTTTTTATATCCTTCAAAGTGTCTATACTGGTATGACAATTTAAAGTATGAAAAATAATAATTTATTATTATACAATGTAGTACAATTTCAAGTGATAAAATTTTGGGGCCAGATAGTTCTTTCAGTTTTTTTCTTTCTAATAATCAATTAAAAGGCATCGTCATGGCGTAATTGGTAAGGCTGTGAATTATTTAATTCGACAGTTGTGTGTTTGTTATACTGGGCTTCCAAACGTCGAGTGTACAGATACCTTCACCGTCAAGGCCAACAACGCGTCCACAACTCCTCTGATGTTGTAGATGTCCATGAGCGAAGATAATCACTTATCATCATACGGGATAGGTGGTCGTGCTGCTCTTATGCCCCATTTTTTAAATTAAAATAATACCTCCAAATTTAATTAAGAGGAGAACGGAGTGTTCTAACACTAAGTTCTCACATCCTACTACAGCATACGCTGGTGTGTACAAAAAATATAAACGCAAACAAACATAATAATTCGAGTTTTGAATTCCCAATACACTTGCATTTTGTGAACTGCAAGTTCTACATAGCTAAAGCGAATAACCTGGGGTATGAGGTTATTCACACAAGACACATTTATTTATACCAATATGATATATGAGTAATACACACATATAAAAATAAAGTAAGAGAACTTATTATTAAGGCAAGTTTTAATGGATGTAAATCTAGAAATACGATCGTAAGTTCACAACAGTGTATTGACTCGCCCTGAGCATTCAACGTTGCGTGTCCCAGTCCCTTCAGGGCGATGTCTCTCGCTACTACGGTATTGGCAATATACTTTTATCGACATCTATTTAAAGATTTATGGTAAACTAATATATACAATTTGTGTAATATCATTTTTCTTCGGCTTAAGCTGAGGTTAAATCTTGTACTGAATATAGGAAATTGTATGATTATAAATACGGAAGAAAAAGAAATACAACAAAAGTAGTAAGTACGCCTTTGAAAAATATATTTTTAGAAAACATAAAAAATTGAAAGCAGCGGGATTCGAACCCGCACCTCTTGGAAACCGTCCAAGCACTCTGACCGCTAAGCCATACGTTCTATATCCAGCTTTCTAAAAATATGATTTTCTAGTTCCTAAGTGTGTGATTAACACTTTAAAAACATGTTAAAAAAAGTACGCCTTGGTTTAGATATTATCAAAAAATTGAATTTAAACTATGCAAGGACTATCCCGGTGAACCCGTCCGTTTGTGGCTTCCAAGTGGGACTTTCACGCATTTAAATATTGTCTTCACGCATATATCTCATAAAGCTCGGAGAGAGAGAAAACTTAGTCATGAATCACTCTGGTATTACTTTTTAAACTATTTTAGAGTTGTTGCACATCATTTGGCGGAGCAGAACGCCGCATTTTTAACTACGTTATACGCTTTCTTTTTAGTAGAAATTAAACACAACCATAGGGTGTATATTATAGGCATACAATCAGACATAATTAAATTGCGCTGCGTAAACATAATCTATAATAATAATATCAGAAATATTAAACACAACGAAATGTAAAAACACAGCTATATTTGTATATATTTTTAAAATAATAATTAAAATGACGAAGACGCCACCGTAGTGATCAGACAAAGTACTAAAGCTCATCACACACTACCAATGTTTGGATAATTGAGAATGGCGCCAGAGCTTCTCCAATAAGTTTGAACATAAGAAAAAATGGTAATTACCTAATGTTTCTTAATTTAATTGCTTTGTAATTACTTACGGCGTGCGTGGGTTAATACAATTATCAACATGGATCTCAATATATACGACAAAACCAGTTCCACATCGATCGACCTTCGATTGTATTTTGCACACGTAATGTTGTCCTACAGGTATTGCAATTTGCAATATTTAATTTAAAAATAACTGTAGACGTTTTTAATTTATATAACCTACTCGGAACTGTGCCGAAAGTAGCGAATTCAAGTCCTAATATTAGACAAATGTGAAAAGTTTTCATTTCAAACTTCAGACGCGTTGAGCACTTTTGGGTGGGCAAAAATTATGGAACTTGTGCCATCGTCGCCGAACACCTAATGTGGACTATAATTTTATCTCATTAATCGCAATTTTTACACATTTTGAAATGTTAATTTTTTAATCGGATTATTCGCGGTACAGGAAGTCAATCTACCTGTGATCACGGACTACTGTAAACCTATCTAAGACCTAACGGTAACTAAGACAGGTAGCGTTTAGTTCCCACACTCAACATGCATGTCGTCTCCATATCAGGAGGAAAGTGGAGAACGGAGTGTCTTGACACTAGGCTACTATCCTACTAAGCGGAAATAAAAAACAATTTTCGCTGTCATACGCAGTTGTAAAAAACCTAATGTAAATACTTAGTTTTTCACTTCTTACTTGCTCTTTGCTTCTTGCTTGCTCAATGATTGACTTTAATCATATTAATTTAATTAATAGTTATAATAATCGCAATAAAGAAAGCTAATATTAGTATGGAAAGAGAATGCACAGTCTCTAGAGGAATTGTCCGTCATTTGATACTTAATGTACTTACACAATACGGCGGCGTAGGCATAGGTCATACGGCCCTTACAGATAAATAAAAATATGATATGCAAGTACAATCATAATAATTTAATAAATATTATTAACATTTTAGTTTTGCTTATTTTTTGCGAAATATTGTTTGCTATTTTAAAGTGTGATTCACACACCTGGAATAAGTTAAAGATTTTTAGAAAACGCATAACGCATTTGAACGTAGCGGTAATCAAACCCGCGCTTTATAGAAACCATCCAGTATATGGCGTGGTCAGAGCCTTGGACAGTCTCTAAGTCTCTACAGTCCTATATCATTTAATATAACTTTGTAAAATATATATCGACCCGATCGCTATTACATATGCATGAAATACAAAGTAAATACAACATGGCAGTCTGAAGTAGGACAGTCGATAAACTCTTAATACTTGTAAGTAACGATAAAAAACTTAGAATGTAAATAAAATATACGAATTTCTTTAAAGTGGTGGGAGTCTGAATGTTCATGGTAGTAAATTCGATCCCCAGGCGGGTCAAAGTTTTGCCTGGAGGAAATTCTGTCTGATGATAAATTTCAAAGGCATAATTGGCAGGATCTTTTAAAATTTGGTTAGGTAGAGACAGAACCTCGGGCAGTGGCAGAGCACTGAGCAGTCTGGGTTTTGGACCGTAAGCCTAAATCTGGGTCGCAAGGGCCCAGGGCCTGCTCTGATTAATACACGGATTACTAAGGATTATTCTCTTACCATTATATAGTTTTAAAAAGAGTAATTTCATTTTACCATATTTAATTAATTAATTTATTGATACATTAAGAAGTTGCATAATAAAATAAAAAAGAATATAATACTTAATAACTATAAACGCGATTGGTTGTGGGTTCGATTCCCACTCGAACCTTAGACAAAACGAGGCCTTTCGAGTTCCGCCACGTAATGTCTCGATTTCGGGCGGAAATATTAAAACGGATTGACACTAGGTTCTCTCTGACGAAAAAAAGCGTGAAGCTGTAAAAAAAGCAAATAATATATATATATATATATATATATTTATTATTCAATTTAACAATAACCTATGAAACATCTCCCCTCACCACAATAAATAAAATTAAAGTTTTAAAAAAAGAATTCCGAATAAATTGACATAAAATAAACATGTATAACTTGTTTTGATATAATTTGGCCTAAGAAACCATTGATGACAGTGATGTAACGTCTTGTAGCTTGTTTGGTAAGGAGTAGGTCACACTGAAGAGACGTGACTTATTTCTATATGTTTTGTACGAAGAAAAATATTAAAAATATGTGTTGTTGTAAAATGTTAAACTTGACAACAAATTACATAAAAAATTGTTAAAAAGAGACAAGTATTAGAATATTTGGGTCCACTACTACTACTAAGCTTAATTTTAAGTAACGGGAGCGAAAAACAAATGATATTAATTTAAATATATAAAATTAAAACCTTACTTTTAACGAAGTATACGGGCCATAATATATCTGTAGGACATTAAAAATAATAAATTTATTAAAAAAATATTTGGGATAAAGTAAAATTAGAGCTATGGATTGAAATCTCTATCTCTCCATATATCCGATCTTCGTTAATATGTGAAAAAAACGTTGCAACCCCTTCTAAAATAAATGTAGATTAAAAAGTATAAAATTTAGCAAAGTATACATGGAGATAAAGTACAGAAATCTACTATTTTTTATGTAATAATCCATTAGAAATAAAATAAATTAATGAAATAAATATTACCCACACTACTCATGTGTTTCACATACAAGTTTATATAAAATGACATACACGTTGCTAAGGCAACGCGTTGTTTACGCGTGAACAGGGATCTTGTAAATATAAAAATACCTTCCTAAATCCACTCCTAAATCCGAGCACGCCTCAAACGAATATAACCAAAATAAGTAAATGTTTCAAATACAGATACAAACTGAACAACAAAAAATACAATACTCCTAAAACGGCCATCACTTTATTAGACTAACAAAGATTAAATATAGCCTTGGTTTATACATTTCACAATAACATGATGTCATTACCCTTATTTTCGAAGTTGGCGTTGAATTAAAGACATTGCCAGGTAATATACCCGAGTGACTATTACAATTTATGAGCTATTTGCTTTAATGTTGATAATAATATTCGTCGTATAGAATTACATAGGAATTGCATAGTGATCTCGTAACATAAAGGGTGGTGTTGAGTTCCGTCACCCAATATGCTTGAAATTAAAATTTAAGTGGAGATCGGAGTGTTTTAAGACTAGCGTCTGTCAGCGTGCGTCATTGCTGTACGCGAAAAAGCGTAATGTTGCTGCATAGTTATTATACGTGATGGTCGCGGGTTCCAATCTGTTGGGTAAATCTTTGTATAGACAATCTACGGGCTAAAAAAGAAAAAGGCACGTATTTCAATATGGTATTAAATTAATTTGTATCGCATTTAATGACATACTTGCTTTGTTACGTCTACTCTCTGAAGTCTAAGGCATTCATTCCATTCATAAATTTTATTCAAGGAAATTAAAAAAGTAGACAAAAATTTTCATTCATCGAAATTTTTAAACGTGTAAGTTACCCAGGAAAGTGGAGGTTGACATTAAGAAAACTACTGCTTTAAACTAAAATATATAGATTGGAGGAACGATTATCATATTTAAATTATTTTCATTTCTTCGGCCTGGTACATAAGAAACACGTAAAGTTTTATGATTGAGTGGATAGTGGAGAATAGTTTCTCGACGCTAGGTTCGTATTGACTGATTCCACTACTATGCGAGAATAAGCGGCTGTAAAACTAAACTGATATTTATTTTTATTTAAAAAGAAAAAATATGCTCTGTGATATTATTTACATAATGTTTTAACTATTTATCTAAAAGTTTCAATGGACAGTGCATACTAACAGCATTTAAATGTTAATCCTGTCCAAGGTCTAAGCAGTCATCGATTGTTTCACGTCATTATTTCTTCAAACAATTATGAATACAGGTTTAAAGAGGAAATTTTTACTATTATCTATTTCTCTACAAATATTATATAGATGAAAGATTTGTATATCGTAATGAGTAAGCTCATTAAGTACTGGACTTATTTTAATAATTCCTTCACCAATAGAATTCTTTTTTGTATTATTCGAATAGTATATTCCATTCAAATGATGTTACGAGTTCTAAAATGCAAACTTAACAAAATACAAACTGTACTATCCTACTTATAATATTATAAATGTGAAACTGCAAGGAAAGATGGATGCATGTTTCTTACTCTTTCACGTAGAAACTACTGCACCGTTTCAGATGAAACTTTATGCGTTTTAAAAAGATTATGCGCATTTTGGCCATATATCATTAGATAAGTATCAAATACATAGAAAAACATTCTTCCCTCTGACAGCTATCTCGGCGTGCCTTAACTGTTGGAGTAACACAAACAGAATGGTTTGACTTTAATAGTTCCAAATAAAAAATCACGACAGCATGTATAAATTTTTCATATGGAAGCTGTTTGCATCCAAAATAGTAAGCCATAAATGCTGTTTTAAATTGAACGCTTTTTTACAATGCTCAAATTAAAGTATTAATTAAATTCTTATCCAAAATTATACATTAGTCGCTTAAAGTATTTTATGTAGACCAACTTTGTCTTGCACATAAATTAATTTTGAGGAATAGTTGAAAAGTAATCACGATAAAATTGAAATAAGAACCATGATTATATTACTCCCCACTCATTCGATATGCATAGTACACCCCACTTGACGACAAAAAAAATTAAAGTAACCTTTGTCCTTCTCTCAGTCTGGTTATCTCTGTAAATGAGTCTGTTTCACGGGTAATCTGCAGAATTATTTATTCGAGGCTTGGGGAACGGATCACAAGCAGAAGCTAGTGAATTTATAATTTTATACATAAGATTTATACGATAAAATTTATGTTTTAAAAGTTTAATTAATATAATATGCATAAATGAATATTTTATGCGCATATCATTCATTCATTCTAATACCACTTTAAAAATGTTAAAATAGAATATAAGTCTATGATTTTAATGTTTGTCTATTTATATGCGCACATATTTGGATCTACAGGACGCCATTTTCATTTCCTCGCTCTAGTAGCGCAAAGCGCAGCGTTGTGTTCCGCCAACCGCCGCCATTGTTTCGAGACACAATATCTCGATTTCGGGCGGAATATGGAAAATATTATCTTGACAATAGCTTCTCTCTGACTAACCTGCTATGGTTGCTACGCTGCTATGGCTAGGTACAGTGTCAAGATTAAAATTACCTACAACTATACTATAGTAGTAACAGAGTATCTATACTCGTATATCTAATATCTATCTATATTTTGTATTGGCTATCGGCATCTAGCACACAATAAACTGTTGGAAAATGGAGACAAAGAAGTTATTTTTTATTATTATTAATTTGCAGTGCGCAAACGCATATGGTATTTTAATTTGTATAAGTATTTCTTTTGTTCTATAGATGTTAACTTAAAATTTTCAGTCCACCCTGCAAATTATAGGAGATTAAAGATTAAAATAAGACAAATAACTCTATTTCTTTTACTCTTAGAGGTTAGAATAATACAAAATCTAGGATTTTATAGACTCATGTAATGATATTTTGCAAAAATATTATACACATACATAGATTTTCTATACAATGCATAATTCATCAATAACATGACCTAGTTGCTCAGGAGAACCTAAAATCAACATAACAGCAAATGCGCTTATACACTGAACACTCTAATGTACCTTGACATAGGTCAACTGCAATTATAAAATGAACAAAACGATGCCAACTAGAGCAATTGACTGAAGTCACGTTATGTTACAGTTCTATTGAAATTTAAATACAAGCTATAGGGAAAGCAAAGGCTTAAAGTATTATTTTCTATATAAAAAGTGTCGTAGACTTCGATTAACATTTCACACTAAAAAAAAGTAACCAAAAAAATAGATTAACAATATAGTTAATTTAATTATTAAAACTAGCAATAATCCAATTATAAACAAAAATAAGAACCAAGTGTTCAACACAAGTTTTAACACTAACTTGCCAGTAGACAAAGAGAACTTAGTTAGTAGGCAAAACACTTCACTTCACACTTAGTGTTAAATCACACTTAACAGCCTTAGAGAAAGCTGTTAAGTTAAAATAATATTAAAACAAATGAACCATATAGAAAAAAAATGGAAGACGTTTACAAATTGTGTCACAGCCATCAATAGATTTCAATGCATGTCGTAAATTCAATAAATTCCACAACTGCGTCAATAGTAAGCTAATTAATTTGATGCGTCGCTGATACCAACTTAAATGGCTTCACTTGTCGCTGACCGAAGCCTAGGGATTTGTGAATATCCTATTTCCAACAATTCTTTGTTGCCTTATCGGATATCGTCCAAGGTTAAGAACATATGTAGGATGCATTACATGTGAACAAATTATTATTTTATTATAATTCTAGTTAAATAACTATTTACGATAACAAATTATTTTATGCCATACTGGTATAAAGAAAGCTATTATTTTAGACGGCGCCAATATTTTCGCTTATACATTAGGATCCCAGAAAACATCCAAAAATGTAAGATTATAACCTAATTAACGATTTTATAATTATAACACGCCTTGGGAATTCAGTCTATTTCAAAGATAACATTGTCTGTCACTAATAAAAATGTAAAATATTGAGTTGAAAAAAAAAAGAAAGTCACACTGAGTCTTTTTCGCCGGTTCTTCACAGGTCTGAGGCATTAACTTTAGTGAAATTGTATGTGGTGGTAAATTGTTTGACGTTCAAAACATTAAGCATGTAATTTATTATTTTGAATAAAATTATTTGACTTTTGACTTTTCATTTCCCAGTTCTGCCAAGACAAAGGGTGGCGTTAGACCCATTGCGTAACCTCAAATTGGAAGACTTAGTGGCGTATTACTAATTCTTCTCCCACTACTTTACATGACGAAAGCTTGAATACAAAATATATATACATACAAACGAGCCTACATAGTAAAGTTGTTCGTATCTATGGTTTAGTTGACCGAGCGCAAATACCGTTAGGCGCAGCATAGTGGGTCGCAATAACACAGTAGTTCAATGAGTAATACAAACGATGTAGCCGGTCATGTGGAATATATACTTCTAATTTAGATATTCATCAATATTGTTAGAATAGGATTTGTTTTTTTTTATCAAATTTGTAGATCTTTGGTATAAAACCCATAGGAATATAGCGTTATGGGGATGCAACAGCGTCAACGTCGCAGGACACCGAATTAGATTAAATCAAAATTCTTATAAGAATTGTTTATTTCATTGAAATTATAAGCCATAACAATCGAGTTTAGTCAGGAACTATTTTTAAATTATAGACCTTTATTACGTAAGTCTGCCCACAAAATTCGATTATGCCAATATTTATGACTTTTCTACAAATGTTAATTTGAAGTAATTTTTAGTACTATAATCGATCGGAAATAAAGGCGAGTGAAATGAATCGATAATCGATTAAAAGCGTAAAGATTCAATAATATGTATATTTTATAGTTTAGATAAAGACTTGTTAGATTGTATTGTGTTGAGTTGTAACTACATGTAACTACATTAATTCAGTAAGATGTCGATAAATATCAAAAACCAAGCCAAACGTTTTGTTCTAATTTTTAAATACAACCTGTGCATCATATACTGTAAAAGCCTGAACTACATAAATACTATGATATAATTTTTATGGCACAGATACGAACAGTTTCTAAGTTAAAAAAACATTTAACGTATCTCATAATAGTAAAACCAAGGTTTTATCGAGCTATACACTTGAAATGAATAATGATCATACATCAATTCGGAATTTAACCAAGAAAGTTAGTAAATCTTAAGTTACTTCAAAATATACCGTAGTTCGGGCTTTTACGGTAGCATATATCATGCTACTTGCCAGCAACTTCGTAAGAATGGAATTCCAAAATAAAAATATCCTAAGTTACTCCTTATTTATTACATTAGCTGTCTGCCAGAGAAAGTCCCATCAATATCGGTCCAGCATATATAATTATTTAAATATAATTATTTTCATTTCTCGCGCCTTTTCATTTTATTTACAAAGCGCTGCGTTGATTTCCGTCATGGGGAAAAGCTTGATTTCTCGATTTCGGGCGAAAAGTGTAGGTCCTCTCGGACTACCCCGCTGTGTGGGGTATAGCGTAATATTCAAATGTTAGAATTAGGGCTCTCTTATACGGACACAATACAATTACATCACATATGAATGAACGTGTAGCAATCCACCCTTATATTGTATCCACAAAGCGATGCATTTCACACTCCACTTAGCGTGCACTAGGTACGGAACTATGATAGGGTAAACACACCTGTTTAAAGAATTACTAAATTACTAAATAAATAGTTAAATAGTTTATTTTTGTACTAGTAGTTAGCATACTATGGTATTGGATTCGAAATTCGCTTCAAGATAACAGGTATAAGAAAATAAAAAAATTCAAATAATGAAATTCCTGGGAAAAAAATAGAAATGGGAGAAAAAAGTAGCCTATGTTTATCCCTATTACCCTCAGGTATCTGTAATAAAATGTCATCACAATCGCAATTAATTTCACACAGACAGACAGTTACTTTCGCATTTATAATAGTATGGATAAAATAAATATTACACATACTTCCACGAGTTTAAGATAGACTCTTGCATAAAGTGGTACTACAACGTGTATTTTACGAGTCAACGGGTCTGCTAGTAATATTTTATTAACACATTAATGCGAAGATATTACTTCTGCTTGTTTAGACAAAGTATGGGTCATGCATAATGTTTTTTTTTTTATTTAATTCAACAGAATATTGTGAACGGAAAAATGTAATAATATATAATAAAAACCCCAAAGCTGCCTGGACACAACTTAAATATGTAAAAACCGTTACTCGAGACATTACGTTATTCTAGAAAACAAACAGGCGCGCGGTATTTGTCTTTGAAATCAGAAATATGAATTTAAAAATTTTTACGTTATATGATATTGAAAGCCTTATTTTAGTCGTACATATACGGTGAGGTGGTAATGTCATATGTAGTACATAAAGCACGAGTTCTATGTTATTATTTAAGAGTATTTTATTGATAACTGGCAAAGACAGCAAATCATTCTGCCTATAATCAAATAAAGTTATTTATTTTTTTGCTTCAAAAAAAAAATTATATATTACAAATTCGAGGCATTAATTATGGTGGCTAAACTAAACGCCGCGTTTCGTGTAACCAACGTTTGCACCAATTGTTTATTACTTTTGAATGAATATTAGAATGAGGCATATATTGTTCTTCAGACAAAGACCGGTTTATCGTCTACATTGATTCAACTGCAATTAGCCTAATTTGCTGTACACGTTGTGGCCGGCATTAATGTTTACTTAAACTGATAGTGGGTTTAGAGACAATGAGATATGTATATATATATATATTACTAAATTATTTATAAATACATGTATAATGTCTCGAATTCGGGCGGAAAGTGGAGGACACGGAGTGTCATGAGACTATTTATCTGACTTTGACTACCCATTGCATGCGGGAAAAATCGTGAAGCTACCCATCCCTCGCATATATCAATTAAAGCACAGACAAATTTATTTTTCAATTGCAAATAGACAATTAATAAATAAAGTATTAGAAACAATTATCAAAATCGAAAAAAAGTTGTAATTTGAAAACATCATTGTGAGAATAGCCATTAACTCATCAATTGTATTTGTGATTTATTGTAAGGTAATAAATATTTATAGGTTATTGTTGTTGGAATTAAAACGACCGTCATGTTTTAATGAATGCAATAAAATGTCATCAGCTCAGAAAAAAGGAATCGACAGCTTACCTAGTAACAACAACTTAATAAAAGTAGCTTTGCATGAGGCAAGAGTGAACCAAGTGTAAAGATACTCCGTTCTCCACTTTCTATGTCTAAGAGCAAGATTTAACGCCGCTTTTTACTAAATTCATATACATATTTACACACAGTAAATATGCCAAACTAATATTTTTAACAATTTTTGACTGTCTGTCTGTTTGTTCTGGCTACCCTCTGGAACGGCTGAATGGCAATTTTGACGGACCGAGGAGACCGATATTCACTGACAGATAGCTTATGTAATATGAAGTAACTTAGGCTACTTTTATTCTAGAATCGCGGACACGGTTAGTTTAAAATAAAAAAAATATCCAATTTTGACAGATGTGACGCCAGCCTTGTCACTGCATCACGACGACGTCAATATAAATAATATTTACAACACATTTATATAATTGTACTGTTACATCATCTTTAAATAAAATCTGAGTAAGATTTCGAGACAATTAAACTTTGCATTTAATAGAACCTGCTACCTATACGTTGTATCGAACCAAAAAATACTTGGTCTTATGATACCATTATATTAATACTTTAAGGGGAGTTTTCTGCCGTTTTAAGAAAGTATAATAGTATGAAATTTAAACAGTACGTTAAACTTTTGCATGAGGAAGAATTTCGAAGAGCTGGGGCGACTAAATTCATGCATTTTTTAAGACGTAATGTCTTAGATTAGGGCGGAGAACGGCGTGTCTTGACACTAGGTGTTCTTTGCCTACTTTCTGCTATGTAGAAAAAGCGTGAAGCTGAAAAAAAACTATATTTTGAATACTGCGTTATGGTAAGATAACACAGGGGACAACATTTATTTTCACCGTCCCGCACGGTAGCATATCTCTAAAGGTGTAAAAAACCAATATCATAGTGACTTATCACAAAATCCTAAAAAAAAAAAAAACCCAAAAAAAAAACAAGAAATACATTAAGATAAAACAAATCTAGCCAAGTGAGAAAGTAGTTTTGACTATATTCAAGAAGCTTACGTAAAAAGAAAGAAGAAGGGGGTACCTGTTAAAAACTTGGAATAAGAATGGCCTAGGACTCCTTTATCGTGTCAATGATAACTTGTGAAGATAAAAATTCTCAGCAAAATATTTAAAAATTTACTACACCTTATAAGCGGCTAAATATATGTATGTAAATGCGTCTATCTAGAAGGACTGCGTTCCAAGGCGATTGGACCGGTCTATCCAAAATAGGTATAATTTTTTAACCGCAATAATAAATAACAATTAATTTCTTAATTATTTATAACTTATGTCCGTATATTGCGCAATATTTAATATTTCCTCTAGACTAGTTCCTTAATTGGTAACGGTAAAATACGTGCTATAGTTTTGCGGTAACCTGTCAGTGTAAAGGTCTCTCTATATGTACACTATGACGAAGATCACTGCTTCAATTCTCACTTAGGAGAAAAAAAGATATAACATAACGTGCGTATAATAATATCAGGGTCAACAGGTTAAACGTAACGGCACGGTAAACGGCAGATCAAACGTAAGCCTAAAATATACATAAAAAAATGTATTTAGAAGTATTAATCATATACTTAGGATTTTTTTTACTTGTTTCAAATATTTAATAAATATCATTCTCTTGTTTGACAACAAACGATTGTTCGTAAAATAATTTTGGGTAGCAGAAATTTGTAAAAAACTCTCTACAGATATACTAACAACAAAAATATTAATAAGTTGTAATAAGCGTATAAGAATTTCAACGCAGTCGGATGTAGAACGCATGGCTTAGCGGTCTGAGCGCTTGGACGGTTTCCAAAAGGCACGGGTTCGTATCTCGCTGCGTTAAAATTTTAATACGTTTTCTAAAAATGTATTTAAAAGTTTATATGACATTCCAATTTTTTATTATAATACGAGTATAAGTGGTTTTGCCTTTTTTGGAATTGCATCCAACAATATATGTACATATATAAAACTTAAATTACTCGCTAAATGATTAACAAACAACGCATAGCCGAAACTACTGGGCGTAGAAAGCTAAAATCAGGACAGCACTAAGTTCCTTAAATTTGTATGGGTAAAATTGGATTATACGTTGCACTCTCGAAAGTACAGAATATACCAATTAAAATTGTATGACAAAGTTCATTAAATCCTCGCATACGAAGATGCGGGCAATAAACTCCATCCGAAAATCGAAACATTGCATTGAGTGTCGGAACTCAACGCAATTCGCTCTGGTACTTTGTCTTAAATACCATATCGGAGAAATAAACATATTTTAAATATAATCACTCCCTCGAGTGGGAATCGAAGCCACAACCAATAGCGTTTGCAGTCTGACACAGTCCCACTGCGCCACGACGACCTCAATATATATATTTTGTAATAATACAATATTTTAATGTTGATATTTAACTTTACTCATCTGGCTATCATATTTAGTAGCTCAGTATTTATTACCGAAATTAATTCAGATCTTTTTAGGTTACACACATTTGTTGCATAACACACATATCATGTTCAAAGTTTCGACTATACATTTATCGTTATATCCAAAACATAAAATTGCCAGGCAATTATTTATTCTTTATCAAAAGCTATTTTGCATATAATATTATGTGAATTCATCGTGGTACTCCATACTAAATGTGGTGAAATAGTTTTACAGAAACACTTTCTACTTTTTAAAAGTTATACGGTTGAGAAGAAATATTTAATTTTTCATATTCTAAGCGTGAGAATAATACTTCGATAAAATGTTACAACTAGAGATGAAAATCCATTGATAAATCCTGGTGGTGCCGAAGAAGAGATGGGCAGTGCCTGGGACTTACAACCCAAGTATAGGTTTAAGGGTCTCTTAAAATGCGCATTAATGCTTGACTCTACTGTCCGAGCTCTACTTTACAAATGTTGCCTTTATGGCATAGTTAGAGACTGTCGTAAACAATTAAGCCATTTTCACTTAAAGTTAAAAAAAAATAAACCAAAAGTAACGTTTATTAATAAGTCAAGTAGCATTTTGTTCTTATAGCTATACGTTTAAATATCTAGAATATTATTAAGTCTTATAGTTAGTACTCCTAGTTAAAATTAAAACTTTCATCTCATAACATATAACATCTCATCGCATTTATTAATATTTTTACATTTGAAACATGTTAATTTTATGCAATATAATATAATATTTCTTAAGACAAAATAACAAGCAATCAAGGAATCCACTTGACTGGATATTATTTTTCATAGACGCATTGAATTATTGAACATGCGCGTACCTTGAAGAGACCCAAAGGATCTTTGGATAGAATATAGTACGTTTGATTTTGAAATTAATTAGGAACCATGTGAAAATAACAATTTATCTAACAAAATTGACGACGCATGAGTTTGATTAATAATTAAAAACCTTTCAAACTATTAGTCCGTGACAGGCTGAGAAGAGAACAATGCTAACAATAAATCCACGTTATATGCAGGGAATGAGAATAAATTTAAACAATATAAGAAATTACAACGACCAAATAGATAAGAAATGATGAGTCAATAAATGAGCATCGACTGTTTGGTATTCTGATAAGTGTGTAGTCGATATTTGGTTAGGAGCTACCGTTGCGCGACATCCGTTGTACGCTCAGAGCATGCGAAATACCTTATACCTATACCTTGACTATTAAAAAGCGAAATAACTTGTAAATATATTTTTTGTTCTTGTTGTGTGAAACGGGAGGGAAGATCTTTTAATTTAAAGAACAAAACAATAACATTTATAGTCAGAGCTTAATCCATCCCAGGAACAGGATCGAGCCTGAAATAATCGTATAAAGTGTAATTTTATAATTAATAAATGTATAGTTATAAATAATAGAACTTTACGATTTTAATACAAATTGACAATAACAGTGAAATAAACATCAATTCATCGAGTCGGGGAGGTCACAGTCGGTTGAAAATTATCTTAAATATATATTTAAGATAATTTTCAACCGACTGTGACTGTGTATATATATGTATATATATATATATATATATATATATATATATATATATATATATATATATATATATATATATATAGTTTAAATATGATAATAATGGGCGTTAACGTCATTGAGTTCGCTTGAAAACGCCATTTAAACTATTAGACCGTGTCTGGTTAAGAAAAAAGTGTTTTGTAGTTCACTTTAGAGACAGGAAATATTGACATTATCATATGAAACCACGCTAATTGGATAAGTAATATAACTCTATACAAGATATTATATGATATCATAGCTGCTTTAGTAAGCATTCTTTATTTATTCAACCAATAAGAGCCTTCAAGAGTTTTCTTCTTATATGGTGACGGTGTCAAGGTTATAGTTTTTACCAAATTTCTGTTAAAAATATCAATATGATTGTGTCGCGCTAGCTCTTCCGAAATAGTTATATATCAAAATTTATAATTTTAGACAACTATTCTATTGGACTAACTTATATACTAATTTCTTGGGTAATTCAGATTATAAACTATTCATGTGTGTGTGAAATCCTATCCAATTTTTCCTTTCCCTCCTCTACTTCCTTTTTTTATTGAGGTACAAACATCATAACGTCCAAATTTTAAGTTAATACAAATAAAAATTTAAAAGAAAAATGCATTTAAATATTAATCATGACTTTACAACCAAATATTATCCAAATAACTTAACCAAGCTTAAGATAAAAACTTGCAGTCAATCTTCTTTCAAGCACACAAAAGAATAAGTGAAGTAAATACCATCAAATTGGAAATCCAGTGTGAATGAGTTACGGTCTCCAAAACAAAAATATTCCACACACTTAACAACTTATATTACGAAAATAAACTTTAACTACAGCCCAACACGACCACGTACGCTGATAGTCATACAAGAACTGGCATTACAGATCATCAGTTTGTATGGCACTAACTAGGAAAGTGCATTTTGTATCAATTGTACTACGGCTGTATTCGCCTGGTCCACGCTTTAACCTGTCGGGTAACTGGACCGTTACCCCATGCCCATTTAGATGCCATCTTAAATATTACAAGGTAATTTATATAGGATATGTGTGTATTAAATAAAGAAAGTAATAATGTATATTTTTTAAATTACGCATCTGAACTCTAAAGACACAGATAATATAATGATTTATAGTGTCGTCTTATTTTTTTTTAGAAAACGTAGAACGCAGCGGGATTCGAACCTGCGCCTCTAGGCTGTAAAGAGATTTTTACAAATTTCTGCTAACCAAAAAATATTGGTATTTATTAAATAATTGAAAAACAATTTTAAGTTATTCACACACTTAAGGGAAATTGCAAACATTTTTAGAAAACGAACGTATTTAAGCTTAAGCTTTTTTATTGTATCGTGTTTTCTACTGTTTTCTTCTTAAGAAGATGAATACAGTAGTTTGATAGCGGAACTGATGAATTTAATTTTTACAATTTAGTTAATATAAAAAATAGACAATTAAAAAGTATATATATTTAGAATAGTATTATAGTATTTAATTTGACAATTAATGCTATGATAATAGTCGTAATTTAAAAAAAAACATTATTTACATTTTTTGATTAATTAAATTTGTGACTCAATGAATACGAAATAGACACATAACAACAAATAGTAAAAAAAAAATTAATGATATAAAATGATTAATGAAACATAATGATTTAAGCGTAAGTTAATGAAAAGATCTCATTAGCGTTAGTTACGAGAAAGTGACTTGTCCGCTTAATTCATACGTCGGTTTCTATACCTTGCAACAGGTATCAGAAATAATATATGTATACTTTCTTTCAATTTATATACAGACAGGTTATTGTTCAACAAAGTTTGTTTTTAAGTGGATTCGAGCGTCACACCAGTGTTTAATAAAGAGATAAGCATAACGTGGGTGACGTCACCGGAACTACTGAAAGAGTTAATTATAAGCAATAAGGAATATAAAGGTAGCATGACGTTTTTTCCTGCATAGCAGGATCAGCGGTCTGAGGAAACCTGACACAACCAAGACACTCCGTTCTTTTTCCACCCAAATTCGAGACATTGCGCGTCGGAGTGCAACACCGCGCTTTGTCTTATTCACCAGAGCGAAGAAATTATGATAATCCCATCGAGTCGGGTGGAAATCGAATTGAATAAATTAAAAAATAAATATACATTAAATATTTACCTAAATAAAGTAAATTTAAATATAATATACAAACTGCTTCCTTCCGTCATTTCAAGCAAATAAGCCTTCGAAAATGTGTTCAATATATCTAATTAAGCCACATTTAAATATTTTCTTAATATTAAACTAAAAATCTGATCTGATATACGTACTTAATAAATAATTTTATGAATTTTGTATAAGGTGTTGTAGGTACACCATTGAATGTATATTCGCGAATGTATATTCGCGAATGTATAATGTTGCGGGTTCGAATCCCGCTGCGTTAAAAATGTTATACATTTTCTAAAAATGTTATTTTCAATGTTAAACGTTATTTTTTTGTACTCATTTCAATGTATTGTTTTTTAAAAAACCTAATTCTTTAAATTATCCTCTATGTTTAATGACAATAAGCTTAATTTTAATTGTAAAATAATGTTACATTGAGGCCATGCTGGCGTAGTGGGATAACGTCTGACTGTAAGCGCTATTGGAATCGAACACAGAATGTTCGATTTCCACTCAGGAAAATTATTATATATAAACTATTTTCATTTCTTCGCTCTAGTAAGACAACAAGACTCTTGACACTGTGTACTCTGCCTACCATGATATATAGAATAAAGCGTGAATTAAAAATAAAATTAACAAAAAGTCCATGTAAGTAAATAATATATGGTTGAAGCATGTTGTGCCTGTCTGTAAGTATGGAACAACACCTTGCAATCATTTAATCATTGAGGAAACTGGAGTACATTTGATATCTTATAAATAAATAAACAAAATTTAAGAACTAAAGGCAACGAAAATAACAAATATAGAAGGAAATAAATATTTTAAAAGAATAATAGGAAAAAATTGTGCAACTATTATACTCAGCATAGAAGACACACAAACACGCCAGAGTCAATATTTATAATAATTTATTTAAATAATACCTGTACTGTTGATTTAATTATTACAATATGAATATTTAGTGTTGTATAGCTGATAGTTATGAATTAAATATATATTTTTTAATCTATATTACTTAGTCTTGCCATAAAAATATTGTTACAAATTAAAACTATTTTTTTTATCGTACGTAAAATTTATTACAGTGTGTTAGTTTAATACATTAATATAAGACCATAAAAAATATATAAAGCTTATTCGAAGTGGTTTGGCTGCAGTACAGTCCTTTAATAGTTGAGGTTTCCAGTTATCAATAGCAGCACGCACTCTTTCTATGGAAAAATTCTTGAATGTCAATCGTATGGATTGTTTTAGGGACACCAAATGATTATGGCATTTAGAGCAAGCATTACTCTCTAAAACTGACCATAAATCATAATCCAATATATTAAGATCAGGACTAGATGACTACCAGTTTCAGCTCTAATTAAGCCTGGGTCGTTTCTAACCAAGATTGGGTTGATAGAGCCGTATCACCCGCCGCCGAATCTTAGTGAAAGGAGCATTTTTGTTAAGGTGATTTACTACTTTGTCAAAAATAGTATCTTGATGCACTTGTGCCCATGTTTTAATTTTAATACCTTTTTTACAAAAATATGGCTCAATCACTCCTTCATACCTAACACCCCATCAAACCATCACTGAAGTTGGATAATGCCCACGTTGTATTCCGTTGACTAACCGTTTGGTTTTAGTATCACAAAATATTTTATATTGGCGCGAAAATAAGAAAACACAATGAACAATCATAAAAAATGACAGATAGATTATTTTACCAGTGTCAAGAAACGAAAGCCCCCGTTTCTTTCGAGGTCCATCTCGTTAAACAATAACAATGGAAATTTAAAAAAATGAGAGAATAAAGTCGCCTATGTTCATTCAAGACCCTCAAGTATCTCTGTATGAAATATCATCACAATCGGTTAAGCGGTTTTGCCGTAAATCGTCACAGACGGACAAACAGCTACTTTCAAATTTATAATATTAATTAAATAGTATGGATACATTTATATTATATAGGGAATCGCCGATGTTACATCTGTATCTGACGCACATGCGCAACATTTCAATGCACTCCTGTTGAATGGAGTTGTGGAACTAAAAATAGATCGGGCAAACGGGGCTGAATGGGGGATTACCCCCCTTTAAATGGGTCACTGTGTCAGCTGTGACGTCACGGCGACGTCATGCCATGAATCAAAGTAGGTCATTAATAAAGAGGACATACATTGTAATGTATTGTATGAATGTAGTCATATTTTGCAACATACAACGTATGAAAACGTTATATTTATAAATTTAAGTATTTTTGTATGTATCTGTATATATACATATAAAAAAAAGGTAACTGATCCGGCTATACATGGAACATATATGAAAAAATATATTTCGTTTTGTTTGTTTGTTTGTCTGTGCGCTTGTGCACGCTAATCTCAGAAACGGCTTAACCGATTTAAATGCAGTTTTGACTATTGTATTTTGGTAAACTTCCCTTAACATTCAGTGTTTATTTCATTTCAATCGTAAATAAAACACTACAAGTGCTGTTCGTTTTAAACTTCTCACATTCAAGATATTTCTTATAGAGATATGTTATTTTTATTCTAAAAACAAATTATGGCGAGACTTTCGTTTTATTAGTGGTTAGCCGCTACATACGTCTTTATGCCGTGCGGTTTGACTAACCACGCGACTACGTGTGAACGATTACGACAACAGTAGTATAAATTACTATTAAAACATATAAAACAGTAGAATAGATTCTATGCATTTTTAAAAAGGGTTTCGAAGAAATATATTAACTTGAACTCAAGCACATATATTTTCCTTATATAACTGTGCATCAATCATTGCATGTCCTCGTACTGGTAAAACAGGGCGCGGCGTTAGGATACGCCACCCATAGGGAAAAGTCTTGAAATTTGGAAAATAATTGGAATCAGGATGATAGGTTATTTCTACCCATCCTAATATATGCGGGGGATGCGTGAAATAAAAAAAAATAAAATAATTATTAGATATTTAAAACGAAAGACTTATAAAAGACAGTTGAAAGATATCTAGCAAATTGTGTATTGTTTAAAAGTATATTTATTTTAAATGAATTTACAAAAATAAAAATAAAAATGAAAGCAGCAGGATTCCAACCCGGGCCTCTTGGAAACCGTCCAAGCGCTCTCACAGCTGAGCCATACGTTAAAATTTTTATACGTTTTCGTAGAGTGCGAGAATAACTTTTTATTGTACATATGCCCATTGTGTAACTAATGTTTATAGAATATTTAAATTATGAAAACTAAAAATTACCAACATTATATTAATGACTAAGACATACAATACCATAAATAAGACATAAATATCTTCAAACATTATTTACTATGCATAATTGAAATAAAGGCAATTATATATACCATTTATGAAAAGAAAACCTATTTCACGTAAAAAAAATTGCATAAACCTTGGCATTATCATAATAATGTATAATCGATTCTAAATATCGAAACAAGTTTTACATTATTAAGAAGCCATTATGCAAAATTGTCGTGCAAATAAAAGAAAATGGCAAACACAGAAATACTCACTTATGCAACTGATATCATAATTATTTATTGTTTAATTAAAGAAATGTAAATAGATATTGCGTTTTGTAGTTGTCTTCGTGGAATGGATACAGAACAAAGGCTGTACACAAGGGCGTTTACATAATATCGGTACCTAGTGTTTTGCATTAAGCATTTAGTTCAACCGCTAGACCTTGGACGAAAATTTGTTTTTATATATGACTAGCCGTGCCCGCGACTTTGACTCCGTGGGATTCTAAAATAAAAGTAGCCTAAGTTACTCTATATTATATCAGCTATCTGCCAGTGAAAGTCCTGTCAAATTCGGTCCAGCCGTTCCGGAGATTAGTCTTAACAAACAGATAAAAATTGTAAAAAAAAATATTTTAGTGAAGCGTGTATACAATATACTTACATATGCACATTAAGTAATATTTGGTTAATTTAATAATAAATAAATACTCCCTCAAATGGAGATTTGACTCACTCTGTAAAAAATATTGCTTATCCTACTAATATTATAAACGCGAAAGTTAGTAAGGATGTTTGTTACCCTTTCACGTAAAAACTACTGTATGGATTTTAATGAAACTTTACAATAATATAGCTTATACATCAGAATAACACATACGCTACAAGTTATAAAGACATTGTGTGAATTGACCAAAATATCAAGTAAGTATCTTATGTTCAAGCCATTAAAGCCAAAATAGTGAACCATTGTAGTCAATAAATTAATATTATGGTATATATATGCTAAATGCATATGTATACACGCTACATATACCAGAATATTATTTTTTACTATTTTTGTGTCTGTCAGTCTGTTTGTTCCGGCTAATCTCTAGAACGGCTACACCGATTTTGACGGGGCTTTCACTGGCAAATAGTTGATGTAAGATCTCCACGCGGACAAAGTCGCGGGCACAGCCTAGTATTATATAGTACAATAAGAACAAAAGAGCCTTCTTTGTTTATAGTCACTGTTGTACTCTTGTGAAATGTAACAACATATTAGAATGACTAAAAAACTAATATTTACTGCTCACATATATATATATACATATATATATATACATATATGTACAAACTAATATAAGAAGCTGATTCATTTAAATCTATTTTAAACAGTAAAAACAGAATGTTTGTACTCACACGTCATCGGAACTACTGGACGAAACCTTTTTTGTTATAGTGCTTAAGGCTATAAGTGATTTTGAAGACTTTATCACATTATGTAGAACAATAACAGACCAGCTATATTATAACATATAAGGAAATTGCACCTTAACTAAAGGTGTTTAACGTAATGGACCATGAAAACGAAGTTGCGGGCAATGACTAGACACATTGCGTGTTTAGTGGCTTAACAATTTGAGAATAGTTGAGTTTCAAGTTATTTTATTTTTCATACTTTAATTTGAAAACAAATAGATAATTAATAGGAAGGTTCGTTTTTCTTTACAAAAGAATATAGACAAATAGTACATCTCAACAAACAAACAAAGCTACCGAAGTCTTGCTATATCTGTGGCAAGGCAATGGGGACTACTAAAAATTTGTTGGTATGGTGAAATCTTGAATAGTAGACGTGAGCGTTGATGCATTTTAAAGGGGCTACACTTGGGTCGTAAGTCCCAGGCACTGCTTAGAGCAATCTTTTGGCAATGCGATGTGCCCGGTACCCGAGCAGTGAATCCATTGAATGCTAAGGAGTTTCTTCTCAAATTTTTTAAATTTGTTCCATTCGTTTGTTTAGTTTGTGGCTTTTAGATTAAAGAAGTACGTACATGTAAGGACATAATGGAGATTGGTCAGTTTAGTGTAGAAAAAAATACATTTGAGACTAAATTATCCATATATGTACATACATATAATTAAATTTGAAATTAGAAAAAAGACAAAAGACCCGTTGAGTTTTGAGGCATTAACTTTAGTGAACTAGGAGTAGTAAATTATTTGACATTAAAAAAATAAAACATTCCTTATTTTAAATAAAATTAATTGATTTTGACTTTGAACTTTCAATAATTATTTGTCTTATGTAACTTAGTAATTAATGATGTGGATAAATTGCATATTTTTATTATAATTATGATTATAGATAAACTATTCCCATTCTCCCCTCTGGTAAAACAATATGCAGGGTCAAGTTCCAGCACTCAGCATGTAATGTCACACAATACCTTGGACATTGGGCAGTACATGGAAAACAGAGTGCCTGGACATTAGATTGTCTCTGATTACCCCACTATGTGGTAAAAATCATGTATCCATTTGCAATACAAGGAAAACAAAAATATATCTTGATATAAAAACAAATGCCTGCATTTGTAATTAACGCGCAACCACTGCTTTCAGTAAAGTATATTCTAACTGCAATACTTTTTATATTATTAAAAATAACAAGTACACACACTAAAAATAAACCATGAAGCTCTACTCAGAAAATATCTACACCAAATTACGAACTTATATAGAGTTCTCATTTCCCTGTATTAAAAAATGCTTAATAAATATAACTTTGAAACATAAACATTCACAAGATAGTATGTTAATATTATCTAATTAATTTAAAAATTAAGTTAAATCCCATTAAGATTATTATCTTAGTGGGATTTGAATTCTCTACTACTGTATAGTACAACACTGTCCCACTGAGCAAGAGAGCAAACAAATACTATGAGTCATTATTGAAATATATAAATAAGTGCATTATAACTCTGGTGAATTAGATTTAGATGAGGTTTTATGACAATTTTTTTAAACAAGCCTAAAAATATATTTCCATTTTATTACTTCCATGAAAAAGACCATGAGAAAGAGAATATTTTTAATAAATTTCTAAATATAAAGTAAACTAAGGTATCTATCTATTAGTTGTTTTTTTATTTATTTGTTAATGTAATGTTCATATTGTAATGTAACTATATAATTTAAAGTTAATAAAATAAATGCATAATAAATCAAGGCAAGACTACAAACTCTTCTTAGTTGAAATACATTCACTTAAAAAAAGTTATATTAACAGAAAATTGCATAATTGTAATTCATTTTATATTATTTAATACATAAGAATACTTCTGCTTAACAGTAACCAATCTGTTATGTGTGTTCTTACTGAAATATCAATTTAAAATTTTAAATATAGTACAATTTTCTTTCTTGCATCTGTAAGATTATCTAACATCTAATTACCTAAATTAATATATATATATATATATTTATTTGGAATAACCTAAATATTCAATAGTCTACCTATAACTCTACTTTATAAAGAATATTATTATTTTGATTAGATTATTTTATTTATACTTATTATAAATTTAAGAAATAATGTCTTAATTTGCATTTCTTATTAATATAGTTAATTTTATATATAGTAAATTTTCACTTGAATTCCAATAAGAAACAAAAAGGAATACGCGTAAATAATAAAGTAGATACGTTATTAAATGTTATAAATTATCCAAAAGTGGATTATTTAAATTAAATAATATTTATTAATAATTCTATATCTTCATAAGGTGAATGAAGTAAGTGTGCTTTTCTTACACACGGTAGCATCGGGTTGACATTGGCCTTCCAAGTTCCAACAATCGATACAATAAGTAAAATAAAACTAAGTTAAAACACAGTATACTTACAGAAAGTATTAACGGGAAGAACAAATCACAAACTTACACTAACACTGAGGTAGTTAGGGTTGCATAAAATATATTTATTACTATAATTGAGCGAAAATTATTAAAAATACGAACAGCAGCTTTTTTAACCGACAGCGACCGCCCATTTGGCAATCGTTTTGTTATCAGCTGTCATAACATATAGTTGCAAGTAGTAAAAACAAATTGAATAAAAAAATATCAAAAAAGTAAACATAAGATTTAAAATAGCTTTCATTATATTAAAACTTTGATTTGAAGTTGTTATTTTATATTAAAATAATAATATTGTTTATGTCTAACCCAATTTTTTTTGTATTTGCTTGTGGCGCCATCTTTGTCTTGTTTTAACTACCTACTAAGAGATTATATTTTTTATGATAGTGCTTAATAAAATAATGAGATGGCGATAAACATTTACTGTGCGAGGTAATAGTATTAAATTAAATTTTATGTAAACGTAATAAAAACCATCGTTTGGCCGTTTGGCTTGTCTGGCATTGATACAAGCGATGGTTAGGAGTTCAATTCCAACTCATAGGAACTATATATATTAAATTATTTTCATTTCTTTATTCTACGGAAAGTTCAAATCGTAGTGTTATGTATAAAACACATTAGGTTTCATGACTGCTTCCCACTGTCGTGAGATATATGAAGCTATAAATATATATATATTTTTTAAACTATATTAAGCATTAACGCTGCAAAACACAAGTCCAAAATTCAATTCAACCATTAATTGGTTAAAGATTATGGGTATTTGCAATATATTATTAATATTTTTTTTTAGTAGTAATATATATTATTGTAATTAATAATTATAATATATATTACGCCACCTTGGTTCACTTGAAACAAGTCTGATTCCACACAACGGTTTTTAGCCCTAACCCCAATGTACCTTAATATACATTAAGCATGGCAGAAACTGTACAATGGAGTGGGGCATTACTAGATTTTCTTTGCCTTCCTTCAAAACATTGTTTCAACATCCCTCTACATAAGCACACCCCTCTACAAACGCACATCCTATTTAATGTTTATTGTTTCCGAGTTAAAAAAAACCTGTTATATATTTTATAATTTATTTTCAATACATTCATTTAATTTTCATGGTATCAATTTTTTAGTAAACCTATACGTAGGCGACATACGATGGCATAACAAATCGTACCGGTCGTACGCCAATTTCGTTCCTAAGAATGATACAGCGAAAATACAAATGAGACAAAGTGCACAAATCGTCGGGCAAAGAATAGCCGTTAGTTTGTGAAATTTCCGCGATCTTATTGATGCAGCTTCCGAATCCACGTTGCTGTCTGTTTTTTTAGTCATAGCTGTGAAAAAAAAAAAATTATTACATTAATATTCTCAATGAGATGAGAGAACCTAGCCAAAACACTCGGTTTTTCGATTTCCCGTATTTATTCCCTAGGCATTGGGTGTAGAGTGGCAGAGCTGTGCTTTGTTAAGAGCGGGGAAATGAAAATATATTGTTTCAAATTAAGGGATAATCTGTACGATACTTGTACGACACTTTTAATTATAATTGTTGTAACAGATTAAAAACAGCATAGATATATACGTAGACCGTGACAAGATTTAAAATCATGCCTTTTACCAAATAAAAGCGTTCTTCATCCATCTCTAAGTGCACATGGCGTAAAGTAATATTTTTTATACGTTATAAATTTGTATGTATAGTGTTTCGACATGATGATATATGACAAAATAGTATAATTTTCGATGTTAATGTAAAAAATATACCTTAGAACATAAATGGTTACAAAAAATCTATATTTTGCTGACAAATATAATAAAAAACAACTATTACCTACTGTTTGATGTGCAAATTGTTATTTTTTTAAAAAACAAAACTTATAAAGCTCATTTTAAAAATCTTAATTACTTTTGAACAAAATATGAAATTTAAAAAGAGCAATTTTACAAACGTCAATTGCAAATCTACTTTTTTTGTTAATGTAAAACAGATAATTAAAACTATAAAAAAAATAGATTTTATGTTATTTTAAACGAATAATATATTACAATATATTTAATCTATAAATAAAAAAACAAGCTATTACCTATGGCCTGATTTTGCGATGACAAGCTGTAATTCTAAAAAAGAAAATTATTTTTTTACATAAAAAAATGTTTACTGCGAGGTTTCAGTGTCAAAGTTCGTTATAAAGAAAAAGGAACGTCATTAAACTTCTAGAATTTGTATGATTTCTTCAATTATAATTAAAAAAATTACAGAAGACCTTATAAGAAAGAAATGAAATTACTTCTATATTTCCTAATTTACTCTTGTTTAACTTTGGCATTGTTCTTAATTTTTATGTACTTGATGACAGTGGTCGATCCAGGCTTGTTGGCGTTGTCGAATAAAGCGATGTTATTCCGTGAGATTAAAGAAACTATTGTACTTGTAAGTTAACCACGTTAATTGTTATATTTTTCAATACTGATTAAACTGAATTGATTTTAAGATATTTTGTTATAAATCAAGTACGTAGGTTTTCTTTTTAAATTTAGATAAATGTCCACAATTAAACAACGTCTAACTAAAAACGAGATGGGTTATTTTAATTGTTTTCATCTCTTTGCTAGTGCAAGACAAAGCGGCGTTGAGTTCCTCCACTCAACACGCAATGTTTGAATTCGGGCGATAAGTAGAGGACGGAGTGTCTTGACACTCTGTTATCTCTGATTACCCTGCTTTACGGGAAAAAGCGAGAGGGTGAAAAAAATTAAAAAGTTCCATTATTCTTCGATGTCGCCATGTTAATTTTCTCATATTTAATTAAATTTAGAAACTTAATATTTAATAAATAGTATATATAGTATTCAGTAGCCTATATAAATAATTAATTCGCAGCCGCCCGATCTCTACGTCGATGTTGAAAACTTACTTTCAAACGAGTCAAGGCGTAACATGAGTAGATTTAAGTTTTAACGTTTTTACTGGCCTTAAACGAATAAGTTTTTTTTTTATTTACCGCCCTTGTACTAATTGTTAATTACTAAAAATTGTTACAAACAATTCCATTGAGTTTTATTGCTTCTTAATAACATGTGATAGACATTTTTCTTTAAATATATATTTTGTTAATAACCTTTCAAAGTTATTTAATACTTATTTTTATTCGAGGCCATCGTGGCGCAGTGGGACAGCGTCTGACGGTAAATGTGATTGGTGGTGGGTTCGATCCCGCTCCGGTTGATAATATTTTTAATTTCTCCGCTCTTAAGACAAAGCGTTCCAAAGTTCTACTACTCAACGAGCAATGTCTCGATTTGCTAGGCGGATAAAAGCATTGATCTGCTTTTTTTTATTTATATGTACTTAATGTACCGAAAGTACAAATATGTTAACAGAAACAGTTGTTATAATGTAACTGTCTAAATTTATAGTACTACAGTATAGATTTATTTTTATTTTTGTGGTATAGATTGAACGTTCATAATTATTTTTAGACGCTACTACCAATAACTTGAATCAAATTTTGTACATTTTAAATAACTCCCTTTTTTAACAGTAAAATGCAAAATAATAACTTGAGAATAGAACACTAATAATCTTATACTTAATACAATGCTATATAAATTTAAAAAAAACTATTTAGAGTTATGCTCGTATTTTGTTTCACGATATAATTGTTTTACATCAAAATATTTGCTTCAATTTTGAGATCATATTGTGAAATGTTCTAATTTAATAAAAATATATTTTAAGAAATATTCTTTCAGGAAAATGATTTATTTTTTAAATTTCCAAACGTTCTGCTTTAAAATGAGCAAGACTTTCGAAATTTACTGTCATACTTTATTTTGGCATATAAATTAATAATACGCCATAATAGCCTAAAATCTAGTTTATTTTGTACGAAATGTTTCTATTTGTATTGCTTTATTAAATTGTTTTAATAATTATGGGTAAAGGTACACAATATTTGTTTTCGTATATTCGCTTATTCTATTGATCTTATTTAGTACATTTTCGTTTTTGATGACAACAGTTAATCCGCCAAGATTAAAACCAAAAAGTGTTCGATTGAAAAAATTCGAAGCTATAAATGTAAGTAAAAAGTATTTATTAAATGCTAAAAAACTAAGAACATCGTTTGCGTGGACTGTAAAATCTCGTTTGTCCCGTTCCCGGAATTTTCGAAAATCCGTGTTTCTCTACACTTTTCAGGGGACAAAATTTCAGCTTTCCACGCCTGTTGATTTCGGCAGAGCCATATCTGTCAGTCACAGTAATAAAAATGATTGATTTATATATATGTATATAGAGAGAGACTGTAAGCGAGATAGTTGTTTTTTTTTTAAATAATGTTTATATAATTAGTTCTGATTTTCGCGATTATTACACATTTTGAATGAAACTATTTAAAACGGATTAATCGCGTATAATTTCGGTATTCGAAAATAATGCGCGCTTCATTTTTAGAACCCGACATTTCGAACAAGACGTCCTTACAAACAGTCCGTGGTCACAGGTAGACTGAGGTGGCACTTGTCTGTCATATGATACAATTATTATCTCAAACTACCGCTAACGATTTCTTAGTTGCCTTGCGTACTGCCCTGGATTCTTGCAAAATCAGCTGACTGTATCTTTATCTCTGGTGAGATGGGATTGAGACTTCAAAGTTTTCATTATTGGGTCCCAGGTGGTAGAAAGTTTCCAACCGTCTTCTCTATTGAAATTAGGGTGTTTTTGTATTTCAATAGCCTCGCGGATCATCCTTGGGATATATCTGTTTTCCCTAGCGAGAATATGAGGTTTATCAAACCTGATGTAATGGTTGGGTTTATACGTTGTATGCTCACACACAGCTGACTTCGATACACGCCCATTCTTGATATCAGAGATGTGTCCTAGGTAGGCAAATAGAACCTAGTGTCAAGACACTCCGTTCTCCACTTTCCAGCCGAATTCGGAGCATTGCCTGTTGAGTTGCTGAACTCCACATAGCTCTTTGGGTATCGAATCCATAACCTTTATTTCATTACCATTAGTCAGAAGCTGCAAATACAAGCAACATAGTTTTGTGAATATTTTATGATTTGTTTACATGTTTCAAGAATACTTAATGTAACCTTAAATATTTAAGTATTGGAGGTTTTACTAAGTTTATATTTTGAACGCTATATCCCCATTACAGGATGAACTCTTGTATCCAAATGAGATTCTACAGCCAAATGATAATGTTGCTTATGGCCTTGAAAAAGTAGACTATGATGCAATTGAAGTGTATAACAGAATGTCGAATTGGTCTGAATATAGAAGATCTGAAGCACCTAAGAGTATAAATGAAGAAAAAACTAATACGAGTAAGGGGTCGAAGAAGCATAAAACCGCGAGCGACATTTCTGGGACAGAAAATGGAAAATATAAAACAGATAAAAGAAAACTTGCTAAGGGTTTTAGAAGATCTATCAGGGAAAAACCTAACGTACTCAACAGTAAACTATTATCATTACTTCTTAATATAAAATTATTTAATGGCCAACCACGAATTGAAATTAAAGTTTTGAATCCTAAAAATGAAGAAAAAGCAAAAGAAAATGACAATTTCATCGATAAAAGGAAAAAATTAAACATTTCAGACATCGGTTACATTGACAATGATGTTGTAAGAGAACTGCAAGAAAATGATACTTTATTAGTCCAAGTTGTTAATAATATGAAAAAAACTTGTGGACTAAATGTTTCGAAAAGTAATGTTTGTAAAGAAAAGCGTGAATCAATAAAAGAACTGATTGTTGAAATCGTTAATTCTAGTGAAACAAGTGACACTCACCTACTGGACTTACGAAACAGTAAAGCAGACGAAAATATTACAACAAAAAGCGATCAATTGCTAGAAATCACAAAAGAAAAATATGAAATTAATGTTACATCACCTATGCCTTCAAATTTTGATACCTTCAACGCATCCAAGTGAAAAGTAAAAATTCTTTTAACAGCAACATCTGAAACGTATTTAATGAGTAAAACTAAATAAAAGTCCCATACTTCCCACGATTTCCCAATGAATTAAAAAAACTCAGTCATCTGTCACATAGATAACGGTGTACTCGTATTCCCTGTCCTTTATTTAATTCTGTCTGAATGGAGTAATAAGAATTCTTATTTTACAAAATATTTATATTGTTTTTACCTAGTATAAATATTTAAACTTGCTTACTTAGTATAAAATATATATACTCGTAAATCAAATGTTTTTTTTCGTTTCATGGACAACTAGCACACATAATGAGTAAAGTGAATATAATGTACAAAACTTTTAAAACTGCTTTTCAATTTTCTGTAAGTGCGGTGTTGACTTCCGCCATTCAACACGCAATGTCTCGAATTCGGGCGGTAGCTCGAAAACGAAGTGTCTTCACATTAGGTTCTCTCTGACTATTTTGCTTTGCGGGAAAAGGGGTGGAGGTGCACAAAAAAAAAACATTAAGGCGCATTTTATTCATTTGGGTAAAATAATATTTAAAACTCAAAATGCTAATTATATATTACACCATATTTAAGCTCGATTATTATGGTCGTTCATAATGTCACTTTTAGTTTAGAACTTTTTATTACACATCTTTATAATTTCATAATTAAAATATAGTAGTAATATCATGTCAGATTGTAAACACAAAAATAATAAACTCGACACTTAAAATATATATTTAAATTATTTTCATTTACTTTATTTAGCCAGACAACTGCAGTGTTAAGTTTCACCACTCAACATCCAATGTCTAGGAGGCAGAGAAATAAAGCTTTGCCTTGTCAGCAGCATGGAGAAACTATAATAATTTGCCCTATTCGCAGTAGTCTTCCGGTGTAGTCATATTGACTTCTTATTAAATTTATTGGGAATTTTCTTCCCAATAGAGTTAATGATAAACGCTGACCGACCTAACAGACCCTGTCACACTGCTCCACGGTGGCCTCTAATGTCACCAGTCACAGTTACATTGATTTATACGAATTTTAAGTCAAAATGAACCTTTTCTGTAAAATTCTTATAATTTCTTAATTATTAGAATTATATCTCTACAAATAGATAAAATGGAGTGTCTGTTTGTAATATTAAAACATACACTTTACCACAGTTGTACATATACCAAAATAACATTATTTATTTGACGGAAATTTCATTGGCAGATAGCTGATGTAATAGAGTAATTAGGCATTTGCCTAGACGTCCACGCGGATTTTGAAGTATATATATATATATATATATTTTTATATATATATTGCAACTATATATCTATATATATATATATGTATATATATATATATATATATATAGAAAGATATATATATATATATATATATATATATATTTGCAGTCGTGTTACAATCATTACCCAAGTATATTAGCGTACGTAGATGATTTATGAGGCACACCTTAAGTCTTAACCAAGCTGTAGAAAGCTTACACAAATTTGTTATGTGGTTTTAAGTAACATCTTTAGTTATTACATATACACGTACAACGTTCACAGTATTATGGGTCCAGGAAAGTCTAAAACTTAATTTTCTCCTTTCTTAATGCTTTGGTCTTGATGTATGTTTGGCGCCATCTAGCAGAGTTTACAATATACGCGATTATTGTCTTTGATTGTCACTTTAGAAATTATTTATATTTTTATTATACGCGCAAACAGTACGCGGTCTTAATGTGAAAGCGCATCAGTTACATACATGTGAAAAACATTAGATCCTCTTTATTTTTCTTAGTAATAAGTTGTAGATGCGTGAACATGATAAGTTTTTATACTAAATCATTTCAGACAGAGCCTGTACTATGGTAGTAGAATATATAAGTATATATAGTATATAATATATATAGTTTTTTTACATGCTCGTATATACGAGATGTATAAACTGTTTTGATTGAAGCCAAGTATTTGGTCTTAATCAATTAGTAATATTTATTTCCAGCATTTTCGCTTCGCTTTGCTTTTGCCAGAAAGTCAGAGAGAACCTACTGTTAAGACACTCTGCTTTGTACTTTCCGCCCGAATCCCAGAATGCGTGTTCAGACCCACAAACATAACGTATATAGTAAGACGCTGTCACACTGAGCTACAATGGCAAATTAACAAACCGCAATTAGCAAATCTTCTATAATATTTATTGCCATATGTATGAGAATAAATAATTAATTCGAAATGGGTCGTATCCAACGTATTCATAAATATCGTAGCGAGAAACACTGTTGTCAGACACGTATGAAACACCCATTTCTTAACGTCTATTTTTTTTTTTTTATTTGTTCAAATTTTTTCAAAGACAATTTTTTTAAAGCATAAACATATCATCCTTGCAAGAATAACGATTTAAAACTAATATTTATTTTATTTTAAAAAGGTTATTATAAATGCATTTTATTCTATCTTAGTAGAACTATGTGAAAATAATTCAGCCATTAAATTTAACGGTTATAGCTACAAATAGTATTTCCTAGTAAACAAGCAAAGGACATACGTCTATTTAGTGTTATTATTATCTGATTGTAGAAGTGGAGTTAAACGTTTTGCTGTAAATTAAATTGTCCTTTCGCACTAAGTCATGGACGCTAGGTTAGGTTTGCCAAGTGTTCGAATTAAACATTGAGACTACATATGTTTTAAATTAAACTATTTCAAGCGTCGTGTTTGTTGCAAACACCTCCACCCTTAAGGCCGGCAATGCATCCACAAGTTCCATCCTCTGCTGTTGTAAATATCCATTAGCGAAGGTGACTATTTGCCATTGGTGGTCCTTATAATTTTGAAGGCAGCGGGATTCGAAGCCGTGCCTCTTGGAAACCGGCCAAATTTTTTTTTACGGACACTATTCCAAATTCCTATGTGTGTGATTAACACTTTAAAATGTTAAAAAGGTTTTCATAATATGTTTTTTTAATACTTATACGCTAAACGTATAAAGACCCAAGTTTCTCTAATTTGACCAAAAATATCGTAAATCCCACAAACTACCTCTTTTCAGCTTTATGACACAAAACAGTATCAGTATACTCCGTTTTCCACTTTCCGCCTGAATTCGAGACATTGCATGTTGTCTAGCGGAACTTATTTCTCCAACTATAACGTTTATCCTGTGAGACGATGACCTCGCCTTAAAAATAACCAAAAGATAAAAATAAAACCAACATAATGTAATAACCTGTCCTTGTTTATGTAGATAGCTGGTAACTCTACATTCGATATATGCCACACCTTACAAATGCATTTAATATAAGTTATAACACACATTTCATATACCCTGAGCTGCAATCTAAAGGGCTTGTCGAACCTGCAATAAGTAAATATAAAATATTTTAACATCTGATTCGTAATCATCTTTGCATTTAAAAAAAATACTATTTAATATTTTTTTATTTCATTATTCATTATATTATATTTATTATATTTCATTATAGTTATGAGGTTATCGTGACGCAATGGGACAACGTCTGACTTTTAACACGATTGGTCGTGAGTTCGATTCACAGTCGGGGGAATGATTGTTTAAATTATTTACAGTTCCTAGCTCTGGTACAATAGTTTGTGGCGTTGAGTTACGCTACTCAAGACACAATGCCTCGATTTTGGGTGGAAAGCGTAGAACGGGGAACTCGAGACAAAACGTGAAGCAGCTTTTTTATTTCTTTTAAGCAGCTTTTTTATTATTTTTATAGCTTGCCTTTTGTCTTAAAATAATATATTTATACCTTATTTGAATCTCCAGCCTTCAGATGCGCTCTAATAGTTTTAAAGTATTTATTTAATTAACACGTGCAAAGTAAAAATATCCAACAAAGTATTTCGCAGTATGAAACAAAAAAAAAGTAACATTTTGCTCTCTCCCTCAAGGTTATGACAACTTTGCTTGAGCAACAATTCTGGTCAAGAACTCGGTTTTTATATAACAAATAGTCACCTATATATCGAAGCAAGTTGCAACTAAATAATGCAGTTATATTCAGCGACCTCAATTTGTTTTATATTGAGATTAAACCATTTTAAATGCATATGTGTGTAAATCACAGAGAACCTAGTGTCAAGACACTCCGTTCTCCACTTTCCACTCGAATTCATGACATAGCGTGTTTAGTGGCGGTACTTAAAGCCGTGCTTTGTATTGGACCGAATTGGATTGAATGCGTCACAATGGCCTCATGTGGATTCATATCCAAAATTAGTTTTTTGACCAGATCTGTCTAAATAAAGAGAGGCGTTGAATTTTGTCGCTAAGCAAGCAATAGTACGAAAATAAAATAGCCAGAAACTAGAGAATGTAGTGATTTATCTACAGGATATCTTTGCCTTTTTTATAATATGTGAAATACGTTGTGATTAAAATAAAATAAGACGATGCTTTAAGACAAAAGTAGTATATATTTTACGTATGGCTTTTTAAAAAAATTGGTTCTCCTTCTCTAGTCATTTATCATGATCTCATCGTGGCGTACAGCGCTTGAATGTTAACGCAACGAATCTGGATTCGATTCGGACTTGAGGAATCATCATCAGACATCGAAATTATTCTCATTTCCGCATTGTTTCGGTTAGACAAATTGCTGCGTTGAGTTCCACAGTGCAGATTTTAATTGCACAAAGCTGGACTTACTTAGTTGCTACTTCTATGTTTTTACTGTTTCCATTACTTAAACAGAGTTCGGACATAACTTCTCACTATTGTTAGTATAGTTACTATGGTTTTAAAGCCTGTAACAGAATCCTGAGAAGATTTATTTAGAATTAGCCAAACATTTAACAAAATATCCCAAAGATAAGTCAACTTAAAAGTAAAGAATATCTCTCCTAATGATACACTGACAAATAACACAGCTAAAACTAGAATTTGGCGTAGAAACTAGAATTTGTCATGTTCATTCCTTAAGGAAAGAACCTAGTATTAAGTCACACCGTTCTCCACTACTTAAGTCTTTCATAAAAACTAATAACGAATCATAACGAAGAGATTGTTAGAAATGGTAATAATATAGCTGTACTCGCGTTCCCACGTGCGAGCCCGCCTGCCTTGGACGGCCTTGCCGATTACTTTTGCTTTGTACAAGCCATTCGGTCAATCCATGGGCAACTATATTAAATTAACAGATTATTGATATTTTTAAAAAGATTTGGAAACTTACTGAGGTTTTTGTCTTACTGATATTTTTAAAAAATATCATACTATTGCACGTATAGGAAATTATAGCCTTTTAATAACTTTGCATATATTAATATTTCATGCTCAAGACGACAATTTGATTGATGCTTCAAAATAAAGTGTTCAATTCGTTCGTGTTTTTTATTTCTTATTAAATTTACATCCTAGTACACTCCCCTTATATTTTTTATATAATAAAATTAGTTCTCGAAGAGCTTTTGAGCATTTCAGACATGTGCTGTGTGACAAAATCTAAACATGCGTGTTCAATCAATCAAACCAAGGTAATATACACTTATAATATAAACAGAAAAAAAGGTCAGTATTGTATAATAGTAAATGCTCGAAAAAACTAGAAAAATTTAAAGCCCATTAAACGTTTAAATATTGGTAACAATATGCAGGTGTGCCTAAATGCAATGTTAAGCCGGAAAATGGTAATGAAGTAGGAAATTAGTAAAAAAATCAATAAAACGTTAAAATGTATTGTTTGTATTGTTATGATAAAGTCATAAAAATAAAAAAAAATACACATAAGCATTTTTTAAGAATGGAATTTTTACGGAAATAATCTAAGTAAATGAGTATTCATAAATTTTTGTAGTCATTTTCTAGGGTTAGCAATTACCTGTTTTCGTCTCGAAATAGATGTTTGGATCACCTGTGTATAATAGATATAGTTACATTTCACGCATATCTTGAAACGAGATTCAAACGCAATCTTTTATGAATTTCAAGAATTCACTGCATTTGGGATATAACATTTAGGTCCGAAGGTAGCTTTATGTTCATTCGACGATTCAAAAGAATTGGATATAACTCACCAACAATCGAAGCTACGACCCATTCGTTCAATTTACTGTCAAAGATTAATTTCCCAGAAAACTATTTATATAGCTATTTGTTTTATTTTTCTAAATATTATTACAATGTATGAGCGTCCTGGACGTAATAGCAAATATTTGTCATAAGAATAAATTGCACGTTATTGTATAGAACGTATAGCATCTGTTGCTTGTACCAGTATTGGAATGGATTGTTGCAGATTTGTGACCCTGTTTAGTTTATATATTTTTATAATATTGTTTCTTATAAACATAACGCCATTGAGGTGCAGTAGGGCAGTGACTGCATACGCGATTGTAATGTGATCGATTCCCAATCCAGTTAAATTTTGTTTTACTTTTTCGATATCATGTCAGTGTGTCTAAAATTGATGAAAAATGGAGACTGGAGGTTCTCTCTGTCTGACATACATAACTCGGGAAAATTATTCGTAATGCCATAAAGTGCTATTGAATCAAATGATTTTAAATATTTTATAATATACCGCTCTGCCGACAAAAATTATAAATTAGTAAATAAAACATAATGAAATTCATAATTATTGTTACACTCAACACACCACGATGGCGGAACACGAGCCTTTGTCCTTATCAGAGGGAAGAAACGGAAAATAATATAAATAAATATGCACATGCATTCCCCCGAGTGGGATTCAAACCCACAATAATCGCGTTTTTAGAACGAGACAATGTTCCACTGCACCACCATGGACTCAAGTAACGATATAGAAATAAATTTAATTCTTAGTAATGTCAACACAAGTTAGTTCAAAAAACAATAGTTCGCGAAAAATACTGACCATGTGTCCGAAGTTCCAGTTAATGAAACAAAAACCGTCAAGTTTATGAACGAAGTCACTTAAACTTGTTAAAATTGGTCAATTATGCTCTATAATATATTTAATTACGTATTTAAGACTGGTTGTTTGTACATTATTGAAATTTAGATAGATCTTTGAGTTGCAACTCGATACTTAGCAGCTTCACAATTTATCCCGACGAGATAGGAAGAGAGAAATATTTGTTCTTTATTGCACTTAAAAAACAAGCAAGGAAATATAAAAACCAGAAATATAAGAGCAACATATAGCGGGATGACAATACTGTGAAGAAAATGAATCTAATATATCTAATATAAAAATGTTTTTAGAAATATATAAATACGTACATAATAAATAATAATAAAAATATGTACATAAAGAATAATATGAATTATGTATTATATATTTTTGATGAAGACTTTAAATATTCTATTGTTAGGCTTGTCTAGATAGACTTGGGAATTTGCAAAGTGTTTTCTAAAACATGTAAAATGTTTTCAAATTATTTTTACATTTATACTGTATATTATAAATGAGTAAACAATACTTTAAAAAACTTAAAGATGCCAAGACAAAGCGCAATATCTTGAATTTAGGAGGAAAGTGGAGAACCCTCCTATGCGGGACAAGCCTTGAAGCTGTAAAACCTACAAGTATCACGAACTTTTAAGACTTGGTCTAGATTTCACATATAGGTACCCTAAATATCTAAATAAGGCATAGCCTGGACTTTCTAATATTTTGTGCACTGACCGTCATGTTGTCGGCCTTCAATTTTTTAGCACATTAGTAGTGTATGACGCAAGGCAATGGATTTAGGAATTTTTGGTTTTATCATGTGAATTAGAAGTATATTTTGAATGGTGTGATAACTTATTGCTATGAACGCAAGTTCGATTTACATTAACTGCCTCTCATATCTATAGGTCACCTTCCATCGTAGCGCAGTAGGACAGCGTTTAACTGAAAATGCGATTGGTTGTGGGTTCGATTCCCACTCGAAGGAATGGTAATGTTTACATTATTTTCACTTCCAATCGAAGCATTGAATGTCCAAGTTTCGACATTCAATTTTTGGGGAAAGTAGAGATCTCGGTGTCTTGACGCTAACTCTTTACACGTGTAAGTATGTCACATATACATTTTCACGCTAAGCTTCACAGCGATTAAACACGATGGTTGTGGGTTCGATCCTCGCTCGTGGGAATAATTTAAATTACTTTCATTTCTTCGCTCGTCTGAGGCAGAGGATGTTCAGGGGAGCTCTTTATTCGATTTCTTCCACCCCACTGCACGCCACCGGAAGCAGTATCAACCTCACTACGATGGTACCTATCTCAGTTTAAATACCTGGTTGGCCAGGTTATTTACTCCATGGACTTGCAGACTATAGAACCAACTTTCACTAGACGTGTTCGGCAACGCATTGATGGTTCCTCTGGCTAGCTCATTTGCCTGGTTTTAATATACATAACAAAAACCAAGGCGCGTTGTTGAGTTCCGCCACCAAACACAGATACCTCCAATTCCGTGATCCTAGGGTTCCTCTGCTTATGCTACTATATGGGAAAAAGCGTGAAGCTTCTGTTTACTTTAATTGGTGGAATATTGATTGAAGAATTTCAATTTTAGGCTTATAGTAGAGAACGGAGTGATCTCTCTTTATTATATATAACAAACGCTTAAAATAAGAAAACTATGATCTAATATATTCATACATATCCACTCGTATATACATCAAAGTCGATCGCCTAAGCAATTTCTTAATACATTCTGAACGGTCTGTGAATATTATAATACGTCATTTTTTATTCATGGCTGTATAATATTGTGCGTTCACGAGCCTCTGTAAATAGGTGTCAAGTTTTATTACTTTTTAACGCGGGTATGGAGTTCAGGCGGTGGGCGGTTATAACTTTTTCAATTTTCCACGTGATATTGTGGTAAAATATTTTATCAATGTTATATTTTGTATGTGTGTATTGTACGAGTATGTAATGGATGATTTTTCTATTGTGTACTTTTTGAGTCAATCAGGAGCACGGCTCCTGATTTCGTAACTGAATGGCCTGTAAGTAGCCAAAAAACAATCTCTCCTTACATCTCTTTTTAAAATTGTTTTAAATAATTGTCTTAATAAGCAGGTTTTTTTTGTTCCCTCGGTTCGTGCTGTGAGACAGCAGTTCTATGAAATAAATTTCAAATAAACAAATACATATATAAGTATATTTATGTTCTCCAACTAGATACGTAGTGCGACTTATCGTCGCCACTCGAATCACACGAACAAATTAAATAAGCAGGTTATAATAAACAGTTTATTCACTAGATTCTATATTACTAATAAAAAAAAATGTGTGTCCCAAAGTAGAAGACGTAAGAAGTAATGCGGACCATGTGTCCGTTGTGAACGAAATAAAATTCTTAAAGAAAATACTTTCTTTGACAGAAGGTAGAGTGATTTCACTAGATTTCTCTTCTCAATGCCTAATAATATATCTATATATACGTGAATGAGATAAAAACCAGATAAATATTTTTTTTTTACAAATCATTAAATTTGTCCTAAGTGTGGGAATAATTCTTAAAAAATTGTTAAAAGACCATGATAAACAAATATTTTTCTTTACAGAGGACGAAGTGATAAATCACTACAATCTCTTTTTTCTGCTTAGTGCCTAATCTATCTAACGCACTTATTATATTATTGCGTAATCCACCACATAAGCACGCGTGTCGAGGCGTGGTAGAGGCCAAGTTTCAGTCATTGCACTTTTATTTTGCTATTGCATATCACACTTGTATTACGAGTTTGTTTTCTCTATATTACCACTACATTAGCTATAAAGGAACAAGTTTATTAGTTTATCACAGCCACATGTCAATAATATAATTGTTTTACGTCAATAGGTCAGATTAAGCGTGGGTGCAGTATAAGTTTTCATATTTCTTATTACTGGTCATCTGATGACTCGTAGCTGTGTATTCTAGATTGAAATTGTATTTGGACAACTAATCGATTTAATTAGAGATTACAAATAACGTTTAACTGACATTAAATCATCTATAATTTGAAAAAAAGATTAATTGTAGTCTCAGATTGTAGTCTAGAGATTTAGTTCACATTTAAGATAATTATGAATAATCTAGGTCTAGGTAGAAATCTAATCAACAATATTTTTTTAACAATACAGTATGTGAGCGTTTCAATACAAACAGTTGGAATATTTGACAAAGATTTGTCACTGCGAGAGATAAAATATTTATATTAAATAAAAAATAAAAAATGAACCACTCCATACAAAATTATCATGTCCATGTCGAATGATAAGTGTTACAACAAAATAGTGACTTCATTTCTTGTTTTGTCACTTGTCAAGTATTTCTAAAGACTTGCACGTTCGAAATTGTGTAATTTTTTATAATATGTTAGTTGAACCCTTTGTTTTTAAAAATATTGGAGATTTAATAATGTAATTAATACAATAATAATAATATTGTATATATATTATGAGTGTAAAAAGTATTCGTACCTCATACATTCGTACATTGTTTTAACAAAAAATAGAGTATGTTATGAAATATAAAAAAAAAACCAAATCAAATGGTAAATTATTTTATTCCTAATGATTTGACACAAGAAATAACAATAAATCTAAATGTTTTGCAAATTGCAATTACAAAAAGTATTCGTACGATTGATTGTGAATAAAATAGCGACTATTATTTCGTGGCATTTCCTTTTGCATCTTTCGTGTGTACGTGAAAGAGCGTGAGGCCGACTTCTGCTTAAGTTCTTAATAGTTCTACGCGTGCCAAACCTAATAATGATCGATCGTATCGTTGAACGGACTCGACCGAGGATCGTCGACACTTGCGCAAGACTTTTGATTGTGCAGCCTTATTATATTTTTTTTCTTCCTTCGTTGGTTGTTGGTTGGTTTCGCGATCCATTTTCTACACATAAAGAACAACAACTTACAAAAGGGAAGGACAAACTAAGGAGATGTACACAAATTTGTGTATACTTGTTGTTCTTTACGTTTTGAACTCGAAATTTAATCGTTACGGCCTAATTTTATTTAAATATTATTAAAAAAGAAGAATCTACAGTAGTAATATACGAGTACATATGTAGTTAATCATTATTATTCATCTATAACTTTGAAATAAATCCTGAACGTGCCCACCATTGCATAATCCTATTATTTATTTTTACTATGTATAATTTAATAAATATCGCTATTCCTCATGTATGCATACATGCATGTAAAAAATATAAATACATTTGTGTTATCTGTAATAAGTTTTTTTTAAATGTCAATGTCAAATAAAAAAATATGTATTCTAATTACTGTTTACTGGCACGTTCAAGGCGCCATTATTAAAGAACTGAAGTGAACTAATGACTGTCAAACCTACATAATCATGCCATAGAGTCTAATCATTCCCCAAAAAAAAAGAAAACATATTATTCTTATAAATTCACAGAATCCCAATAACAGTATTTATTATGTTAATTCGGCCCAGAACGAATGATATTTTGAAAGGGAACATTGAACCTGAACTGAAAAATCATTTATTTATATATGTATCGAGCGGTGTTCAAGCGTACAGCCACGGTAACACCCAGGTCATGACACTTACGCCAAAATTGGAGCAAAACTAGAATTTTTTAAGCAAATTTATTTATCTAAAAGTTTCCTCACGGAGCTGTTTATATTTTCTTGCGAGATGAAATATGCTTGATTTTTAGCCTTTAGCTGCAGTTGATAATCTTTTTACGTCATAGATTAGAATAATCTTTAATGTTAGATACTTAAATTTCTAGACTGACATCTTTTTTTTTATTTATTATTATACAGATGTACAGTCTGTATACAGTACTGTTTTTAAAAAAAAATTTTTGTTATATTCGTTTTTGTGTTATATTCGTTTTTTCCCTCTTTATGTCGTGAATCCTGGTGTACATGAGATTTTAGTCAAAATCAAACTAAATTATAAGGATTAGTTTTTCTCAGTTAAGTAACATATGGTGCGCGGTTGAAGTCCGCCAGCCAGCACGCATTATTAAGTTGGCTCCATTCCGTACTATTCTCTTAGTACTAATAGACATATTTAAATTTTTTTAAAGTGCTATTCACACACTTAGGGTTTGAAAAGCATTATTAGAAAAGGTATAATTTTATTTAACGTGGCGGCTCTTGAAAATAACAAATAGCCAAAATAGCTCATCTGCTTGGTAAATGTCTAAGAAGATTTGGATAATATGACAATAACCAACCAATAAAATCAAATTGGAGATGGAAGACAGTCCCAACTTCCTTAAATTAATAGAGAGTAACTAAGGATCTTATCGTAACAGCAATCTCCGAATCAAACCCACTACCAAAGATCCAGAAAAGATAGCATTGGATGTCTAACGCCACTCTTGAATTGATTGAGGAGAGATGTGAGCTGAAAGCAAAGGTTGTGAATGTTAAAGAGAGAGAGAGAGAGAGAGAGAGAGACACTTACCAGTTCGTATTCAAACAGAAAGTAGGTAAGACTATATTGCTTACTTCTGAAATACATACGATGAAATTGATGCTATTGCTATAAAATACGAATCTAAAGACCTTTACCACAAAATCCACTATATCACAAAATCGCTGTCTTCTAAAACCTGGACCATCAAAAACAGTAGCGAACAAGTCGTTACTGACATAAGTCAAATCTCGGAAGTATGGAGAACTTATTGTCAGTCGTTGTTGATAGACGCACAGTCGATTGCTTTCACCTTTACTGAGCCTGGATGCGGAACAGAACCCGACATTTTTAAATCCGAGGTTAACGCAGCCATAAAACGAATAAAAAATGAAAAAGTTACAAGCAGAGATTTAATCCCCATGAAACAAATGAAAGCCCTAGGTATATGTGGTGTCTCTAGATTTCACAATACCTGCATCAGGATATGGCAAACAAAAACATGACCAAATGGTTGGACACACAGTCTTTACACCTCTGCACAAAAAAGGTTCTGCGAAGATATGTAACAATTACCGCCTAATAGCTGTAATACAACATGTAAGTAAGATCATGTAACATATTCTCACAGAAAGTTTAAGGCATATTTGTTTAAGGAATTTGCACCAGAGCTAGCTGGATTTGTCAAAGGGAAGAGAACAGGTCATCATAATGCGTCAGATAATTGAAAAATCGCGAGTTTACCAAACGTAAAACCAAAACTACAGCGCGGCGTTTAGTTCCGCCATAAAATATGCAATGTCACAGATTCGGATTGGACGTGAATGATAGATACATCATTAAGTCTCACTCCATAGTATTATTATTATTATATTTTTTTAGATACACGCTTTTTGCCCGCATAGCAGGGTACTCAAGTCTCAAGACACTCTCGTTCTCTACTTTCCGCCCGAGTCCGAGAAATTGCGAATTGAGTGGCATAACTCAACATCACGCTTTGACTTGTCACCGGAGCGGAAAAATTAAAATAAGATAAACAAAATCATCCCCCCGAATAGGAATAAGTAGAGAATATTGAAGGTATACACATAAACATAAAATAATTTTGATCAGAATTTGGAACGTTTAATTTTGTGAAATACTAGGAGCGCATAAGCACAATGCAGTTGCACATTGAGTGTTGAAAGAAGCTAGCAACAATGTAGATGAAGATAGTATGCAGTGCTACATGGTCAACATAAGAACAGTTGTCAATCCTTCGGACAAATGGGTGCGTCAACTGCCACTATCAAAGTCATCACAGTGTCTACTGTCATTAGACGTCAAACGAGTCTACTGTCATCAAACGTGAAACGTCTCAGCAATTGTTTTGGTACGTTAAGCACCATAGTTATAGAAAGATTACCATACTTCAAAAGAATTCAAAAGAAATTACTATTTTAGAAATTTAACTATTTCGTTTACCTCCATTATAAAATGCCAAACTAGAGCGGCTACACTATAAATTGAAGTACATCATTGCCATTTCAATTATCAGTGATGCTAGTAATGCACTGAACGTACACATCGACCTAGCTGAAATGCGGGTGTATATAGAGTTCAGTCTAAGCAAGGACCCAAGCAAATAATAGTCAAATTATCCTCAGTGAATAAGAAAATTAAATCTTACATGCTGCTCGCTAGTTTAATAAAGGTAAACGAAATAGAACAAAACTGAACAGTGGTGTAATTGGCTTACCCGGTGAATGCATTCCAGTATATATTTCTAATTGTCTACCACGTTTTTCAAGACAACTTTTACATCAGTCCAGGAAATTTGCGGTAACTCATAATTTTAGCTTTTGTTGGACTTCACATGGCAAAATATTTCTTAGGGAAAAAGAAGTTGATAAACCAATACGTGTCATTTCTGCGAAAACTCTTGCTCAGTTGTTCGAAAAACAATCCTCCTAAATGTCATCATCACCATAAACTTAAGCTTTTTATATTGCTGGTTACATTTTCTATTTTCTATATTTGTAGCTTTAATTTCATTATTTTTCTACCTCATCAAATATTTAGTTGCATAGAACCTAGCTTAGGTTTTGATTATATTTGTTTCTCTGTAAGTCTCTGTATTACACATCTGCAACCATCTTTGCTTTTAGCACATCTGACCAGACTTTGAAGAGCAATTACTCTGGTTATTGATACTGATATCACAGACCATAAGCCTACAGTTATCAACATTGAATAGAATATGTTAACTCCAAATCCTAAATTATATCGTACAATTGTAGACTATCCTGCTATTATTACTGAAATCTAGTTATGACTATTGAGGATGCAAATTGCGCAGCAGAATCGTGAAATTCCACTATTGGCTTTATGATAAAAAAAAATCTGATTACTTCCAAAAGCAGAATAGTTAAACCTTGAATAACATATGGTCTCCTACATTGTATACGTCTTAGAAATATTTATCGCGTAAAGCTAAGGCACGTCCTGAAAATAATACTTTTATAATTACGTATATAAGATATAGAAACTTTTGCAATAAATTGCTCAAGAACTTAAAAAGGGACTTTGAGAAAATTTAATTACGTAATGCTCAAAACAATCCTAAGGCTACTTGGAAAGTTCTAAAAAAAGTAACTTCCACAGATCAGAATTTTTCTCAACTACTAGAGCTCTTAAATATTCTACCTGATGGAATGAATTCGATAAATAATAAAATTATAAAAATTTGAAAAGAGCAGTTGTATATCTAATCTACAAGAGTGGGGATAAATGTAATAATTTTCATAATTAAAGACCTATATCGCTTCTCTATTCTAAAAACAGTCTACAATACTGTATGCCAGTCTGTTTTGACATATTGTATTTCTGTTTGGGGTGGAGCACCTAAGCCTCTTTTTCTCCCTCTAAAACGGTTGCATAGGGCTGTCCTCGTGGTCATGACATACAAGTACTTTAGGCATTCAACTACTCACTTAATCATGGATTGCAGTTTTGACGGTGATAGAACTCTTTGTTATTCAGACAATACTTCGAGCACATAGAAATACAATACTAAGGAGGAATTGTCAAATCTCAGAGCTCTCATAATGTCTGCCCCACTTACAAATGGAATACTGCCACTGCCCAGAGACATTATCTTTCTATCGGTAGTCACCTTTATAACAAAATTAATAAAAAATGCAACATATTCCCTCTTCGTAGATATGTATGCCAAGCAAAAGTAAGTCTGTTCCTAAAGGCACAAGATTACAGCTAAACAGAAAATATTATTAAGGTAAGGTATAACACAGTTACTTTGTTATCTAGTTTGATTTAATGAATTGTGTGCAAGTGTGTAACTTTTTAATATATTAATATATATTTATGAGGTTGTACTTCTTAATTTACTTAACTTATATTTCTTTTATTATTATTTTTAGGCTTTATTAACCATGTTATTTTTTACCATTTTCATGGCCATTATCAAAAAGTGTAAGAGCGCTGGTATCCATAACACAATTTAAATCTAACAATGGGTACCAGAGTTCATTTATACCAGATTTAATGTACAACTTAAATATGACTCTTATCTCTGTGTAACTGGTTATCGCATCTCGTATATAGCGCCATGATTACGTCTCGTCACACGTCATCATTATAATATATATATATATCATAATATGCTCAACATGTACCTATATGTAAAAAAAATTCGTTAACAACTCAATGAATAACCTTAGGAACGGGACCTTTTTCCGTTTTACAATAGAAAATACGGAAGCTGGATGTGGCCCTTACTTATTTTATAACAAAATAGTAGTTTAATTAAACTATTATTTTGTTATAATTTGGTACATTTAATCTCTGTTGCGTGAAAAGAATAAAAAAAAACAGGTACAGGCTTTTTCCCGTATAGCATTATAGAACCTAGTTCACCGCTTTCCGCCCGAAATCAAGACATTGCATGAGTGGCAGTACTCAACGCCGCGCTTTGTTTTATATAGCAGAGAAGACAAATGAAAATATTTAAAATATATTCATTTATCCGAGTGGGAATCGAACCCATAACCAATCGCGCTGACAGTCGGTGTCCCACTACGCCACGGCACCTAATAACTACATGTTCTTTTATAATATAATAATAATTACAATTAAAACATTCCACACCCTCATCTGGTGCATGTCGGACACGCGAAATGAACAACTGATGTAAATATTTATGACTATAAGCGTATCAAAAACACTTTTTGAGTAATTATTTTTTTATATACTTTCTTCGAATGGTAATATATGTATATTGGTGTCTAGTTATATGTCCAATACGAGATAACTGCTATCGAGACTCACGCAAATGTAAATTGGAAGAAAATTTTATTGAACGATTCGTTGAAGTCGACGGCTGCGGAAAATCTGTTTTACAATTTGGGTGTTTTTTAAGTTTCTACTTTCGTATTAAGTAAATATAAATTTGACGTTTGCAATGTTATAGGCGAGAGTTACAATCGCCGTTTGGAGATTTACTTTAAAACCAAACGGTAATATGTTTATATATACAAACAGATTGCACTTAAAGTAGTCAATTTGTAACGTTAAATTCCGTTTTCAAACAAAGCGGAGAGCTTTACACCTATTTTGCCTAGAAGATTTTTTAACTATTTTTGAATGAGAAATTGCATTTGAATTGCATGAAATGACATTTTTTTACATAGCAGACATTCCCCGATTTCCGTCCGAATCCGAGACTTTCCGTGTTGAGTGGCGAAACTCAACGCAGTGTTTAATCTTGTCACATGAGTGAAAACATGAAAATAACTTAGATATAACCATTCCCACGAGTGGGAATCGAACCCACAACCATCGCGTATAAAGTCGCACTTCGCCACGATGGAATAAGAAAATTGGTTTTCAAATTGATTTTATTAAAGAACATTGCCTCTTCAGTAGACGCAGGGTGGCGTAGCTATAACGCAATCGTTTCATGATTGTATTTAGAGCGACCGTTAGTCTGAATGTGTATATTGAACGCCCTGGCTTAGCTGACGTCAGTGCCATTTCCACCGAAAACGCTTCGCAATATATAGGCGTTGCTCTTAAATGTCATTTTAAAGTAATATATTCCTTATGAGACCGCCCTGGTTTAGTTGGATTGTAAATAGAAATGTGTGATATTGAAATGGTAGAGGACGCGATGGTTATAAGTTTTATCGCGAGGTAGGGGTGTGAATATTTTTTTATCGTTTTTTATTTATTTTGGAAAACTCACTGGATTTTATTTTAAAAACACAGTCAAAACAAACGCTAATAAAGTTTTGACTAAAAAAAAATTATTAAACTTATTGTTGAATAGGTCCATATTACAATATATCCTAACTAACCCAACTTATTGTTATAAAAGAATTCCGATGAAATTTTGTTTTGCAAACAGAAGTCGAAAGCAATGCCTGAGAACGAGTTATCAACCTGGGACTATTAAACAATACTTTATTAAGTAAAAATGGGAAATTAATTAAATTATTTACTATTTTATACAAGACATTTTTATACAATAATTTACGCCATCTTCTCAACTCAGATCCGAAGGTCTTTATAACCTTTAGTCTTTCTATTCGTTAGGAGTTAGTAGAGTTACTTAGAATTTATTATTTGCTCATACGTAACTAAATACGAGACCGTTTGTAAGTCTTCTTGAATGAATAAATGAATGTCATGAATTTGAGTTTTTTTCAAACCATATTTCCAGTTTGTTTATATTGAAATTATTTGCATTCGTATGGAATTTTTTATTGCCAGAGAAATTACTATGAGGCCCAATATAGGTGCTGTTTTATTGTCGCCTATATTATACGTATATATGGATTTAAAGTATAGATTTAGTATATCAAATTTTCCTAATACAATACAATATTCTTATACAAGCATATCCGGGTAGTCAAAGAGAATCAAGTGACAAAATACGCCGTTCTCCACTTTACGCCCGAATCAAAGATATTGCGCCTCAACGCCGCGCTCTGTCTTGTACTAGGGCGAAGAAATGAAAATAATTTAAATTATAATTTCTCCGAATGGGGCTCTCGAACCTACGACCAATCGTATTGCAGTCAGACACTGTCCTTCTGCTCCATGATGGCCTCAAATAAATAATATTTGTACAATACATGTTTGTATTTAATTGTTCTGTTTTTATAAAATGGGAAGTTATTTATTTATATTGAGATCAGGCAGCAGGTCATCTGATGATAAATGATTGCTGCTGCCCATGAATATTTACAGCGCCAGAGGAACCATCAATACGTAGCGGGTTTTTAAGAAGGAAATTCTTGGAAGAGTCTTATAAACTATGAGCGAACACGTCGAACACGTAGGTTGGAAGTTGGCTCCATAATCTGCAAGTCCGTGCGGAAAATGATCTGGCAAAAAGGATACTTGAGCAGACCCAGGCACCCAGGTAGTGATGGTGATACAGCTTCCGGTGGAGTCCAATACGGCAATTTATATTATTAGCATATATATATATATATATCATAAGCAGTAGAATACTTGAATGACACAAATCAACGCGTCACTGCTCTAATCAATTCTACTGAGCGGGCATTTATATAATAGGCAATTATAGCTATTATACTATTAATATTAGTTATTCGTTCTAATTATAATATGAGTTATTCGTTCATATAATTGTAGTCAACTTCACGCCTTTTCCCGCATAATACGATAGTCGGAGAGAACCAAGTGTCTACACTGGGTCTCGTTTTACAAATTCGGGACATTGCGTATTGAGTGACAGAACTCAACGCCGCGCTCTATCATCACCAGAGCTGAGAAATGATAATAATTAAACAACGATAATTCCCCTTGAGTGAGAATCGAACCCACATCCAATCGCGTTTACAGACCGTCACTGCGCCACGGCGGCATATAAATTAAATATATACTAAAAAAACTTAACATATAAAAGGTATAATCAAATAAAACAAAGTAAAATTCACTGTTTATCACTTTTTTATAATTTATTTTCACAACATTTTTTATTTAGTTTTCTGTAAAATTTACAATATCTTAAAACTCTTCACAAATAAACAATATAGTTATTTTACCAAACAGCGTATCCACGACACAGGCCACTTAGCAAATACAATAATATCTAACAATAATGTATGTGTAAATTACAATCAATTTTTATAAGCTTATTTAATTAAACTAAAACTTTTTATGTTATGTACTAACTAGACCTCCAAACTAGAGAGTCGGGATGTCGCGAGATCGCATTTAACATATGAGCGGATCGCGACATGCGTTGTCGATACGTGTACTGTTGTCAACGAAATTTGCTTTATATATTTTTTTTATTTTGTATTTATCCATTTCATTGCTGACCGTACATTAAATTTATTACGAATCAATATTTAGCGATCGAATCGTATGAACTTAGGATTTATAATATTTGATTCACAATAAATTTTACACGTACTAAAATATGTCGCAATTGTTGTATATTAACGTGTGAAAAGATTTGTTTCTTTTTTCATATTGTTTGTTCTATAATAAGCTTTTTGTTCGATATCACGATGTGTATTTACGTCAAAGTAACGTCAAATTGACGCTTTGACGCGGAACTAATCTTATTTAACATGGCCTTTAGTCACTATTATTAAACTCAAAAAAAAATCAATATTTAGTTTTTAAAAGGGTTTTCTAACAATTAAATCAAATATCCGCCAATAAATTTCTATCACAAGACGATGCCTATTCTGATGTTATACGTTTATGTTATCATATAAATTTTCACACATTAATATCGAACAGTTGCGAAAACAACAACGCTAAAATTTCAGGCGCTTGCGGTTCTTTAACAAGCGTGAATATCTGAAAAAAAAGTATATCAAACTTAATCTATGTTTTAATTTGCATATTTTCACATAAACTTGGCAACTTTAAATTATGGTAAATAAAATCTATGCGATACAATATTTTGAAAACTCACAAGCGCCTCAATCCAATGTATTTATTATATAGAAAAAAATATATAAAAAATATACATGTATAATAGATATACATATATGCTAGCTGAAATTGATGGTAACCTTGGAGATTAAATCTTAAATATACTTTTTTTTTCTGTAACTCTAACTCTAACTAGCCGTGAGTGTAAAATGGAAGCCAAGCACCTCCGTATACTAGTATAACCGGCACGTCACTAATTGTAAATTCAAAATAGGCCGAAACGATTTGAGAATAGTTAGTTGCCTTCGTCGAACAAGGTTGTAAAAATCAAAAACAATAGATATTTTATTAATAATTCAACGCGATGGTTGGCAGTTCAAATCCCACTTTTCATTACAATCCCACAAATTATAAATAATCTAAGCTTCTTCTTCTACTATCAAAAACACAACAATAAAATTTGAGAATAGTCACTATATTCTTTCCCATACAAAGTTACTTAAAAAAGTTTAAAAATTCAGTTCAAAATTGTTCGACGAATGCTTTAATAATCAGAAACATGAAATCATCTTAGAATAACATAGACATAGTAAGCTTCGCTCTTAATAAGTACATGTTACAGTAAATATTGTATAGATAAAATAAAAGTTATCTTTCGTACAGGAGGTAGTTTAGATGCAACGCCAATCGATTTATTTTACAATCACAGTTGTTTACAACTTATTTTTACAAAAAATCGCGAAAAATATATATCAAATACAGTAAAAATTTAGTTTTTTATGGGTTTATTCGTTATATTTTGCAAAACAAGCTTTAGGCTGTATTGGAAGGTCGCTATAAACAATTTTGTTTAAGCATCAATAATTTTATTATGTAAACTTCTAATAGATTATTATGTAAATAGTATTTCTTTTGTAAAACTAAACGTTTTAAAAAATACATATTTATAGATTTTTGAAAATATCTTCCGAAACACGAATCACAATTTGAGAAGCCTGTCTCGTTATACATTACTATTGATAGTATATTAACGTTCACTCTCATATGAAATATATTTAGATTTGATACAATTCTAGTACTTAACTTTACAACGTTACATAGTTGAAAAAAAAAGGATGACAACAAAATAACTTATTATTCACACTGCGACTGCCGCACTCAGAGTACTCGGTTAGCGTTTAACTGATATTAAATCTGAAGAAATAGCTATTGTACCAAGTTAATGATAGTTAAACGTTAATTTCCATCTCTAAGTACGTATATTGGTAAATTTAGAAAACTGAGCCAGTATGATTACAACGAGGTTATTTGAAAAATATCTGTACTATAAATTGCGTAGTATGGCGTCGCATTTTCGTCCACAACGCGCACATCATAGAGTGAGTACAAAAATTCTGAAGGCTACTAAAAATGAGATCTCAAATTTTGGTTCAATTGTGAGCAATGATAAAAATTCGTTAAGTTAAGAATACAATACAAATATTGTACTTTCTCTCAAACAGTGGTTTACAAGACTACGGCGGCTACGCGATTGGCCGGACACTTTCATTCGTATATTAAATTTAAAATACAACAATTTTAATATATCTCTATTGAATTTAACTATATAATAATGTAATATATGTATGTATGTATGTATGTATATAGTCATCGATAACGTTAGATTACGATTAAAACAATTAAATCACATTTTCCATACCATATATGTAATATGTATTTAAACTACCATTGAGATGTTATAATAAAAAAAACCTAAGTACTGTGTTACTATATGACTCTAATTGTAAACTTTCTTAAAATATTTATATATGCTGTTTAACATTAACACTTTAATATTGTACACACCTTAGTTTTATAATGACATATATTTTTTTGGATTTTTTTAAATATTTTTTATGTTTATAATTATCTTACTTTGTAACTTACCCAAGCCGTATACAATACTAAAGCAGCCGAAACAAAGTGTATACATACTTTCACATTAATAAATATGATAGTAAAATAGAGTTTGCTTTCTATACCGAGGAACCTTCTTCTGCTCAAGTTCACGCGAGTGCGTCTCCACGCAGTACATCGCTCTCGGATAAGTGCCAGGTTGAAAGTCGAGCTGCGATCTCTCCTTCTCTCCGCCAGTGCCCGAGAGAGACACGCCATATGGCATTTACGGAGAAAACTTAAAAATAACTAGTCTTTTCAAAGGCAGACATCGACTTGGGCTTATCCTAGCGGCGTCGCAACCAATAATTTCGTACTGCTAACATATTGACGAGTCAACACGAAAGGAGTACTGAAAATTACCGCGGACCGAACGAAGTCGCCGAATTGACGTGGATTTAATGAGCAAGATCGAATTGACTGATCCGGTGTGTGATTATATACATACGGATGTGGGTTATATACATTTGGCACTAAGGAGCGGCCGCGGGCGGTCACGCGGGGCACAGCGCGCAGTCGCAGCAGGCGGCGGGCGGCGGCGGGTAGGCGGCGCAGGCGCAGGCGGGGCACGCCACGCACACGTAGTAGCCGGGCGGCGGCAGCACCGGCAGCAGCAGCGGCGCGCGCGCGCACAGCTCGCGGCACGCCAGCGCCTCGATCAGCGCCAGCGTCTGTCGCCGCTCGTGCCCCATCAGGCACACCGTGGACTCGCGCACCACGCCATGTAGCAATGTCAGGTACCTGACGAGACAATTTACCTATCAAACTAGCTGCTCAAAATAACATTAGAACAGTTATTTACTGATGTTCCTCTCAGAATCAATGGGCAGTGAGTTATTATCCTCCACAAAAACTTAAGATTCTTTTAACTAACACCAAAATTAATACTTTAGGTTTTCTATTTATCTTTCAAATAATAAATAATATCAAAGTCGCATAAAACATAAGAAATTGATTACGTCCAAATGTTATTAATGTACGTCAACGTGCATAGCAACGCCAAATTGTATAATGCGATTTAAACAATAGTTGCCATTTGTACATTTAATTTATTCTTTCAAATAACAACGACAATATGCATAAGATCAAATGAAATGAAATTTAGTAGGATGACTTAATATTAACATAATTAGGTATTAAAGTTAAGTGAAGTTATATCCCACCTGTGCTTTAGCGCCTCTTCCTCTCGGCCCAAGAAGTGGTTCCGTAAATATGCCTCGAGCTTGGCGCGCTGCTGTCCGAGCTCTGGGAAGTCTATGAAGAATCTCGAGCACATGTAACGCTCGAGAGTTTTTATCTTGTCGGGTCGCGCCGGTCTATAGCCCTTCGCGAGCAGCGCGCAGTACTTCAGGAGACCGCCGCCGCGGATCTCCTCCGGCTGTCGCGTCGCAATCAGCTTCTCTGACAGGTGATGAAGCGCCTCGCTGTAGTCTCCGTATACGGATTCCCCGACAACTGTCGGGTAGAAGTTCTCGCCTATCGGCAGCTGGGCGCACTCGTGGAACGCGAGCAGCGAGTCCAGGGCGATTTGGAACGAATCCACAGAAAATTCGAACTGGCGACGCATTGTGTCTACGAATTTTAGTTCCACAGATTTGTGGCCGCGAGAGTTTCCGAGGGAGATGAGCGACCAGCGGTCACCGTCCGAGTTGACTCGCACCATTTTGGAGACGTAGGCTTCCTTGAGGCCGGCGGGCGTGACTCGGCGGCGGGGGATCGCAGCAGGCATCAAGGTGGCCAGGTGGCCGAGGACGGCGGCCTTGACGCGGTCACAGTGGCGGGCGGTCGTCAGCTCCGCGGTGAATATGAGGTCGATGTCCGAGTAGGGCTGTGGGCGGTCGGCTAGCACGTTGCTGGCGGCGCCACCGTTGAGGCGCACGTCGTGCACGGCCACGCCCGCACCACCCTCGCTCTGCGCAGCCTCGAGGCGGGCGCGCACCCCCGCAACCAGCTCACGCAGCCTCACGTGAAGGGTGGGGAAGTTGCCGCGCCCGTGTATTGCCACTACTTCGTCCATGACGTCGTTTAACCTTCGCACTTGTTCGTAGCTGAGCACAGCGTGGCGCTCGCCACCAGCGCAGCCTTCTTCTGAAGAGGTGTAGCTCGACTCGCTCTGTAACAATAAGAAATGTGCATTTTAATGTTTGTTTCTATTGTTTTTCATTCATTATTTAAGTACTATAAGTTGTAATACTACAAATAGAAGAACTGGTTCATGATATACATACACCATTTTATAGCTTTTAACTATTCTTCTCTCTTTCCGATCTTTAACTAAAAACTTTAGTCAAAGTTTTCGAATATTCAAATAGACAACTTCGTGAAATCGATAACTAAATTGAAGTAAATATTTATATTTTCAAAAACCTATTTTGCTCGAAATTAAAAGATAGTAATTTATATGTTGATCCTGATTTTTTTGGGCGCTATAAACAAGCATCGTTGCTTTCTTGTAAAATGAAAGAAAATAATTAAATATATAACTAACATGTCGCCCTACTTCTCTAGACGGCGTACTATGAAAGAAATTATAAAGTAATATGAGGACAGATAACGGAGACGCAGACTAAATTAATTGTCAACAAATATTGTATATAAAGTGTGACGCAATTACTTTTGGTAGCTGAATTACCGAATAACTTATTACGCATGAATCAAGGTCGTTTATATTTAAAAAACAAGCTCGAAATCGGGTGTGTTGTTTGATCGAACACATTCCGAGATAAATGCATTGTGATATTGTGACCTACATGTGACCTTCATTACGATTTGCGTAGTTGCTTGTATTTATATATATTTCTTTTTATTTCACGCGTTTTATTATGCCAAAAAAGACAGGACTTTGGGGTCTCCTATTTTTGCCCGAAATCGAGACAATGGGTGGATCTCAATACTGCGTTTAGTGAACCATACTTTCTTTTCTACTATTATTTCCACCATTTTCATTTCTCCACAGAGTTATATATATATATATTAAGGTAAAAGAAAATATTAAATAGAGCACAATTTTTGTTATTTTCGGCCGATTTATATCCGAGTGGAGGTCGAACCCACAAGTATTCACGCTGAATCAAACAGTCAGACGCGGTCTCTACATTACATTAAATTAACATTATACTAATATTTTTAAACTACTTTTAAACTTATATTTATAATATATTAAACTAATATTTTTCATCTGCACATTTCGGAGTATCAACTTCCTGATTTCGAGTACCTATTATGAAGAAACTCTTTTACAAAACCTCACTTGTAAGTCGGAGTGACTTACATTACTTCTGTTTAAAAGATGGCAGATTTTAAATCATACGAAAATAATTCACAGATAAACAGTTGGAATCGAACTCACCATCATTGAGGACAGTTAAACAGTCGTTAACTACGCCTTGATGGCTTCAAGTGATTTCACGTGTTGTATTTAAATATTTAAATTTACTTCAAAAGCACAAATTTCTCTTTTGATTTCTTTACTTTAAGAGAAAGTGATTAAGTAATGTATAATTAAATAATTATGGATATATACATTGTTTTTATATAATAATTTCTAAGATTTAAATCCATCATGGTGCAGTGGGACAGGTTCTGTTTGAAGATTTAATTCTTACACGAATATTAGTATATTTGAAGATAATTTTTATATTATCATTAATGGGTTCCGTCAGTTAACATGCAATGTCTATAACTAAACACGCACGGCACACGCCCCTACTATTTTGTTCGAAAATAACGATATTACATATTGCCTGTCGATAATTATAAAATTAGAAACCTAAAGTGATTCAAACCCGCACTCTAACATTCAGCACAAGCATCGTGGACAACTAAGCAATAAGTGATAAATATTGTTATACGCAATTTAAATATTTAAAGACTATACTATATAATGACATAATACGAGTGTTGCTACTTTGAATTTTTGAATTTTAATTATGGCCATTTCAATCCGGCTGTCAAAGACAATGAAGGTTAACATATTATTCATAGACTATAATTTAAGTTAATATTATAAATAAAAAGTTTTTTTTTTAAATACTAATTTGCATGTTTACTGTATAAAATATTATTTTCTATTTAAATATACTATAGGATTACAGAGACCTAGTCAGCATAGTTTTTGGGAGAAGAAGTAGTCCTATGTTCATCCCAAGACCCTCAAGTATCTCTTTATAAAATTTCATCACAAGCGGTTCAGCGGTTTGGCCGTGACGACGCCACAAACATACAGACAGTGTTGCTTTTGCATTTATAATATTATATTACTATGGATTTTTCTTTAACCATTTCGTTACATAGAACTAAGACTAGTTAGGTGATGTGTAAGCGATTTCTTTCTAGTTATTGTTACAAATACTCTATTTATACACTACTAATAAAAACAACTTGTATGTACAATTAGTACTGAAAAATATTAGTTACGCTGTTTATTTTGATTATTTTGTAAAAATTCTTATTTAGATCCCCCATTCGCCCATTCGGGATGTTTTTTTTTTTGGTATCTTACACACTTTTATGGGGGAGAAAATCTATTATTTGTAGAGGTCTTTACCCTAGGTTATCACTTACTTACTTACTTATCACTAAAGCAGGGTTGCTTTGCGGGAAAAAGCGACAAAGTGGGGGAACTGAACATGCTATATTTTAAAAGATTTAAAGAGATTGGTCTGTTTAAAATTGAAAATGGGAATCCATGGACACATTCCAAATACACGAACAAGTATAATATACCTTTTCGATATTTTAAATTATATCGTAAATTCATAACACTTAGCTCCAAGCAATATAGCCGAGATACTTGTATGTAGGTTACTAAATGACCTTTAATTAATCCATGCAACAAGGTTGTTTCTACGACTTCACAACTGTTATTTCGACGTAAGTATATATATTTTAAGTTTCACGCTTAATCACGCATAGCAACGTCAGAGAGAAACTAGCGACAAGACACTCCCTCCCGTTCACCACTTTCCGCCTAAAATTGAGACATTGCGTGTTAGTGACCACAGCGGAGAAATGAAAATAACTTAAGTATAGTACTCCATCGAGTGGAAATCAAACCTACAACCAATACCTTTTACAGCTGTCAGCTGTTACTGTTCCATTGTGGCCAACTAAATCATATTTAAAAAGGGATTTGTTGACACAATACAATTATAAAAGAAGCTGAAACAATACTTTCTTTACTTTCAATTATCATCAAGTAGCAAAATTACCACGAACAATGGCATTGTGTCATTGATAAGGAAAAAGTTAATATACTAAAAATAGGTTTTTGAATCACGCACGGCTGAGGGGACTGTCTGAGAGAAATATGCACGCAAATATGCATACACTTATGCAGTTGTGCGTTTTTAGTCATATGTCAAACGATACGACTATTCTTTTTGTGCAGCTTCACACTTTTCTCCGCATAGTCACAGATAACCTAGGTTATCTCTATTATACTAGTATCAGTAAAATCGAGAGATTGCGTGTCGATCGGTGGAATTCAGTGTCGCGCTTGGTCTTAGTAGCCTGAAGATATGAAAATAATTTTAAAATATAATTATTCCTCCTATTTATTAAGACGCAGTCCGATGATCAGACTGTATGTCTAAATTTTGGGTCTAAATAAGTTTCATGGTGAAAAATAGACCTATGGATAATCCAAAAGCTGTGAATAAGCTATTAAAGTTTGTTCACAAAACTAATACCATACATTTATTAAGTATAGGTATATAACAATATTGTGACATTCCTCTCCAAAATAATAACTTATAACTCGATCCGCATCGGCAAAATATTTCACTATTAAGGTCATGTGAATAACTTCAAACTGTATCTGAAGGGTTATGATTAATTAATACTTTTAAAAAATCACCTTACATTTTGACTAGAACAATTAACGAGCAACACTAACGACCGTTAGAAGGTTTTTTTAATGATCTGTTTTTTAACAGCTTCTAACGAGGCGAGTTGAGAATACCTGACACACCTTGTCAAGTCGAGGTCCTTTAGGACAAAAACTGTCATTTTCATTTATTATAACTTTATATCTACCGACAAAACGTGACAGAAACGACACAGAGTGACAGCGTCTGATTTCACCCGCTTAGTTGCAGATATAACACCACTCGGATGAATGATTATATTTAAATTATGAATAATTTCTGCACTTTAGTAAAACAACTGCGGCCACTAACACGCATTATCTCGATTTTGGGCGTACAGTGAAGAAGGGAGAGCTGAATGAAAGGTGAAGCTGATAAAAGCGAATACGCAAACACTTTTCATAGATAGTAGTAGCTTTCTTGAGCAGAATTGAACCTACAACCTCAGATTTAACTATCAATACTTTCAACCATTGGAGCAACAGAGCAGTCAATTCAAAATATCATACTTCATATATGTATATTTTTAACTATTAAGACACTTGCACTTTAATAAGGATCTATGCAGTTTCATGTTTTCCCTGTATAGCAATGTAGTCATCGACCGAGGGGAGAGGAGAAATGAAAGTAATTTAAATATTATAATGATTACTCCGAGTGGGGAATCCACAACTAATGGCAATTACAGTTAGAATCTATGCCACTGCGCCACGACGGCGTTTGGCTATCGCGATTTAACACACTTTAAACTGAAACTGTTATAACCGGACTAATCGTGTATATTTTGGTATTCGGTAGTCCGTGGTCACAGGTATACTGACCTACATTTTACCACAGTGTACTGTGGGTGTTAGAAACGTCGGGTTTTCCATAATATGTTTTCGACTACCAAAATATGCGCTATTAATCCACTTTTCTCGTCTATTCAGTGACGTAAAATCTACTGTAAGATTAAAACCATATGACGCAAGACTAAGATAACAAGACAAGTAGAATGTGGGCGGAAGTCTTATTAAAATGGTTACTGCAAGGAGATTTGTAGTGACGACTGTTAATGATGGAAGAAACACGTGAGTTAATTCAGTGAGTACGGTCTTTTAAATCTTTCTATATATGTTAAAGTAGCTAGTAAGAAGCCTTATTATTATAGGGTCAAAAAAAATTAAATACGTCACTACGTAATATACTTATTAAGATATTGAAATACTATCCAGGCTTAATATGGGTGTACCAGATACACCATTATTATGGGTTCGCGTATCATTAGAAATTATTATTAGATATTGACCATATACAGTAGTCTGGCCATAAATACTGTTGTTATTAAAAATAAACAAAAAATTACTTTTGAATTTGGAAACTGTAATTTGTTTGAAATGATTGTTCATTGTATTTTCCTTATTTTCGCGCCAATATATTGTAAAATATTTTGTAATACTAAAATGGCATACGGTGATAAGGATAAACAAGTCGCTGTGATCGCATTACATAAATACAATTATTAAAATCCTCCATACGTTTGGTATTAGTCAAATGTTTGTGCCGGTACACAAACATTTGACCACTCAAAATGAAACGTCGGTTTTTAAAAACGGTCAACGGTTAAAATCGGTTTTTAAAAAGCTGTTTATTCTATTATGGGTTAAGAATTAAGAATTAAAAAAACACCCAGCTATCAAAATATTGGTGCGGAATTTCGTTCAAGTATAAAATACTCATAACTATAACAACATATATGACAAGTTCAACATGGTAGTGTGTGTAATATCTACTTTATTAATTTTATATATTTCATAAAACATAACTGTATATATATGAGGCCGGCGTGGCGCAGTATCTGACTGAAATCGCGATTTGTTACGGGTTTAATTCCCATTAGATGGAATCATCTTATAAACTCTTCCATCAGCAAATTTTCATAAAAAGGGGTCAAGAGTTTCTCCTTCATGTATTATTAATATGCCTAGTTCCCAACCACAGTATACAAATATACTTTTAGCTCAGTAAAATATTAACAAAAAAGATTATATAAGTGGATAAAAATGACGTTACTGTAAAGGCGGGATGTCGTGATTCAGGAACCGCCCCGGACGTTGCGCTAGCGCCTTTTCCCAGTCAAAGACTTGCTTATTCATAACGGCAAAAGACGGTGGTTATTATATTTTCAACGAAATTATATAAAGCGGACGTAATATTAAAATCTTTTTTTAAATTCATATTGCACGATTATATTACTTTAATAATAAATAAATATACAGGTAGCAATGACACTAGCAAGTACCGATCGTGAACTTCTCGCTCGTGTGAATCGTACCGTGCGGAACAGGGAATTATTTCCCAACAATGGAGGCTAATGGCCTATGTTGTAACTTCAATGAAAACATTTTTTATTGCATAAAACAATGTATCAGGCTGTTTTATTTTTTATTATCTTTCTACATATCTTATATAAACTGATAAAAATGAGAATCTAGCGTTCAAACACTCCGTTCTCGGCTTTCCGCCTGGCAAGACAGCACGGTGTTGAGTTCCGCCTTTCGACTCGCAATATCTTTATTGCTGACAACGGACGTGACACTAAGGCCTAGCTATCCCTCCCGCAATGTAGGATAAAGAGTGAAGCTGAAATTTTGTGATTCTCTAGTATTAATTATCTATTGCTATAATAACTAGTCACTTGACCATTTTTAATTTGTCGTTTGATAAAAAAACAATTTCGATGATACAATCGAGATTTGGTGACAACGGCACTACCGCGCATAATGAATCAAACGCTATAGCAAACTTATGTACATACAAAGATGGAATGATTGTATTTCCTATAATTTTTGATCCTTATCAATTAAGCTTGTATTGATATATTTTAAATAAATTTATCAATAACCTATTAGTTGTTAACTGATCTCTATGAAATCCTATGTGTAAATAGCAATACAATTTTTATTGCAATACTTCTATACTACAGTTATATTAAAAAAAAACAAAGTGCTATTTACTTTGAAGGAGGAAGCCGAAAATAACAATTACGGTAAAATTTTAAATCCGATTTTAAATACGATGACGATTAGATTTAAAATATCTAAGAAATACGTTGCGCGGTGTTGAGTTCCGCCACTCAACACACAATGTCTCGATTTCGAGCGAAAAGTGGAAAACAGAGCTGTATACGATCCTACTGCTGTTATATACACAACACTTCTTAGGCAATAAATTTGAACTCTTTCACTGACGACTTTAGCAAACTTTCAACAAACTAAAAGGAAACCTAGTTTGTGCGAGAAGTTTTTGTTTGCGAACCTCTCGCATCATATGTGATATCTGCTATATCACATATGATGATGATGATGGTGATGACAGAAAGTGTCTTGCCACTAAGTTAGAGAACCTAGTGGCAACACACTCCGCTCTCGACTATTCTGAATTCAAAGCATTACGTGTTGAGAAGCGGAACTCAACTTACCTAGCGGAGAAATAAAGATAATTTAAATATGTAGTCTAAGTGGGAATAGAACCTAAAACCAATCGCGATTAGTCAGTGTCCCACTGCGCCACGTTCACCTTATTTACATAAGCATTTGTTTTTATTATTATCACTTTTCCTTTATTATTCTTTTCCTGCTAAAGTCGACATATCGTGTAAGCCAAGATATCGTTAGCTCGATCAATGCAAATGACATTGCAATAACAACTAGTGATATCTATTATATAATGCTACGTACCGAGTATACTTAATATTTTTTACATCAAAATTAAAAAAAAGCGTGTAACCACATTAATGCGCAGTTGAGTTCAGAGTTAAGTTAAGCATGATTGGAATTGAATTCAAGCCTTGGGACTAAAATGCACTGCAAAAAGTAGGAGAACTAAACAGCAGGTATCGTTGTTCTATTTGGATGTAGATAACTAACTGTATGCAATATATTTTTTTCTAAGCTTAACACTTTTACCCCCTTTCACTTTTTAAGCAGGGCAGCCAGAGATAGCTTACTGTTAAGATATTGCGTTTTCCATTTTCTGCCCGAAATCGAGATTTTGTGTGTTGAGTGGCGGAAATCAACGCCGCGCTTTGTCTTAAGTAACAGAGCGGAGAAATAAAAATGTTTTAAATATAATCATTACTTTGAATGGGAATTGAACCCACAATCAATCGTATTTACTGTAAGCTTGTATATAAAAAATACACATATATTTTGTATATCTATAATCGATAAATGCTTATATGATTTCGATAATAGAAACTGTTTTAATGGTTATATAGATAATATATTTTATCTGCTTAAGTCGCGATAACAACGACTAGAAGACTTTGATGAAAGCATAACAAGAAAGTGATAAGATAGATAACCAACTCAAATTTCAATGCCAAATAAAATTAACGCGATATTAAATAATGAATTTAATCTTGTATTAAAACTATAAGTAGCAATTTTATTGTTAATGTAGTAGGTATATTTGAAAAACACTTAAAAGGCATGGACTATAATACGTGCAATCGTGGCGCAGTTGGACGGTTCTGAGCGCAAACGCGATTGGTTGTGGGTTCTGTCAGCACTCGAAGGAATTATATTTATATTATTTTCATTCCTTCGCTATGGTATAAGACATTTAACACGCAATGTCTTAACTTCGAGCAGAAAGTGTAGAACGGTGGGTCTTGACACTAGGTTCTATCAGACTACCCTGCTATGCGGGAAAAAGCGGGCAGCGAAAAAACACATACAAATGAAAGAAACAACTTTCATAATTTAAATGAGAATAGGTTTATTAATAATTTAAATGAGAATACGTTTCTACGAAATGTGTGTTTGGACAGGTTAATTTAAATAAAGCAAGGCAAGTTTCAAAGTCCATCTTATTAAATTCTACATATATATATATATATATATCTCTATCGTTTTAATGAAAACTAATAATGATGTATCGTTTTAATATATTTTCATGATAATCATGATTTAAATAGAACGATTTTTATAAATATACATTTTTAGTTTTTTCATATTTGGCTCGTTCGAGAATTTAGTAATGTATCACTATAGATCCCATACACTTTCAATCCATGAGTTCAACTAGGTACTTAAGCCAGAGGAGCATATATAACCGATCCATATCCATGTTAATATTAATATATAAAATGAGACATTCTCTCGCATTTTTCCATAAATTGCATTGTTTTACGAAAGGGCAGTGTAACATGCGTTCGTCTAAAAGAGTTCACCATGTCTATTAAGTTACAGCTTAAGACAAACATTCCAAAGAAATATTTTACATGTATTTATAAAGGAAACTTAAGTAAGTCTTCGTAAATACTATAAATACTGCTGTCACGAGATTGCGATAAGCACAGGAACAATTAAAATGGTTTCAGTAGTGTTGTTATTATCAACACGTAAACAACCGATTTTGGTCAAGAAATTAAAAAACGCTTAATAAAAGAAAATAAATAAACTTGTTATAATTACCTTTCACATAATTGTGCCTTAAGAAAACGCAAGAATTGAGAATGGACTTATAATCAGCGAAATCTAGAATATTTTTGACAAAATGAACTAGGCAAAAAAATATCTGCATACTATTTTAGAAATATCAAAATGCCATGGGCTTTCCGTTTTCTACTTATTGAATCCATAATATTATAAATGCGAAAGTAGCTGTCTGTCTGTGACGTCATCACGGCCAAACTGCTGAACCGATTACGATAAAACTTTATACAGAGATACTCGAGGATCTTGCGATGAACACAGGCTAGTTTTCTCCCGTTAAAAAAAACATATTTTTAGAAAACGTATAAAAAATTGAACGCAGCGGAATATGAACTCGCGCCTCTTAGAAACCCACCCATTTCCTAAGTGTGTGAATAACACTTGAATAACACACAATAACACAAAAAATGTTAAAAAACATTTCTTTTTAGTTTTCGCGAAATTATGAACTTCATTGTTTTACGAAAAGGCCGCCGAAAATACGAAACAGCTTTAGTAGTTTCACGCGGACGAAAACGCGAGCCGCGAGGTCACTCGTAATTTAATACAATACTCCCGAGTGGGGATCGAACCCACAACCATCATCAGTCAGACGTTGTTCCATTGCGCCACGATGGCCTCAAAAGAAACAATAAGGAAATATAATATAAACAAGATGTGAGGTTACATATATAACGTAGATTAGTCGAATTGTTATCAGACTATAAACAAGTGATACCGGCCACGCTGAGATGAGCAGGTGGTAAACATCACGACATGTCAGTATAGTCACGATTTTTGTGGTGGCAGTAGAAAAACAGTTTTGCATAACTCATGTCATATGCTCGTACGTACATATTTTGTTACATATAATAAAGAATATTTTGATTCGATTTATTTGTAAGCTTTTATGGAAACCATAGTGGCGTAGTGAGACAGCTTCTGATTGTAAAGGTGATGGTTGTGGGTTTGATTTCTATTACGAAAATTAGTTGTATTTTAATATTATTTCTCAGCACTCGTCCCATGAAATGCAGCATTGAGGTCTGTACTTTCCCAACGAAAATTGAAATTAGATATCATTTTGCAAAAAACGTTTTAAAATATCGAGAAGCCATATTTAAAAATAAAGAAAAACAATTTCAATTTAAATTTTTAGAGTAGTAAATATCATTTCAATATAGCATTTATTTAAAAATTGTATACGGAAATTAAATATAAGAAACAAACGTCAATGCAAAAGTTAATTATTGTGTATGGGATGAATTTTTCTTTTACATAATTTAATTATTGTTCGATTAAAATCGACGCCATTACGAATTGTTTGACTGTGCCTGTTTCCAACTATATATAATCAACCTCTCTTGGCCGTGAGACTCTATAGTGTAGACTACCAAATACGCCAATGGTGGTAGCACTATTGGCGTATTTGTTAGTTATTAAGCCACTATTGACTACGACTCCGAATTTTGAAATGAAACCGACGAACCCGACGTTTCGAACACTTTACAGTAGTGGTCACAGGTAGACTCAGTACCTACCTAGCTGTGAAAAATGTATTTTCAAATACTAATATTATACGCGATTAACCCGGTTAAAAATAGTTTCTTTTCAAAATTTATAATATTTCTAAATTGTTATTGTGTGTCAAACCAAAGCACTAATTCAAATTTTAAAGTTTTTTACCTTAACATACCAAAATATACAAATATTAAAAAAAATAATAAAATAAAAGGACAATACAATAATAAAAAAACCTGTTGATTTCAAAGGAAAGTCTTGACTTTCTCAATATTTCAAACAAAGTACCGTATCCAATTACACATTTCAGTTACAAAATTATAATTTTGTTTTCAGCTTCACGCTTTTTCCCGCATAGCAGGGTAGCCGAACAAAATCTGGTGTCAAGATATTTCATTCTCCACTTTCCACTTGAACTGCGTGTTGAGTGGCGGTTTTCAACGCCGCGTTTTGTTATTTTTCCAGAGCAGAGAAATCAAAAATCATCAAATTATGATTATTCCTCCAAGCAGAAATCGATCTCACAACCAATTGGCGATTACAGTCAAACGCCGTTCCACTGCGCCGTGATCGCCTCTATGAAATTATAATAATTTCAAAAAAAAAACCAGCAAAGAATCCGTAATCCAAAAAAATCGCGTGCTCATTTCGCGTTCAAGATAACTAAACATAACTATTCATTATGTAACTTTTATGCATCGGATATCCGCAAACGAGGTCGATTCGTTTATACTTTAAGTATAGTTGAAAAGATGCTTTCGATTTCGACATAGCTATTAGTATTCATTAGTGGCTGACGCCGTCTGGAATGCACTGCGCAGACGAGAAAGGTCATATAGCTTGCCGTCCCCCATTCATAACGTCGGCAAAGTGGAATACACTGTTACAAATATTATCTTGACATATAAATATTAATATTTTGTTACAATTATATTGTGTGAGATACAATTAGCACATGTTTTAGAAGTAAAGGATGTTGTAGTTTTGTTCGAATAGACTGGGGAAGACGGTTTCAATAGGTAGAATGAGACTGATTGATATTTGTACGTTAGTCAGAGATGACTTAGTGTCCAGACAATCCGTTCCCTAATTACCAACCCAATTCAAGACATTGTTAGTTGAGATGGAACTTGGCACTAATAAAACACTATTCTACTAGGTGTAATGTATTTCTTTTATAATTTATAGGCAATAAATTGGACGACGCACAAAGTAATTATTTATGGATAAATTTAAAGAAATCAATTTGGTTATATAAATAACCTCATTTAATATAAAAAATTGCTAAAAATATACCTGTTTATGCAGTACTTAAATTATTAACTATTTATATAATAATAACTTAAATGGCCGTAGTTGGGGAAGTTCTATTTCAATATATACATATATAAAACTCTTCAGTTACTACCCTCTCAAACAGCTAGGTAGTGCTTGCATTTCGCAGGGACAACACCCACTTCTTTCTCGCAGGTACCCTCTTTCCTCACCCCGTTCGAAGACCAATACAGTCAACAGCAATACCCTCACGTTTGCAAAAAGAAATCTTCTGTCACTGAGTGATCGACAAACAACGCACAGCCGAAACTTGGCATAAAAATTGGCTATTAAAAATTGGCGTATAGGCTCTATGGGAATTACAGGGGAGCATTAGTGCTATTTAGGAGATGATATCGTAAATTTCTTATAAGAACAAAATAGAATTGTAACTTTTATAGCTGAAACTACGGTAGATATAGGTTTGAAATGTAGAACGTTGATTTCTTTAAAATTTATTTTTAATTTAATTCACGTGGATAAAGTTGCGGGCACCAACTAGTCCATACATACAAATGAAGAAGCTATGTATGTTAACATACATAAATTACAAATTGCGTTTCTTTACACGCCAATCCATATCTAACATAGTACTTTCGTTTTCGTGTGTGATAATTAGCATGGCCTCGGCGTGCGGTCCGTAACACGGAACGGAACTAGCGGGATACGTTTGGTGTAGAAGTGAATCTATTTTCACTTTCTTTTTATTGCTTGTCAAAATTTGACACATGTTTATGTTGTGTGTGGTTTTTATAGATATTTCTTTTTTGTTTTTAATTGGGGAAAATTTTAGTCAAAGAAATTCATATTAGATTAATTATACGTGTATTTTTATTTTTATTCAATAAATATTTTTTTTGAAGAGGAAGAAGTTGTAAATACGCTCAACGCTAAACTAATACAATACTTATCATAATAACTTAATGGCCGGTTTTTTAGTGGCCCAATACTTAAAACAAAAAAAAGAATGCACACTCATTTTTTAAATAAATATATATAAAGGAAACCTAAAGTATTAAAGTTTCAAAGAAACAGCAGTTCGGCTCTCACATCCAAAACAATATCCACTGAAAACAAAAGGCTAAATTACATAAATTAAAAAAAAGACACGTGTAAATGTCAGTAACCTATGAACTTCGATTAATTCAGTCAGACGCGATCAAACGATAATATATACAGATACTAAAATAAAAAGATTGTACAGATAAAAAATAAAACTGATGTTTAACTTAATTATAAATGAGTTTTAAAAAATATTTAAATGATACAACGTTTCTTTCATACATTACATCATTATATTTGCATACAAAAGTCTATGTAATTTTTCGCCATTCGAATTTCAATTGTATGTTTGGAACCCACACTCTTCAACAATAAATTAATTACAAATTAGTATTGGATAGTAATAATATCGATATTCGTCTATACACACAAATCAGTAGTATTAGTAGTGTCAAGGTACTGTGTTCTTCATTTTTTTCCGAATTGTAGGGATCGAATTCAATCTGATGCTGTCCCATTTCGCCACGACGGCCTTACTAAGTATTAGGTTCAATTTCGTTTAAACCTCATGAGAGGGAAAACGAAATGAAATTGAAGTATTATCAAATTTGGCATGACAAGGACAACTCAAAGATATCTATATACGATGCTAATATAATAATACATGGCTGGAGTTTTAAATAGATTATAATAATAACTTAAATCGGATTTCGGACAATTTAGATAAAACTTTCATTTATTGTCGTACTAATAATAAATAGCTAATCGATATAGACACATACAGACTACACTACTATACAGTCTATATGATTCAGTCTACACTACTATTCAGTCTACGTGATACTTAGTAAGAATCTAATCAATTAAAACATAAATTAACATAAAAATTTAGTTCAAGTTCGTTTTGTTTAATGTTTGTTGCAACGAAATGCCCTTACAGTATCAAGGGTTCTATGGAGGAAAATCGCAGCACGCGGGCGGCATAGTAACATCGTCCTAGGCGTGAGGCAACAGCTGGCAGACAAGACTGTAGGTAAATCCAATCTCTTAGACGTTTCAAGTTTGAAACGTGCTAGGTTGTACCTTACGAAACGCTTATCTATGTATATAATCTGCATACCATTTTTTAATAATAGATTATAGAGATAGCATAAGCATTTTGATTTTTACTAAGGAGCCGGCTTATAAAAATTTCACTTTAAATTTATGTCTGTGAGTTTAGTTACTTTACGCTATGTACTTTAGTAAGGCCTTAGGCTATTGTATAATGCTATTACAATTTGAATAGCCTAACTTCATCACTGCCTAAGTTAATCAGATCGAGAAATATAAGAAAGCCTCTGCAGCCACACTAAAATAAATATCCAACGATCCAACGATCCCCCGAATAGTAGACTAAGTCATTTACCACATCCTAAAGACAATATAAGTTAGTCATTCAATAAACGTCTTTTTTATAGAACTACTTAAATTATATTAAATATTAGTTTCCAATATATAGAAGTTTAATAGGAAAGAAATCAGCTTGAAATTTTTAAGACCGAAAAATCTATTATAGTTACATAGTTAGTTAATAACAGATTGATACATGAATATTTAACAACAAAAGTAATAATTGTATATATTAGTATCATAATAATATAAACGTGAAATTTGGCTGAGCAAAATGAGATGAAATTTCATACACTCAGTTTACGAATTCTGAAATACATTCAGTATAAAATTAATTATTTTAGGCTTAACACAAATTAATGATGTTTTTTATTAAAAACTGAGTAGAATAAATTAAAATAGTCACCTTAAACACGATTGCTATTATCTCCACTAAACATGTAACATTTCATTTCGATAGACAAAAGTTAAAATGTACGCAATCTAGATATTCTTGTTGTCCTTTACGTGGTAGAACTCAACGCCGCGATAACCAGTACGTATATATACACAAAGTTTTAGTATTAAATCAGAATTCAATCAGCCAAGCACTTAGGTAACAAATGCACAAAAAATAATAAATTTATATTAGTATTTGACCTTGAGATACAATCGACCCACATTCCAAGAGAACAGTAATAGAAAACATTACATACATTTTTCTTTTAATAATAACTTATCTCAACAACCTGCGTTATAAGGTCGAATTAAGCTGCGATAACGACTTTAGATAGACAGAGCAATTTTTTTAAATATGTAATTAAATTGCAATAAATATAAAAAAATAAAGGCTGCCTTTTTCATAATAAATAGAACATGTTACAAGTTTTTAAGTACAAAAGAGTTTTTATAGAGATATTTTAAAAGTATATTTAAATTTTATGGAAAAATAACATTATTTTGGGTTGGCCGCTCTGGTACATAAAAAAAAGTGGAGAACGGAGTGTCTTGACACTAGGTTCTCTCTGACTTCCCTCCTATGCGGGCAAAAGAATGAATTGACGTGCTAACCATGACTTATGATAATTTCACGAGATCACACTATCATTTCATAAAATCTCTTTGAAACGAAGACGTTATTAATTATATCACATATCATATACGCCTATATTGATATTAGATATAGCAATATTAAATAGAAATATCTTAAATATGAATAAAAAATATGAAAGTATGAATTTGAATTTCAATCATACTATAAATATTAAAAATAATATAATAGCTTCAACACATATCTTAATTCTTTTACCATACAATTGACTTTATAAATACGTCCTTTATATTAGAAAACTTCACTTGCCATCAAGGATGTCTCTCTCACGACCGAACGGGAGAACCATTATTTCGTACCCACCTTAAATATAGCTATGTAAAGGTCAACTTTGTTGTTATTTTTTGCCATTCTCTCATTTATTATTTAAAAACTATGATAAATTCTGATAATAACTTTTATTCATTAAATCATATATAAGTATGATCAATAAATCATAATTTAACTTAATTTATTATTGCACAATAATATGCAATATTTGTAACATCGCATATAACATATTGTTTACAAAACAAGATTATATTTAGATAGTATATGCTATAAATACGGAGCTAATGAAAGTACGCAATTACCCTTCACCCAGATTTTCATTTCCATTATTATCATAAAACCTCTGCTATCTTATTTTGACATACACATATTTCATTCAACATACGTCACAAGTTCATAAAAGTTGTAGGCAATTCCAAAATGGGGCATAATCTCTATAGAAAACGTATCTATGCAAGTGTATGAATAATTTAAGAATATATTAATACAAAGAATCCTTCATTGGAGCACGAGCAGAACGCGTGTTATTATCCAAGTCTGGCGAAAACATTGCGTGAGCGACTTGAATGGTATTTAGTTAAAATTCACACACCACTTGAGATTTTGTGTTTTATTTTAGATTTGTTTCTCAGTTTTAAAGAACCATTTATTACATACTAGGTGCTTCCCACGACTTCGTTTGCGTAATAGACATGTAAAGAGAATATCCGGTAGAAAAAAGATAAAGAGCTCTTCATAAAAACATACGAGAAGAGCACCTCAATCCGGCCCTGTCCCAAAATTCATTATTAGCAGACGTCTACTAACTATAAACTATCGCTCTGTCAAATTTAGTTTTTATACGTTATGCGGTTTTCGATATTTCTTACTAAGTGATAATGTGATCTTTCGCTTTTATATACATTTAGAGAACAATGTAAAGTTAAACATTAAAAACCAAAATATAATAAGAATGCAAGTAAGCGGACCAAGTGCCTATATATAGTGTAATAGTATATTTTAATTTAAAAAAAAAGGTTAACTTTCAAAAAAAATAATCAATCAGAAAGACAATGTTAGAAATATGGCTATTAGAATGTCGATATAAATACATAATAATATATATGACCATATTAGATTAAGGCGTATATGAGATACGATTAAAAATAACTTGTTAGCAACAAAGTTGCTAAGCAAAAAGTACCTTATATAAATGCATATTTCTACTATAGTAATATTATCTAAGTGAAAATTAATAGGTATTTATTTCTGAATAAACGAACTTTGTCAACCCTAAGCAATATCCAGAATACAGAATGTATAATATATATATATGTTAAGTCTTATAATAATCCCAAAAAAACGACGTAAACATAGCGCCAGATATTTTACTTTATAATTAAATAACCGGTTGTCTTAAAATATATCGTTTTAAAAACTCTTTACCAAAACACTTGTATAAATTACATAAAAATATGCTGGTTGATTAAGACTACCGATATTTAGCCATTCAATTACAAAAATAACTTTATATTTATTGAAAACTTAACTATTCTTGTTGTTGAAATAATTAACATTATAAAACATTTAAAAAGTCATCGCGGCGCAGGTGACAGCGTCTGACTGTAAAGGAAATTGGTTGTGAATTCGAGGAAATGATCATATTTAAAATAATTACATTTCTCCGCTCTGGTACCTAAGATAAAGCGCGGCGTTGAGTTCCGCCACTCAACACGCAACATCTCCATTTCGGGTGGAAAGTGGAGAAGAGATTGTCCTGACAATATGTTCTCTCTAACCCAAACATGGAAGAAACAGGGTGAAGCTGCTAATTTGTTTTTTTTAATATTATAATAAATAAACCACTAGCTATTATTCAGGTATATAGAAATAACAAGGCAATCAGTGCCAGGCGTTATATGAATCATCAATATACCTACGTATGCATTTTTAATTTAATCGCTCCAAACAAACTTCTAGAACTTCTACATTAATCTGCGTCATTTACAAGTAGTTATCTAGTTTTAATAAATTATTATTAAAAAAATGATTTAATAAAAAACATACTTGCTCAAATTATCGTGTTGACAATAGCATAAAAAGAAATTTATAATTTGTAAACAATCTATCTTTTAATATATATCTTTAAATAATATTTGAAAAGTGACAGTGATAATGATAAAACAGTATCGAATTTTTGACAAAACTTTAGTACAAAATTCAACTAAATTTAAAGAAAATAATAAGCGCAGTCGTAACATGCTGAAGCCTGTCAGCAAAACACTTGTTGTGACCACAAATTCTACTCTAAAAAGTACTTATATTTCCATTAAGAGTCCTAAGTCTGGTTAGATAAAAAAAAAAGTTAGCTATCAAAATTTAAGTGGATTTAAGCGGACGAACTGATTAGACAAAATTAACTTGCACACACTTTGCAAATAGCACAACTAAAATAAATTTACTTAATATATAATCTTAATATATAATATATAGAATAAAAACTTTCAATATTATTTTGATAACTTAATATAATAATAAATGTATTTTTCTATAACAAATTCATTATTTGATATCACACAAAGGTTCTCACGTATCGATTTTGGTACAGCAACCGTATAACGTATCCGAACTGATAAGGGCACCGCTTCCGTCGAAATTTCACCATTAGAAATTGTTCTACATACCTAACTATTGCATCAAAGTAAACGGGTTACTTAATAGATTCTAAGTACTTAGTAAAGTTAAAATCAATAAGAAGTCTGATCTTCAAATTTTGGGTATATAAAATCGTGCCACTTACAGTCTGAAGAATATTAGGGATAAGGTAATACAAAATTGTAATACAAAGTTGTATAAGTTTAAACATAAAAAATAATAAAAAAAAACCAAATAAATATTAAATATTAGGTGACCATAGTGGCGCAGTGTGACAGCGTCGATTGTCTGCCCAATGGTTGTGGGTTTGATCACTCGGTAAAATGATTATTTTTCGATCGATCGTGGGTTCAATTCCTCGGTGGAATGATTATTTTTTTATATTCTTATCATTTCTACGCTCTGGTTCAAGGCAACGCCACTCTGCCACTAAACACGCAATTTATCGGATTCAGGCAGAATTTGAATAATACTCCATTCTCAACTTGACACGAAGGTATCGCCTACCCGCTATGCGAGAAAACTCGTAAAGCCGAGGAAGAAAAAAAACTATCGCCAGTTGACCTTCGACAGTCATTTTCAAATATCACTTCATTATTCTAATTAAACAGATATTGTTAAAAAAAATTAAATTCAAGACTATTATAATATTATAATGAAGAGTAATAAAAACTTTTGCGTAATATTGTTTTTGGTTTCAATATAAAAAATAAGTTAAGTATCAAATTTAGTTTTCTGTTCATTTCTGTAAATTATTAAATACAAGTCGAAATTGAGTTAGCAACGAACTTCATAATCGTGAATTAGTCGCGTTTGTAAGGAAATATTATTTCTTACATGTAACGTGGGCATAGAAAATGTGATATTTAATGAACCGAATCAAGCCGCATATATACATTTGTAGGTAAACCATGTATTTAATATTACAATTGAATAAGAAAATATTTTGATATTTTTTAATTTGTAAAATACCGTTGACATTTAAATGACAGTCATTTGATATTTAAAATTGTCTTTGATCTTTAAAATTTTGTACATTACGTAGCAAAATCGTTTTTAGCTTATCAGTTTACAATCACGTATAATAAAGTGCAAGTTATCACTAACATTCACTTTTAATTGAAAAAAAAAGAAGTAGGTATGAGATTCTAATATGATAACGTTGGACAAAAGACGCTCGACGAAAGTAAATTAAAAGACATGAATTACCATAAAATGCAATTACGAATAACAACGACGAATCAATTTATCTAATATATGGTATATTTACTTACATTTTATCTAAATAAAAACTTTTTTGGAATAAAATAAAATATTTTACCTAATATGTTTGTGGTTTGACACACTCGTGATAGTAAACTCTAGTGAGTGACGATTCCGCCCACACACTCTAATTAAAGAATGTACCCACATAATATTTTTCTAAAGCTGGACACCGGCCATTCTGACATCACATGATTTTGACTTACCTTCATGTCATCGAGCATATCGCACGCCGAGATGAGTGAAGCGGTGTCTGGAGTCACTTTGATAACGCCCATCGTAGAAGTTAACACACGGAGGACCGAGTGGACCGTTTACGTGAAAATAACCCAAATGAATTTAAATTACAACTTGTGGCGAGTGACGCGTGGTTTCGTTTTAGGACAGGGCGCGAGATGACCTCACGCAGTGACCGAGCCGCGCAGACTAAAGCTAAAGTCTGCAACTACGCGGGCCGAGTGAAAGGGTAGTGACGTCACACTCCCCCTCTCCCACAACCTGTTGCTATATCTTCTGTCGCGCTCTGACACGTACTTTACTGAATATTATTGTCCTCGTCTTGTGTGACAGTTGCGTACGTAGTTACGTTGTGAGTACGTTAATTATTTGTCGTATAAATTTTAGCGCATTTTTTTTATAATAGCTGAAGGTCACGATGTAAAAGTAAATGCTGTAGACTGCCTAATGTTTAATAATATAACTAACTGCAGTGATTATACATGTTATATATAGCTAATCTGTAACTGGATAATTCTTTTTTTTAAAACCAAAAAATTTTAGACATATAAAATTTTCATATCTCAGTACTTATTTACATAATATTTTCATAACTTTCTGTACTAAACTTTTTCATTAAAATATATATACAAAAAATAAATCGTTGGTTTTATACCAAAAATAAGCAACGATTTATTTTTTTATTTAAATGAAATTTTATTTAAATGAAAAATGATCAGAATGGTAATTACCATTATTAAACTTAACAATGAGTACCTTACAGTAAATAATAATAAAAATATAAGTAAATTTATGCCAACGATGATTATAATGTATAAAAATAACATTTTATAAAATAAACATGATAATAAACTCTAATTAATAATCACTACAAAAGTAGTTTTGTTTTCTTTTTTCCGCTTAGCAGGGTAGTCAGAGAGAACCTAATGTCCAGACACTGTTTTCAACTTGCCTTCTGTTTGGAAATTGAGACATAGCGTGTTAAGTGGCGGAACTCAACCCTGCGCTTTGAGCTTTGATCCTAATAAAGCTTGTATTAACTATTAAAATCAAAATCAAATATATATTTAAATTGGCTGTTAGTACGTTCGTTCGAATCGTCAATTCATATAAAAGTGTCAGTATTGTCAGTGTTGAGACAAGACATTGCGTTGTGATAGCGGAACTCAACGCCGCGCTTCGTCTTATAATAGCTAAGAAATTATTGCAATATCAATACGAGTGGGGATAGAATTCACAACCAATAGCGATTGAAGTCAGACGCTGTCCCACTGTGCCTTGGTGGCTTCAAAAAGAATTTAAGTACGTATCATCGTTATTAACACATCAAATAAATTAATTTAGTCCTTTCAATCCAATAGTGTTAACTGTTGTCATAGTTGTTTACTACAAAAGGTTTAAATTATCAAGAATTTATTATTGTAAAAATGAATAAGCACAATAACTTTTAAACAATTTGTAACGCAGAAATTAAGAAATCAACCAAGGCGCAGTGGGACAGTTTCTGTTTCTGTAATAGCGATTGGTTGTGGGTTCGATTCCCATTTGGTGGAATGATCATAATTTAATTATTTTTATTTCTCTGCTGTGGTATACAAGATCAAGCGTGACGTTAAGGTCCGCCACTCAACGAAAGTAGAGAACGGAGTGTCTTGACGCTAGGTTCTCTCTGACTACCCTGCTATGCGGAAAACAGTTGAAGCTAAAAAAAAACTTTCATGTTCTCGCAACTAAGAATGACTAGTGCACAGTGCAAGTTAGTGAATATTGGTAGTTCCAGCTTCAAATATGATATGTAATAAAATGTTATAGTTCAGTAAAATTGACCACTCATAAGAAAAGTAATGGTTGGAATGACAAATTTTTTTTAAGCTTCATTTTATCTTCACCTGTATCTATCTATTACAATTTTGACCGACTTTTTGATGTATTATCTAGTTGAAAATTTTTACACGTATCCGGATCCGACGATCTGGTATCCATCCATATTCGATAATAGCACGAACCTGAAGTCCTTGCCAGGGTGATCAGGATAACGAGAAAATAGCATGAAGGGTTCCATGTAGTTTATTTATTCGTTTATTTAAATTACACAGTAAAAATTAAATCATTCATTCGCATTCGCAGTCCATTCAAAAATGAAGACTCAAAAGTTTAGATAAAACCTTTTTTTTACTACAAAAGATAACATATTTTCTTATTTATACAATCATCTACATATTATGTGGATTGTGTGAAAATTTTTAAATATTTTCTAAATATGTCTTTTTCAATTTTCTAAGTGTGCGAATAACACTTTAAAAAATGTTAATAAAGTGTATTGTGTTATTTTGTTTCTTGTAATAATAGTAAAAGAAAGCAATATATGGTATATATTATACATTTTCCCGTTATATGCGAATAAATAAGAAGCTTCGGATCGTTCCTTTTATTTATTTGTTCGAATTTTAATCTCTTTCAAGTTTCGATTACCCATTTCTCTTTTTTATAGTGACGTAAAAAAGCGTTAGTTTAAGTTTTAATTTGTCTACGTTTTTAAAGGCGTTTCCCCTCTTTCAAAGTAAAAGTCCAATTGGTCCTACGCTAGTAATAAAACTAGTTGCATCCCGCCTTCTCACTTGACTAAATCTAGTTGCGCTCGTGAATCAACATCAACGTGTTTTGAAAATACCCAGTTGTTCCGTTTTTTGCTGCAAAAAGAGATCTGCCACGTCAAGTTTACAAAAAGCTGGCGTTACCTTTCGTAAGCGAGTCATTTTAATCACATTATTACTTTTTAGTCTGTCGGAAACTTAAAAATTACAACTTAAATTACAACTACAACAATTAACGTTTGTTCTATTACGGATTTGTTAACTAACTAACACATATCGTTTACTCTCATACTCAATGCGGATCGGTCGAGCAATGATTCGAGTTTTAATGACACAAAACCATTTACATATATATTTTTTTGTTAACAGTTAATTATATTACGTCATAAATAAAATCCTTTTTTTATTACCTTTTTTTAATAACCACTTTTGTATCTCATTTGTTAAACCTAATTTCCCTAACCAACCTTTTAAATTTATCGATACGGTTACAGCCTCGGCTGCTTATGATTCGTCTATGTAAAGGAAACTCGTAATTATACAGGACTTCGCTATGTGTGTGTAAAATTTTATCCTTATCCTTTTTATTTCCATGTGTAGTATTGTAGTGACGAATCATTGTTTTTGTGTGCGAGTGTGACAAAGTGTGTGTAACTAAGAATTCAACCCGCAAAAAATGGCAGGCAGTTTTGTATCGGAAAAGATCGCTATTGCTAACTCCCCTTTGAGTTGCTCTGTGACTGTTTACATAAAATTTGTCTTGTCTCTCATTAAAAATCATTATTCATAAGTAACGTTCAATCGAGTGAGACTGTTATTATGAACGTCCTTCACCTTTCAACAGGTACTGTTTAGGCTTACACAACACTAGTCGTCACAGTCTAATTTACTTGAGGGTCGTGGGTTCGAAGCCAGTCAAATTAATAAGATGATGCAACTAGCTGTGCTATGTAAGTGTTTTGAAATATTTACTATCACTATTTTTGCAAGCAACATGACAAACTTGAACTTCAATAAAACATGTTTTAAAAGACGTGTGAAGATTGCACTTGTATATAAATGAGCCTGACTTTTACGCGTAATCGCCGTAATTGTTTTAAAAGTCAATATTATTTACGTACGGATGACATTTAAACATCTATTTTTACTGAATATTATAACGATGATTGATGGGCACACCTACCAACGGCAAGAATTTGGTTTATTATTTTGTCGTACAAAGAAAGATATATTCTTTTGTAATTTTAACTATTAATTTATTCCTTTTTAAAAATTCAATTTTAAACGCGTTTTCATTACACCATAACATTATTTGATGTAATTGAAGGCTGAAAATTTTTACCTCAGGAATTAATATATATATAGATTTCTACTTAATAACTAATAAGTAAGTATTGATTATATTTTGTATATAATTTTCTGTCATATACTTCTAATCTTGCCTACTTTTCTTGATCATCTCGATACGACGACGTATCGAGATATTAAAGTAAGACATCACCTAAATTTGTAAAAATGCCTTTGTCATTTATTAATATCTTCCTAAAACCTACTGCAAAAAACTGATTAAAACCAACCATAGTTTATAAGGAATTATTTTTGTTTTTTTTATTTATGTATTCTATATAACAACGAAAAATAATGAATAGTTACATTAAGAAATAAAATATAAAATGGCAACACAGTAAAGTTACTTAATTTATATTATCACAGATAAACGTGGTGCGTTCTTTTTTTTAAAATAAAGTTATTTTTTCAACGTTGATAATTACTCAAATTACCTCAACTGTCACCTGTCACATTCAATACTTCAAAGGAAGAGTTAAGTTAGGATGTGACTGAACGATTTCTAGCCTTGGCCCGCGACAAGACGAAAGTACAGCATTAAAAAGTAGGCCACTGTTGAGTCAAGGTGAAGTTTGTGCTGCGTGACTTATTAATGATTTTGTTTATTTAATCGACTCTAAGTCAAAATAAACAGTTATTAAATGTTAGGTGGATAACAAATATTTTGCTTGATTAATGTTTTGTATAGTTAGGTACTTTTGTTACATTTGACATTTGACAACTATGTGACATAACGGTTTAAGAATCTACGGTCGCAGTCAAACGTAAATTAACGTAAATTAGCTTTTATTTAACTTTGAATTGATATAAACCTACCCACATATTCGTAGTGTGACAGCTATATCGTCTTTTTCCTTTATAAAAGTCGCTCACAAGATCATTATTACTACTAGAATAGGTCTAAATCCCATACACGTGGAACGGCGTAATGGAACAAGTCAATCCCGACGTTGCCTTTTGCCTCATTTTAAATTCTCTTAGAACATCTAAATACTGTGACTGGCTCTTTTATCTAGTGGATGTTAATTTTGACTATTACCTAAGGTATAGATCATGGATACGATTCCTTACGATGGTATGTATTTATTTGAGAGGTACAAGTTTCTTTTTGCTTTTCTAGAGAGAAATACATGAATATTCAAGTGAGTTCATACTCTCCGGCCACATAATAACTCTCGGTTTTTCTCAAGTATCATCGACGCTCTTTGTTATTCTACCTCTGTTACCACTCTTTGTATCATATATATTATTCTATCATTCCTTAATATTTTTTCAAGTAAACCAACCTCCGACCTTTGGGGTCGTATTATCATATTTCATCATGCACAGGTATTCCTATATGTTTCACAATATAAGGTAGTATATGTAATGACAGGACATTACGTTTTCTTACAATGAACCTATATACCTATGTAGTACACGATAGTACCTCTACCAAGTTACGCCATCCGTTGAAGCGGAAAATATGCGTTGCCTAGCAACGTGTATGCCACTTTATGCTAAAGTGTATGTCAAACACATGGTAAAGCTTGTGCAAAATATTATACTAAAATATTTTTGGATTGGATTTGGATTTTTGCACTTTATTAAGAATGTTAATGTAAAAATATTGAAATACGTACAATTTAATAATTTCCTGACGTATTTACGTCATGTAGGATAAGAAAAAAATTTTAAGTCATTAATTATTTTTTATCTGATTTAATATGCATGAATCACGATTTATTTAACAATTATTTACTATAGTAAGAATTGATTAAGAAGGGAGTGGGGAGCAGAGTGCCTTGACACTAGGTTTTCACAGCATATCCTATGTTAAAAAAGAATTGACTACTAATCACTTAAGTTTTTATATATTTAATCAAAATAAATATAGGTATTTATTAATATGTAAAAATGTAAATTTTCGGATAGCTTCCATGTATCCGGTTGCAGGTTATATCAGAGTACGCTTCAAGGAGAAAACACTCGTAAACTACGCCGTGCACTATATTATTTAGTTTATAGCCTTGTTATCTTACCGCATTACCAACCTTGATACCAGGTAGTAAGGCTTCAAATCCTTTCATTTTCTGCATGCGATAGAAAGGTGATGTTTTATGGCGTTTTGATCTTTGTTTTAACGATATTAGACATATCATAGGATATACATGTGGCGTCCTTGGCAGGGCCGGATTCTTCGTACGCGGATACTGTCGTCGCGCGTCGTTTCAACGAAAGCTTAGTAACGAAACAAAAGCTGGGGCTTTTTCTAACGCATTTTGTTATTTATTGTTAAAAATAGTTTTTTTGCTATTTTCTATATTTCTCTCAATTAACTGTGTGACTATAAACGGAATTGTCGTAGATTCGAAACCTACCTGTACGTGTATACCTATATTTAAAGTATTTTTATTTCCCGTAATGTCTCAATTCGTGCGAAAAGGGGAGACCGGAGCGTCTTGATACTAGGTTAATCTTAAAGCTGATTTTTTTACAAGTGCTTCTTAATTTTCGTTATTTTTTGATATCGTAAGAAATATATTTTTTTATTTCTTGTCGGTTTGGTCGGTTTTTCTGTTAGTGGTTAATGATATCAGTTATTGGAGCGACATGGGTTTTCCCGGACGATAACATACAATAAAAATATTAACTAGTACGTAGTTAGTTTCAAGTAGATTTTCGAGTATCATAAACTATAAATTAAAATATTAAATTTTACGAATACTAGCATACAAGGTTCGTTTTACGGGAAGTAACAAAAAGCAAAGTGCCGCTCTATTTTTATCTAAATACGCAGAAAGCATTACAAAAACGATATAATTGAGAGTAAACAAATATATATTTGTGTACTCAAATAATCTTTTAGTCGGATTATGTTTTTGTATATGAAAAATAATCTGTTAATCTTTGAAATTATTAATAAATTCTTAGGTATTAAATGTTATTTACATAAAGCGCAATATAAACGGTCTTCGCAGTTACGAAAATGATCCTCTTTTTTCAATATTTTTTATGGCATTTGTTGGACAGAGGAGGGTTGAATCACTGTACAAGTATTCATTCATATTTAATGATATATTGAGAGGTAGTTTATAGTTAGTAGATGTCCGCTAATGCGGATATTGCGACAGGCCCGGATTAAGGAGGTCTAAGCGCTCTCGCAAGTTTGTAGAAAAGTTCCTTAATTTTTACAAATACAACAAGCTTGAAATTGGTCAGAGAGATCTCTACTATTATTTCGACGAAGTCGCGAGTAACAGCTAGTATTAACACATAGATAAATTAGTTAATACTAGTATTGTAACAGGCCTATATCCAGTACCAGGCGTTGAACGGCCGACACGACGAGATCAGTCAAAACAATTCGAACCAAATATATAATTTTGGTATTTATAGAAAAAGAAATTCAGCTTAACATTAAACTTTTCTCCAAAATACTCGTATATTATGTACATATATTTTCGTCTGTTTTCCATCTTTTTCAGATGGCTATATACGAGTAGATAATAATAATGCTTGCGATGACATTTTGGCACTGTCCTTCCTCATGTCTGTTTTGTAAATGACGGAATATTTAAAAAGAAATATTGCACATTTTCTATTGTATTATATTTTATAGTATTATTCGCAGTTGATGAACCTACAGTTAAAATGACTATACTTCTGTCCTACCACAAGAATCTAATTAAATTTTTTCATGAATTTCAGAATTTTTTATATATTTTACATATTGAATATTTATGAACGTTAAAGACCCTCAGCGTCAGCATCTGACTGTAAATGCAGTTGGTCGTTTGTTATAACTTAGGTAATGTTTTTTAAACGTAGGTAATTACTTTAACTTTATCAACTATCACCTGTCACATTCAATATTTCAAAGAAAGAGTTAAATTAGAATAGGAGTCGATTTTTATTTATATAACATGCATATAGGCAATGTTATATATTATGCGTGAGTGCGGAGGCTTTGATCACGAAGTCTAAGCCCGGATAGGCTGGTTGGGCGAATTGGTGTGAGGTCACAGATGTGGTCTGCGACCACAGAATACTGCCCAAAAACAAGGGACTAATATAGAAGAGGATAATCCAACGGCTGTTTTATACGGCAGCAGAGCAGTTGGCCAGCACTGTCTAAGCACACTCAGGAGCTTCACGTCACGGAGATGAAGATGCTGAGGTGGATGTGTGGCGTAACGCGCTAACCGCATACGTAGTCTTTGAATCTGTGAAGTAGTGAACAAACTCCAAGAGTGTCACTTGAGATATTATGGCCTCGTTCCGCGCCGGCCTGGCAACTATGCCGGAAAGATATGCCTTTATATATCTGTCCCAGGGACAACTCCAGAGTTGAACCTCCCCGCCGCCTAAGGAAGGCACGCCTGGATGTCGTGAAGCAGGATGACGTGACGAGTGCCAATGGACTTACTAGAAGGCAGATCCTGGCTAATGCTGGGATTAATTCCAGGAAAAAGAAAAGAGGGAATGTGATAAATCTAATCTATGGAGAAAAGAGGCTACTTGACACTAAGCTCTCTGTGACTACCCTGCTATGCGGGCAAAAGCGTGAAGCTGCTGACTATTTAAATATTATACCGTATGACATTAGAATCTAATAAATAGTGATTAATAATAAATCTTGTGATTAATGCTAAAAAATATTCATAATTTCATTTATTTATAAGTAGGTTCGTTTATCCTCAAACAGGATCTAGGCGTAACCTTCCAACACAATCTAGGGCAGAAATTATCTAACTGACATAATTTGCAAGCGGAATTTTCGTTCTTGGCATTGCAAACCTGATATGATAATAGACACTGTTAACATTGATATTCGCTGTAAATAATAAGTTGGTACTCCCTTATCATTCTTTTATTTGTATAACTATGAATATTTTTTAATTTTATCTATTTAATTAGTTATTGTAATTTAATTATTAGGCCAACGTGGCGCAGTGGAGCAACGTCTGAACGTAAACTCGATTGATTGTGGGTTCGATTTCCGCTCGGGGAATGATTATAATTGAATCATTTTCATTGTTGTTGAGTTTCACCACTGAATATACTATATCGATATTAAGGAGAAAATAGAGAACGAAGCGTGTTGACACTATTTTCTCTCTGACTACGCTATACAGGAAAGAAGGAGAAGAAATAAAAAAAAAAGTTAAAAGAATAATATAGCTAGACAGACAGCTGAATTAATTATATATAATGATTACGTATCAGCTCTAGAAATCAGTGTAAACAACGTCTAACGTTAAACTACTTTTTTACGCACGTATCAAAAACATTTTTACTAGTTCGCGTTGTTTTATTCTAGCTCGATTGCCATTTCTGTGTAACTTAGATATGGCAAACGTTGTTTAACATTTCCTGATTTCACTGATTGAGTGCGATTTTTAAATTTTGTCGAATCATAAGTATCCCGAAATACAAACTGAATACTCCCTAGTCTATTCGTGAAAGCGTGAAACTGAAAAAGGAAAATATAATATTTTCTTTACATAGATTTCTGGTTCAATCCTCTGGCCAATTGGCAAATATTTCTTCATTAACTGGGAACTACCTTGTTGGATAAGGAAGTCAATAATAATATTGATACTGAGTCTGTGGTATCTTACAATATTCTTAGGTGATAAGAGATGTATTTAAATAGAAATGCGTTGATTATAATAAAACATTTTTATATTCTTGGAATAAGAAAGTGAAATTAATTTCTTACATATACGGAACTTAACACTGTGGTATTCCTTTCTAGAAACACATTATTTGTAATAACATATTAACCTATCCTCGGAGAAATCCCTTAAAATGCCCTAATTGGAATCTGAACATACAACCATAGCTTAGTCCCATAATAATTGCTCCATAATATCCGAAATATCTGCACAAATACTATTCAGGTTTTGGTATTAAAATTGGACACCACTATAGAACCTTGAATGCTAGCTCAATATATCCGGTTACAAGGTCTGTAACTAGGCCAGATCCGAAACTCGAAACTATTGGGTTACATGAAAAATAAAACGCGCACAAGGAAAAGGTTTCGCTTGAAATTTTTGGTTTTATATATTCTTTTGTTTATTATTTTATTATTCACTTGATCTGACATTGTGCTTAATTTATTAGAACTATAATATTTAAAAATTTCATTTACTTCGACATGTTGAGTGAGGATAGGGGGATTGTGGGCTCGATTTCCACTCGGTGGAATGGTCAATACATAGCGCGGTGTTGAGATCCGCCGTTCAACACGCAATGTTATAAAATCGGGCGAAGTGAAGAACAGGGGTTCTCTTTGACTACTCTGCTATGCGGGAGAAAGCGTCAAGCTAAAAAAATATGTTTCTAAATGAGAAATAAATATGAAAATTGTTCGTAAACTTAACATATTTTTAGTTATATATAAAAATACCATAATATATAGAACGTACAAAGGGTAAAATATTGTAAATAAAACAAAAGAATTAGTTATAAAATATCAGAATGTCTTGTTAGAAACTAAGAAGAATAAATATAATGGCAAAATTTTGATAAGAGTGGCCTACGCCCACTCCGTCCGGCCATGACTGCCAAATGTGTGATATAGAAAATTATTTGATAAGAAATGATAAGCGTCGATAGCTCGGTAAACAAAAGTTGTTATTTCAAGGCCATCGGAATATTTTTTTTTTACTTTATCTATTATGAAATAATATGTTTTGAAAACGGAGACATTTATTTTTGGCACATATGTGTCATTATTATGTGTTTTGTAAACAAAGTTGTGGGTATGAAGTAGGGAGTTTATTTAGAAATATACAATACTTCAATATACTGTAGATTTATTTGTTTACATGAAATTAAAATTAAACACTTTTAAAAAAAACAACCTTATTTCAAATTATTCACAGCAAGCTCATTCATTTGATATCTATCTTGTAGAAAGTACCGCCAACTTAGGCCATGTTGGGTTAAAAATGACGTCACATATCTAACCGTACAATGTCATCCAAGCAAAACGTGTATGCAAAATTTCAGCTCAATCGGTCAAAGATATACAAAGATATATCAAAATTGCTTTGCAAAATTGCTTTCCACCCGAACCAACATACGTACATTGCAAGTTAATAACAACCTTGTTAAAAAGGTACCTTACTACCTATAGATTAGATAGTATAGATTTGCTACGTAACTAATGTTTTGAAGGCATAATCTAAGGAAAAGTGAATTCTCATAAAAAAATCTCAAATACAAATTTTAAACGAGAAATTGATGAAAGCAATTTAATATTGAAAACACGTTCATTTCTTACCGCGGGAATATTTGCAAAATAAAAAATTAAAACTAGTCAAAGAAGATTAAAGGATCGACCAAAGCGGCTATCGGAATCACAGATGAGCTCCACGTTACCGCTTTACGTTTGGGTCATATAAAATGGCTGTTGATAATTTACCGCACATTTTGACAATATTATACACTATATTTGACGATAATTATCCTAATTTTAAACTATACGCTACTAATCTGGGTAAAATTGATTAATTTAAAATGTCTAGTAGTCATGAAATAATTTGAGACGTCTTTTAGACGATATATTTTCTTATAAACCAGGTGATGATATATGACGCTTGTTTCAGATAAGTACCACTGTTGTATCTCAATAATATGAACATGTTATATAAATACTTGATATGAAAATTTTATTTAAATTTGAATATTTTAGTAAAATATATGTTTGAAGGCTGTGCCTTCGTTTACTATATTTTCAAAGCAGTCGTTCAATAAACATTAACGACTTAGAAAAGATCTGAAAATATTTCCATTTATATCTTATATATTAATAAAATATAATCTTGTAACGTTATTTTTACTTACTTCTTACTGATTTGCTTAAAAATTTGTACATCTCCTGTGAAGTCCTTGTTAGACGATAACCTAATATTAAGGTTTTTTTTTCAATGATTTTGTTACAATTCATAATCTACTTTGTGCTATAAAAGTACTACTAATTACTTATTATATTATAACAAGTGACAACTTGAGTTTTTTACAGGAAATTTGCAAAACTCTCAAAAAATATATGAATGTCACAAATAGCTGTCTTATATAATTTAATTTGTACATTTCTCTTTTCGAATAAAAAACCATTATGTCATAAGTCAGCGTTTTCAGCTGACTTAATGACAATTAGCGTAAAAAATATTGCCACGTCGACTGTATTTTTTTCAGAGGATTTCTAAAAGAGGCGAACTTAATTAAATTACGCTTAAAGGAAATAGCTGTCTGTTTGTTTATTTTAATATTATTAGATTATGAAGCGATCATGGCGCATTGAGACCAGTGTCTAACTGTAAATACGATTCGGGGGACTGATAATATTTAAAATATTTTCATGTCTCTGCTCCGCTACGTAAGACAAAGCATTGAGTTCCGCCACTCAACGTGCAATGTCTCTATTTCGGGCGGAGTGGATAACGGAGTGTCTTGACACTTCGTTCTCTCTGATTACCCTGCTATGCGGGCAAAGCTGTAAAATTATGTCGTAAAAAAGTGAGTGGTGATACTGTACGGTTCTTCTCACCAGAAATATTTTCTGAACGAGTGGCATTCGAAAGTGCTTATAATAAATAGTGAAATAACTTGATATTTTTAAATGAAACTATTTTTAACCGAATTAATCGTGCATATTTTTGGTATTCAAATATACATTTTAGTGACCACTGTAAAGTGTTGGAAACGTCAGGTTTCTTCCAGTTTAAACCGGTTAGAAATAGTTTCATTTAAAAATGTGTAAAAGTCGCGAAAACCAAAGATCTTATAATATTTTGAATTAGTCTACGATTGGGTTAATCAAAGTGTCTAGGTTTCGTCATTTACATTTCAAATGCACCGTTTTTAAATGGACGACTGCAAGTTGTTAAAATATATTGGATGCATAAATATAAAAGAAAATAACTTAAAAGTATGATAACTTCTGCAAGAACACTTTCGAGTTACTCCGCTATTTTCATAAGTTTCATATTTTCTTTGTTGCACTTACATAGCACTGAAATATAAAAAGCTGTAGCGGACGGAAATGACTAGAGTTTTACATTAAAGAAAAAACATTATTTTTTCCTTTTATAACAACATATTTAAGGGTTATTTAGGGACATATTTATAAGAACCAACCATTTCGATATTCTGGTCGTTGGCAATGACTATTATTATTAATATTATACTTAGGTTGGCCATAAATACTGTTATAATTAAAAATAAACAAAATATTACTTTTCAATTTGGAATCTGTAACTTTTATATGACCGTTCATTGTGTATATACACATTTATTCTTTTGGACTTGCTAAAGTATTACCTTTTCTCATATTGGTTAGACAAGAAGAAATCTTTATCAGAGAGATGCAATTTACCTTTGCCAACATCATTGTTAATTGTGCATTAATTATTTTTTTAAAGTGCAACAAAGAATGTATATAATATTAACCTCCGTCAACTAGATGAAGGACGAAAGAAAAAGCGAGTTGAACAAAAGCTTTTAAAGGTACCTAATAAGTCTATTTAGCAAAAAGTGGTAACAATAGCTCATTTCACAATTTTAATTGTATTTTTCTTGTGGTAACTAATCTTTGATTAGTAAACGCTTCGGTTCAATTAAGGTATCTATAGACCGGCCAATGGTTGAATCACTCCGCTTTTCACTTTCCTTCCTTAAAGAAAGATTGTAACTGTGATCTGGAGACCCAGCACCAGAACCCATTTAACCGGATCAAGGAAACTATGCTTTCACTGGTATAAACGTGCCCCTATATGAGATTCGAACCCACAATCCTAAATCTTGTTTCGACTGTATCTTGATGCTGTTAATGTTTTATTTATAAATAAACAATGTTGCAATACAAGACTACTTGCTATTAGGCTTGTTCAGAGTATAACAGATTCATATCGGCCATCGTGGCGTCTTACTGTAAAATTGGTTCAATCTCTACTCGGGGGAACTGATTTTATTGCAATTATATTCATTTTCCGGTTCTGGTAAAATAAAGCGCGGTGATAAGTTCTGCCACTCAACAATCAATATCTCGAGTTCAAGCGGAAAGTGGAGAACAGTGACACTTGGTACTCTCTGACTACGTTGCTATGCGGGAAAAGGTGTGAAGCTGGTCAAGTAAATAGTCGTAAGTCATATAACAAAGTAATTTTACAGTAGGTCATAAACAACGTTTATATTTAGTATGTGAGTAAATTATATAACGATATTTATTATATTATTATTTATATTAGTATATTATATTATTAGGTATTTTATAGTTATCTGTATATTCAGACTATGTATTAGGTTATAGTACAGTATGTATAATATATTTTTACACTACGCTATATAAGTTTCCAAATCTCCTAATCTTAAGGTTGTCTTAAAGAGATAAGACCGCCTTTTGTGCACAGATTTGTAATTGTTCTTTTCTTTCTGCTGTTTTATTGTTAATATTGAATGTGTTGTACAATAAAGTATAAATAAATAAATAAAATAAACGTCAAACAATTACGATGTCAGTAATAATAACACTAATTGTATTTAATGAAGCGAAAGGCGTTGCCAAGGTTGCAGGTACATTTTTATGTAAATAATCATACAAAATCATCGAAGAAAAATTGTCTTAACCAACTAGCATTTATTGAGTGATTATAATTAACAAGTTTATAAGCAATTTTAAACAGCCGAACTCGTGGTTTGTTTTGTATTTTTAATGTCGTAAATTCAAAAGTTTTTATGGCCTAGTGGAATAACAGAATTAAATGTATTTTAATTTTAATTGTGATTCGGAGACTAAAACTAAAATGATAAATCCTTTTTCTATGTATATTAAATATATGTGAGACAACACAGTTCAATTACTACGAAGCTAAAAATTAAGTTGTATATAGGTTACAATATATGTATAAATAATTTAACCAACAATTCTCTCCACCTACTACTAGAAAGACGACCTAATGTATTTGTGTTGAAGATAAACCTAACTTTGTATAGATTGGTCCACGATAGGATCTTTTTAACACGCTTTTTATAGCTTTATTTTATAGCTGCACTTGTATTTTGAAAAGGGAATCTTACAAGGATAATATATCCCACTTTTTACGGTCCACTTTGACTGAACATAATGTAGGTACACGTGTCCTGATTCGATAACAATAAAATATTATACCAGAATCAACCTGAACTAGCCGGAACCAGACCATCTTGTCGTGACACCAGACTGACCAGATTGTAACCAGCAGGTATATACTTAATTAAAAACTTCCCAAAATAACTAACCCACCACTATTATGATAATACGTCGTTAAAATACAAAAATCCCCACTAGATTTTATGATTTGTAATCTCCTTTATGCTTTGAAATGTTACAATTTTTCAAATATTATATAATAAAACCTGGCGATTATGTTCTTTTAAACACTTATCTGACCTTCCCATGGTCAAAGATGAAGGTCGAAGACGTATCATCCTTTATCTATCACCAGATAGTTGTGATTGACAGTTTTTATTATGTATGTAAATATGTGTGTATGTGGACATACACACATATTTAGATACATAATAAAAATGTGTGTATGTGGACAGAAAATTGAATGTCAGCTCCAATCACAATTTTTCAGTCATATTTGCGATATTGAAAGTATCTTAGAGATCGAGAAAATATTAAGGTACAATATTATAGAAAAAAAACGGCTAATATGGCGTAGAGTGACAGCGTTGTGGGTTCGATTCCCACTCGGAAAATAATTATATTAAAATTATTTCCACTTCTATGCTCCGGTGACAAGTCGAGAGTTAAAGCGAGGCGTGGAGTTCTGCCACTCAACTGGAAACTGCAGAACGGAGTGTTGACTTGACTGTAGGTTTCCACTACCTTCCCTGCTATGTAAGAAAAAGAAGGTAAGTAAGAAGCTAAAAAAAAATAGAAACAGATACGAATACTCATGGCAATGGGAATCTAATCGCATTCTGAAATCTAGGTATTAGGAAACGTGCACTATTTGTTAAAATTAAATCGTAATATTAATCAATCAGCTACGAACAGGATCAGCAATCTATTTGAATATTTAACCAGGAAACTAAGCAATCACCGAATGTGTAATTTTCGACGAAATCGATGTTAAAAATCTATTTATATATTTTTTTCTTAACTATACAATAGTATTCACAAGCCTCAATTATACTCAATGTTGTTTTAAGTTTAGATTTACTCGTATAGAAAATGTAAGATGTTTAGAAATTCTGTCATAGAAATGATTAGATACAGTTGAACTTTGTATTGGACGACGTTTGGTCGACTAATTACTTGTGATATTCAAAAGAAAATTAGTAAAAGTACGGCCATCGTGGCGCAGTGGGACAACGTCTGCCTGTAGACGCGATTGGTTGTGGGTTCGATTCACACTCGGGGGAATGGTTATATTTAAGTATTATCATTTCTCCACTCAGGTTAATAAGACATAGCGTGGCGTGGAGTGTCTTGACACTAGGGCTTCTCTGTCTACTAGCAGTTTCTGTGCCTTCATAACAATTGCGTCATAGTGTATTAGTGGCAAACTTTTGAATTTTAAAAGCTAAGCTTTTAGTAAAACCGTTTTAACTACGCTTATATTTTTTCATTGCACTGAGTGCGCATCTTTGTGGATAGAAACCATAATTTGTACTCGCAATTTGTACTTAGCAACTCTCAGGTCAATACTATCTAGGTGATATTGTAGAAAAACACGCCTTAATTGGCTTGACACTAATAAACCTTTCGATTACTATTGGCGATTACTTATTTAATTGTGATATAGTTTTTAGTATACGTCAAACAGACGCTTATTTTTTTTCAAGAGAACAAAATTGACATTTTGACGTATTTAAAATTAAAGCAATGATAAATCACTCAGCTCGTTATTTCATTTTTTATTTATTCGGCTTACCAATAATTGTTACTAAACTTAGAAATATGTGTACAATCAAGTTTGTTGAATAATTCCATGAAATAATTGTTGTTTACATACAACGTTAAAAATACAAAAAAAGAAAGGGAAGCGAAAGAAAACTATAAATATAAAAAAAAAGTAAATACTAAAATCTAACCTTAAGTCATTAACATGCCTTAGATTTTTTGTGAATGTATGAAACAATTCAATTTTTACACCATTTTTATTGTGAAACCAACAGGAGAATTAGAGCCGAGCACCGTTTTTCTGGAGGATATAGCAAACTGTTGGGTATTCGAACACTTTTAAAGTGTAATCACACACTTAGGAAATTGAAAAACATAATCTAGAAAACGTATAAGAATTTGAACGAAGCGGGATTCGAATACGCGCCTCTTGGAAACGATCCAAGTTCAAAATTGTTGCATTCCAATTTTTATACGTTTTCTAAAATATGTTTATCTGTTGGGTATTCTGAACTTTATAATTATATTAATTATATATGATTTTACCACAAGAAATTAATACACTAATACTTACATAAGCAACAGTGAACGGTAGTAAAAATGGTGACACATCCTTGATCAAACACTTTTACTCGATTTTATTGACGAGGACGAGGACTAAGTGTCTTTGCAACGTGCATGTCATTTTATAGAAAAGTGTATGTCAAACACATGGTAGTGTGTAATACTTATTTTACTAATTAAATTTCATAATAATGCTTACTATATGAAAAATATTGGTGTTGTGTACTTCCCCTAGATACAAATATTACTAACTATTTACTTTTGTGCTTAATATGGCATTTAATATGGCATATTTTTAAGTCATTTTTCTAATTCTGTAGATATACTATAAAATTAAAAGAATGTCATATAAATTAAAAAAAAAATTTTCAGCTGCACGCCTTTACCCGCATATCATGGTCAGAGAGAACCTAGTGTCTCGACACTCCGTTTTCTAGTCATCGTCATTTCAGGTCGCGAAATCGAGACAATGCGTGTTGAGTGGCGGAACTCAACCCCGCGCTTTGTCTTAGGTACTAGAGTGGAGAAATGAAAATACTTTAAATATAATCATTCCCTCGAATGGGAATCGAACCCACAACCAACTACATAAGAGACGCTGTCCATCTGAGCCGCTATGTTCTTCAGTTAGCTAGTCAACGTGAAGCATTGGCTTCCGCTACATAATACGAAATGTCACTAAAAAGGAACGGAAATTAGAGAAAGATTGCAATATGTCATGTTACAAAACTTTTTCCTTCCTTAGTAACTGGCAACGCACTAAGAACTACCTCTCCTACGGACCACAAAGAACCTGCATGCCAAATTTCATCTAGGCTAGGATTTTACGTTTTACAGCCAAAGTCTATGGCATAGACTATTTGACACACAAAGTTGCAGCCAACAACTAGTCGAAGACTATAAATAAAAATCAGATGACAACTGAATGAGGAAAACCACTTGTAAGTTGCAACAGATACATAAATAAATTAAAATATATCTAACACTAAATCATTGCATATACTCGTATCTAAGCAAAAGTAAACGTTTCAAGATAATTTAAAGCTTGCATTGAATTAGCTCCACCACTTTTCTCGATCACAACTTTGTGTATTATAATTTATTTGTCATTAATATTAATAATATTTATTTAAGTAAATATAATATATACTATATAGCTTGGAAAATTCTAATATATTACCTCATCATCCTATAATATGTCAATAATATATTAGAAACCGTATAAAAATTTTAACACACCGGGATTTGAATCGGTGCCTCTTGGAAACCGTCCAAGCGCTCTGACCACTAAGCCATGCGTTTTCAAACAGGCCCGGGTTCGAATCCTGCTGCATTAAAATTTTTATATGTTTTCTAAATATGATTTTCAATTACCTAAGTGTGTGATTAACACTTTTAAAAATTAAAAAATACGTTAATAATTATATTAAAATTATGGCGCCGGTGGCCAGCGCCTGACTGTAGACGCAATTAGGATTAGTAGGTGGCGACAAAATGCGGCGTTGAATTCTGCCACTTAATTCACTCACTCACTCCCAACACAAAAATTAACTATTAATATGACATAGCTCTTCATTTTGTCCTATTACGACAATAATTAAAATTTATTTTACCAGATTTATAAAATACCAGAACCGGAACATAGCCCCCAAATAGAATTTGAACCTAAACCCATTGTTGGTTGGACACAATGGCGTTATAAGTTTATATAATAATATTAAATCAACGTATACAAAAGTCAATGACCTCTTATCACAAATTTTACGAATTATGTCTTCGTACTTATTACGAATAAACAGATTAGTTTTTATCACTTTATTATATAAATGCAAATATAAAATTGATAATTTTATTTTAAATTGAACATCTGTTTTATTTGTTCTATTGGTTTAGTGGTTAGTGAATCTGTCTGTTAACTATATGTCGTATGTACAATGCTTTATTTACATTTTTGTGATTATTATCAGTACAGTACATTAAGGCGGAGTTGGTTATGAGTTCAATTGTCATCTGTAAGAGTCTTTTTAATTTATCCTGGTAAAATGGAGAACGGCGTGTCTAAACACTAATTTCTCTCTAGCTACTCGCAAATGCAGATAACAGGTATGTGAGTACACAGTTGTGTTAATATATGTTATTTTTTCAAAAGCTTCCATTTTGTATATGGATTTTAATTAGAAATAACATTTGAATTTGTCATCAAAAGTAATAGTAATGATTAAGCTATACACTTACATCGCAGTAAAAAAAAAGTGGCTTCACGTTTATTCCAGCCTAGTGTGTCAGTATGCTGACATTTTTATATTAATTGACGATCCGAACCTTCTTGTAATAGCCTATTCGAGTACATATTTGATTTTGATTTTAATTGTTTATTAAATCTTTATTGGTATCAAAGCTCAAAGTGCGTGGTTGATTTCCGCCACTTAACGTGCAATGTCTCAATTTCGGGAGGCAAGTAGAAAAGTCTTCACACTAGGTTCTCTCTGGCTACCCTGCTATGCGGGAAATAACGTGTAGCTGAAGCTTTTATTTCTGGCCTTTATGTAATGACAAAAAAATAATATTTTACTAAGGTTTAAACCTATGGTCAAAGTTATCTTTAAAATCTCTTTTATTAGTCTATCATCTTATCTGCAAAACTAACTCGAAATATACAGAAAGTCTTAAGAAACCTTGGACTATGTATACATATGTAAATTTAGAGCTAATTAGTTCACTTTCATTGTTCTGTTCACTTGAATAAGTTTATTATATATATACATGTATTGTAAGAGAGTTTTTATGCTGAAATTATATTTAAAAAATATTTTATAATTCATTGATTGAGATTGAAACACTATTTTGTAATACAGCTTCACGTTTTATCTCCCAATGCAGGATAATAAGTGAGAAACTAGTTTCAAAATATTCTGTTTCCCACTAAGACTAAGTGAATTCTAAAAACGAAAAGGAAATTAATTTACCACTTGGTACTTTAAAAAAAATATTACCCAACAAGTGTACCCGAAGGCAACTATTAGTGAACGTACAAATCAGTTATGAAACCTTGAATAAGCGACTGAATTACAACGAAAGTTGACACAAAAGGACTTTCAAAAGAGCTATACAATGGGTAACTGATATAGGAACGTTCTTTTTTCTCTATACGTCTTCCTCGCATTGTCAAACTGGTCCGAGATCAAGGACTATGGACAGAGGATATATAAGAATCTATTTTTGACATGCTTTTATTGGCTTTGGCTTTGTAAGAAAATCTTTTAACATTTTAAGAACATGTATAAAAAATTAAACGCAGCGGGATTTGAATCCACGCCTCTTGTATACCGAAGCGCTCTGACCGCTAAACCATGCGTTCTACATTCGGCTACGTCAAAATTCTCATACGCTTATTGCAACCTATTTTTGTTGTTACCATCTTTGTAGAGACATTTTTACAAATTTCCGTTACCCAAAGATTATTCTACGAACACTCGTTTGGCAAGAGAGAATGCTATTTATTAAATAATTTTAACATTATTTTGAACCAACCTATTTATGCCGTCTAATTTACTTCAAAATTTGCACCCGTGTCCAGAACAGATGTCAATCTAAACAATATTTTTTGATTGCCAGGATATTATTGACTTCAGAGTAGAGGATTGAAATATTTTTGTTTTGTCTACTTTACGCTTTATTATTCATTCGTTTAAACAAGAAACCATAATTTTTTAAATTTAATGTCTTTAAATATAAATATTCGTCAAAATAACCTCAACATAACCTTTATATATGATATATAGAATAATTTGCCATGACATTAAACATTCTCCGATCCAGTAAATTTTATATACAATTATTTAAAAAAAACAAGTATATATAGCAACAATGTATAGTTATCAGTAAAAAGTATGACTTGCGTCGATTTAATCACCATTCTACTTATCTGAGCTTAGCGACTGCTTAAATGAAGCATTTTTTAATAAATTATTAAATGTCAAACATTTCAAATTCATACTATTTTTTTTTTATTTACATATCTAGTGTTATAAAACACCACGCACTTTCCATGCTATTTCTAAGTTTTGCGTATTAAGATTTACTCTAGTAACTCAACACTGCGTTTTGCATTATCAAAATCTAAAAATAATCATTGCTGCGAGTGGTGATTGAAATAACAAACATCATTGTCCCATAGTGTCAGCTACAATTTAATTTTAATTTGCAATTACAATTTGTACGTTACCCGTGTGTTTTGTAGAGTAACTGAATATACCTGCAAATAAAAAAAAAGTCATATTAAAAATAAGAACAATCATATTTATTAACATATAATCTATACAAATAAATAAAATTGGAATGTCTGTTTGGAATATAAGAATAACCGCTTTTTACTAAATCTATTTATATACACGTTACTATTTCAAAATAACATTTCTAAATTTTTGTTTGTTTGTTCCGGGTTATCATTGAAACAGCTGGATCAATTTGGACGGGCCTTACACTGGCAGATAGCTGATGTAATAAGAAGTCAATTAGGTTGCTTTTGTTTTAGAATTTCGCGCCGAAAAAGTCGCGGGTACGGCTAGTTAAGTAATAAATAATCAATAATTCGATAATACAGAACTAAAATGGGCTCTGAAGCCAATATATAATATGGCCATGCTAATAATAAAATTTCATTGTCATCATAAGAATAAAAATATTATTAGATATTTTGTTTTTTAAGAAAATACTTTAAAATAAGTTAATTATTATGGTGCAGTGGGACATTGTCTGACTGTAACGTGCGATAGGTTGTGGGTTCGATGACAACTTGGAGGATTCTTTTGTTTCTCAGCCTCTCTCCGTCCACTGATGAACGTAGGTCTCTGTCATAGTGCGCCAACCATCCCGGTCCCGAGCAGCTCGCATCCATCCGCTGCCAGCCACCTTTTTTAAGTCGTCTGTCCATCATACTGCAGGGCGTCCTATACTACGCCTGCATATGCGCGATCTCCATTCGCACATTAACTCGTGTCGGCTCCAATCCAATTCCTCTTGAGCGTGCTGATTCTACGCGCAATGTCGGTCACTTTGGTGGCGAATGATTTCGTTTCGTATTCTATCGGCCAGAGAAACTCCAAACAATCGGAGGAATTATTATATTTAAATTATTTTCATTTCTCACCTCAGGTGACCAAACAAGTCGCGGCGTTCAGTTCCGCGTAACATTTTAAACGCGCGTAGAACCCGGCTATGTCAAAGAAAACATAGTGTCAAGACACACCGTTGTCCACTTCCCGCCCGAAATCGAGTCATTGCGTGTTGACTGGTGAAATTGAACTCTATGCTTTGTCTAGTTCACTAGAGCGGAGAAATGAAAATATTTTTTTAATATAATTTTTCTCTCGAATGGGAATCGAACCCACTACCAATCGCGCTTACAGTTAGACCCTGTTCCACTGCACCACGATAACCTCTAGGTATTAAATGAGTTTCCGAAACGTGAAACCAGGAAGGTCGCTTGTTAGTAAATGCTTTTATTGTTATAGCAGGTACCTAAGTAATTAAAAACATGCAAGTTCTTAAAATATATTGTTTCAATATAAAACTACAATGAACCTTGGTTTAAGAATAAACTGCAAAGGTATGTATGAAAAAAATAATTAAACAATATAATATTATTTGAAGTTCTTTACAGTTTTATATTTTAAAACGCTTTACTTTTTGTAGGTAGAAACAATCTTGTGTCAAGACACTTTCTCAGTTCTCCACTGTCCATTCGAGACACTCTGAACTGAGCGTAGAAACTCAACGCCGCGCTTTATCTTATCAGAATGGGGAAATGAAAATAATCTTGAATTCAGTCGAAAAGTGGAGAATGGAGTCTCTAGACACTACCTAGGTAACATCTGCGGGACAAAGCGTGAAGCAGAAAAAAATATAAATAAATTCCCACCAATGAGAATCGAACCTAGAATTAACTGACATCGGCTTTGTTGTAAACAATATAAAGACAATAAAATATTTTATACAATGATTCAAAATCAGTTATTATACTCTTTATTCAAACGAGGCTATTAGAAGCACATAAAAATTGTTAATTAACATAAAATTGTCAGTATTGTCAGTCCCAACGGAAGCTATCACCGGCTCGAAAAATAGTTCTGCTTAGAAGATTACAAATTATAAACAAACTAGTTTTTTTTAACATTGTTATTCACACGCTTAGGTAACTGAAAAACATTTTTAGAAAATGTATAAAAATTTGAACGCAGCGGGATTCGAACCCGCGCAACCCGGACGGTTTCCAGTTACTATTTCAAAGTTTTATAAAAATGTTTTACAAACTGGAAACATTTAAACAAATTGTTACTACGCTACTGTATATCAATCAAAACGCACGATATTCACGAAATCATTCAACGTCTATTAATATCCAAACACGTTACGTAAATTAACTATATTTAGCTCAAAATCAATAGACACCGCGCTGCACTACAGTGCGGAAGGTCACAGTGCGCATTTGCAATGACCTTTGACCTGTGACCTTGACCCTGGCGTTTTCCACCCGAAATACCAAGGTACGACGCCACCCCACTCTAGGGTAACACCCTGACATAAATTCAATTTGTATCTATAGAGATGTATTCGTAGGGTATTCTGGTATATTATTTTCTACTTTTTGTCTTGAAGTTATTTTCGTATAGTAAAGTAAATAAATATACTTTGAATATGTAACTAAATAAATGTTTATAGAAAAGAGTAGCTGTTATGAAGTCAATGTAGTAATAAATAGAAATGTGTTTTAATTAAAAATATTTATAGAACTCAATATAAATATTTCGAATTCAGGCGGCAAGTCGAGAATGGAGTGTCTTGACTTTAGATCCTTTCTGCCCACTCTAATAAGCGGGAAAAAGTGTGAACCTGACATAAAATTGAAAATGAATATATAAGACAAAGTGCAGCGTTCGCCAATTAACAAGCAGTCTCCAGAGAATGGAAAGTGGAACACAAGATGACATATCTCTAGCTACCTTACCTACCCATTGCTTTAATTTTTAAAAACTCCTTAGCCATCCACAAATTCATTCAGCTGCTGCTGCAGCGCCTGGGACTTGCGACACTTGTGTAAGCTTAAAGGGGGCTATTAATCGCTTTATGGTAATATCTAATAAATCGACCTTAAAAAAGCGTATCTGTCCTATTGAACTATAAACTTTCCCAGCTGGTCTTGAACTCCCACCATCATCTGTATTTACCTTTGCTACGACTAAGCTACGATGGAGTTAGATAAGTTTTTGTCTGTACATAAAGTTTCTTATATAATTGAATAACTGACACAGAATATAAACATTTTGGTGTACAAATAAGTTTTTGTTGTGTTCGGAAATTGAACCAACGATCAAATAGCAGGGAAGAGACTCGTTAAGAAAACCGTACGAAAATTCACACACCCTCCATTTCTTGTAGATTGTGTTTTGGATAGTGGAACTAAACACCGCTCTACGTCTGGCCGTCTGGATGGAAATAGCTTAAATATAAACATTGCCCTAAATATAATAAAGATCGAATTCACTACCATCGCGTTTATAATGACTAATTCCACTGTTTTACCACGGTGTGATAACGCATAAAATGATAATACTCGTATAATATCTATAAAAGAACTAACTGTCTATTATAATTGAATCAATTCAATTTTTCTTTATTATTCAATACCACCTGCAACTAATGCGTCTTACTTTGTTTTTTTTACAGACCAGCTATTTTATCTCGATTTCACTTAAATTGTCCATAGACAAGCACTTGTTAATTTTAGTCTGTGGGATTATTTTATAATAAATAGGAAATACGATATTGAAATAAAAAAACACGTAATTTTAGTAACCATTTGTAGCCAAACATATAAATGAACAGCAGTTTTGAAAAAAATGGGTATTTAACAGAATCTTAAGAAGAAAAAAATATGTAAAATAAAATGGTGGGTTACGAAGATTGTATAGCGGCCACTTAAGCTTGCACATTGCTTAAAGTTCTCTTCATTTCAATATAGATACTGTTTTGCCGCTGATGAGAGGAATCTGACAGGATGGCTACGGATTCAAATTGAACTTGGTAAAATGTTTATATTAATTTTTAAACCTTGCTATCCAAGTTTTAAACAAAACCAGACGAAACGGAATTTAGTGCACAATGCCTTTAAATGAGCTTTAGAAGACATTCCTTAGTATTCCATGGATTCATCATGCCATCGTCTTGCAGAAAGCGCAGCTCTAAGCAGAGCCTGGAATTTGCAACCAAGTGGTTAAGGCCCCTTTAAAAAACATTAATTCTCGCCTTCACTAGCCTAGCGCCTCTATCTACGTAACCATCATTCATTAGTTCAAGATCTATATGAAAATCTTATTATCAATATAAACATATTAACATCAGAACATATAGGACATCCTATGTGATAATCTACTTTTCAATGAAAACACCGGCACCGCCAGCGGATTCACAAGCGAATTTACCAGGAATATTTTGAATGTCAATAGACTAGTCAATCGTTTCAGTCAGACATACGGATAAACTACTTTTTCAATAATATGTATATATTTATGTAAAATTAATAATAGAATAAAGTTATAATACAGTTTCCTCTGTCAATTTACAATGTAACTATTTAATTAATATTCATTGTAATAAAACTAACGGATGTAATATATTTATTTGTTATTATAAACTGATATAAAAACTGTACTAATTGCGTTTAGTTATTTTCTTTTCTATTTCATATATAATCTCCATATAGGAAAAATAGATGAGATATAGTGATTTTTTCTCATATGAATAGATTTGTTTTAAATTAAGGAAGATAATAGCGTACTGCCAAGATAACGTCTATATTTATGTAAATCTATACCGTTACTCACTGATAGACGCACAATTGAAACTATTAAATGTAGTAGCTAAAATAGTCATAGGTAAGTTACTATGGGAACGGATCGGAACCTTAGAAAATATAGAGAAGTATTAAGACTTAGACACGAGATTGACATTGAAATAATACGACAAAAGCAAAATTATATAAAGCTTACAATGCCCGTTATTGTTAAGAAAGTTTCTGTGAAATTGTTATTATTAAATTCAGCTGAAGAAGTTGTTACATGTTTCCGTATCGTCTGCTCGTCATATTAAAGCTTTTGAACCGTTAAACGAGATTTGTTGAAAATTTGTTATAAAAATGTAGACTTTACTGATTTTTGTGTGTTAATACTTAATTAATATATTTCTAATATTTAGTCTGTATTTTTTAAATTAATTATTATTTAAATGTCAAGCAAAGCAAAGTGAATTAAGGTGGTTTTGGGCAACAAAGGATGAAATTAGGTAGATTTCAATTAACAGCTTAAATCTTTACTTTGAAATACGGCTGCCGGCGGACCACCAGATGGGTATATCGTTATAAGAGATTTACATAAATGTAAACATACTGTTAGACGTTTTATTATAAGCTCAAGTAAGTGTTATTGACCGTTTCAAATTTAGATTTGAAGCTTCAAGCTTCCTACATAGCAGGGTACTCAGAGACAACCTAGTGCCAAGACACTCCGTTCTTCACTGTCGACTCGAATTCCAGACACTGTGTGTTCAGTGTCGGAACTCGACGCCGCGCTTTGCCGTTTCAGAGCGAGTTTATTTTACTGATTTAATTTTCAATTCAACTGTAATTTTAAACCACTTACAAACACTGACTGACTGAGTCTTGGCAAAGTTTGCTGGTACAAAATAGGTTTTTATTTCTATTGTTATCAATATATATATATATATATATATAAAAGGTTATGACATTTTATCACAATTGTTTGATGGCAGTGTAATCAAAAATTAAATACGCTAACGCTACAAAGTTGCAAAAACAATATTACCTGAGCTCAATACGTATCGAACGATAAGTAGTAATAACAAATAACTTTAAAACTATATTTGTGTTTCTAACAAAAGATGTAATTAGTAAGTATATAATACTTTGGAGTGGAGGAGGTTGAGTAGGAGGTTGATCTTGGCCTAGGCAGACCCTGGCTAGGCCAAGACTAGTGCGAAGTAGAAGGAAAAAAAAAAGATTAATATTGAAATACTTACAAATATACTATAGCGGTAAATTCATAATTATTAAAATATAATAGCTCCCAAGAGTGGGAATTGAACCCACAGCGAATCACATTTACAGTCAGGCACTACGATTTCCTCAATTCTGAAAGTATTTTTAATAAATTAGCGTTTTTGTAAAAATAAGCGTTTTCTATCCAATTACACATCCGTATGTATTCTCAAAAAGTTTGACCTGAGACTCAGTGCCAGGCTTCAATGTCACCCAATTTGTACATCTAATTTTCTTAACTAGTAGCTAATCCTTGTATTTATTAAAAACTTTAGGAAATCAAGCGGAATATAGTTTATTAAATTAGTAATAGTGTAAATTAAACTAATAAATATTAAATTTTTAATAGTATCTAACTCAAATCATCTAAAAGAAGGAAGGAGTAAAAATGGACAGATTGTGTATTTGTGTTAGCTTTTTTAACGTTTACTAGAAATTGCTAGAAAATATTTAAAATTTGAATACGCTAACAGAATAAAAACCGAAAAACCCACAACATTTTACCCTATCATATATAAACACAGTAGATGAATTGAAGATTTACCTTTAAAATATTAAACAAATAATTGAAAACTGTACGGAAAGCCGCTGAATGAGTCTGTGTGGGAGTGAATGAAAGCGTAGGCGTGGGGTGTCAGGGGAGGGCACAATGAGGGGGTGCCAACGCCCACGGCTTAAATAGGGGGCTAAGGGAGAGGGTGGTAGTGAATGAATGACGCAGTTGCTACGTCTACATTTTTATGTATGTAAACATTGCATTATGAATAGGCTTTTGTGAGGGTTTTGGATTTCCTCTCAAAGACTGGACGTGATTTGATTTATATTCTAAGATTATTACACTTCATATTTTTTCGCTTTGGTTATATATTGTTACGACAATATTGTAGTTTAATTGTGAGTTCAAAATCAACTTAAAATAACTATTTCGTGTGCAGTCTTTCATTTAAACTCCGCTGCTTGTCATGCGGGCGAAAGAAAAAATATTTTTCACGATGGTAGAGATACAGTATATGCGTTTTGCTTAAGTTTAATTGACACACTTCAAGATATGAAAAATATTTAAGGAAACGTATACAATATTGAACGTAGTGAGACTCAAACCCACGCCTCTTGGGATTCGTTCAATGGTGATATTTCATATCTTAAGTAATTGGTATTTGTACAAAAATTGGGGAACGGAAAGAAAGACTATTTTCTTTGTATTCAATTTATGTTTTATACGTTCAATTTTTTATACCTTTTCTAAAAATGTTCAAATAGAATTGTTCATTGACAGATACCAGTGATGCACAGTAGTGGAACCAAACAACTCATATTATAGTTATTTGGTAAAAAAATCTTTAAAATGCCTTTTATCTACTTGTTATTCATAAATTCCGTGATAGCATTCATTTTCATTCCACCAATGAAAATAAACTTGACGTGTTCTATGAATATTAATAAAAGCGTATACTGTCAGCGCTACAAAAATTATTATATACTGTATTTTCTGAACACACTTGTGTTAGCTTCTCGTATCTCTATCAATGTTTCTTACATTTTAATTTAAGTCATAAAATTTTGAACTACTTATTGCCCTTTGGCTTGCCTTTCCTTCCTTCCTTCCTTCCTTTCTTTCCTCACGTTTTCGTTGGCGTTGACATTTTTTAGTTTCATTCTTTTTACAGCCAGGATACTCAGAATGAACCTAGTGTCAAGACACTCCGCTCTCAACTTTTCACTCGATTTTTTAATAGCATGAACCTCAAGTATATCTTTACTAGGACAGAATATGAGAATAATCATTTAAGAGTGGTTCTTTTCATTTGTCAAAGAGAAGAGAATTCGAGACATTGCTTGTTAAGTGACGAAGCTTAACTCCGCTTTGTCTTGTTCCCCAGAGAGGAAAAATTCAAATAATTAAACTGTGATCATTCCACCGAGTGGGAATCGAACGCACAACCAATCGTGCTTACAGTCAGACACTGTCCCACAGCGACACGAAAGCCTCAATTGCGTTACTATGGGGAACATTAATTACGTAAGCCAACTTTTTGTATGATTGAAGCTGAAGTTAATTAGGTTCATGTCAGTAACTTAATAGAGAATTTATAATGAATTATTAGATGAATAGTTTCAATCGACTTTTCTTTCCTTTTTAAGCTGCTTTTTTATTTCCTTTATCTTCATGAAATAATTACATAGAAAATACGATATTATCTTTTCAATCGTAAAGATTAAAGAAGAAAATGATTTTTTCAAAGCTTCGTAAAGATTTTTTTTTCAGCCAGAACCTAGTCTCAAGACACTTCGTTCTCCGTTTTACGCCCGAATTTGCATGTTGAGTGGCGGAACTCAACGTTGGGCTTTGTTATTAAGGCCTTAATAAAAAAATAATTTTAATGAATATTATTTATTTTGTATTTTCGTGGAAAATTTTAATAAAAGCTTTATTTACATTTAAAAGGCCTACAAAAGGACTGTGAGCCGTACGGACTAAGTGGTTTCCAAGAAAAATAAGGTCAGGAAAGGCAGTTCACATGTAGAACTTTTTACTTTTTAAAGGACCGTAAATAGATTTAAACTTAAAGTAGGACAATTTTAAAAGTTATTAAAGTACGCTTTTGACTCATCGGTAGATGTTTACATAAGAAATAATAAAACATCAACTAAATTTTGATATCCATCTGCAATAAATAGTTTATTTATTGGTATTTTATATACTGACACGTGATAGTTGCGGGTTCGATTATGACTATCACGCGAGTATGATTATATTAAAATTATGTTAATTTCACTATTTATCTAAGATCATAATTATTTCTGATAATAATAAGCTGGGTGTTACTCAGCTAATCAACAAACAAAATCTCAATAACGTAAAGAAATGAAATATAACCTAAAATATAAGATTTTTCTAATTCCACTAAAATTTTACAATACAGAAAACATTTTTGCCCTACTCAAATTTATACTTTGCTATTTTTAAAGCCTACGTCAATTCACTTCTAACTTTGAAGCTACCCTTAACCTTAACAGTTACGTCAATGTTCGCATTCAGCCTCTAACAATAATTCCATATACGTATGCTTTATTACAATATATATATATATATATATGAATAGACATATTGAGTATTGCGTAGCGGAGCTGAACGCCACGCTGTTTTACCAACCTGGGGACACGAAAATAACTTTAAGAGCAATTATTTTCTCGATTGGAGTTGAACCCGCAACCATTATGATCACAGTCAGGCATTATCCCCCTGAGTCACGATATCATTTTATACGTCTTTTAGACGAATCGACTTATGTTTGTGTATTACAAAATATATTTGTCACTTTTAGTACGTTCGGAAGTGCAATTGGCTATCATCCAAAATAACGAATAAATTTTTTGCAACTGCGAGTGACCAGGTAGCGAAATTTATTAAGCCGGTAAAATGATAATCGCATTGCCATTAAATATAGATAGGCATTGAAATACTCGACGCTATTGGTGGCGCAGTGGGATAGCTTCTGACTTTAAACGATTAGTTGTGAATTCAGTCCCCATTTGGAGGAATTATAAAATTAGTTATTTTCATACCTTTGCTCTTGTAAGCTTATCGTTCAGTTCCGCCACTTAATGTCTCAAGTCTGAGCGGGTAGTGTAGAATTGAGTTTTTTAACTCTACTGACTGCCTCTACTGACTCTACTGACTCTACGACTCTTTGACTGTCCTGCTACGCCTAAATAGTATATAGTATATAGACGTAAATAGTATATCAACAATTGGGAGTGTTTCACATTCATAATTTAACCCGCCTAGCAAGGTCTACGTTGCTATGGGGTTGCCAGAATTCGAAAATAAAAATAATATAAATATTATCATTCAGCCGTTGGTCCCACAGCTAATGCAATACCCCAAATTACCTACTGTTCTTGAATATAAGTACTAAATATATAAGTGTATTGGGCAAAGGAACTATGTTGTCTTTTTTTAAGAATAACAATAATTTTAGTAAAAGATTTTGGTGTAACTTTTCCATATAAATCAAAAAAATCATTAACATAGACCCTAAATAAAATATACCGGTCTACGTCTTCGTGAGAATTTTCGCCGACCTAACCTAACTGAGCGTGAACGGCGGCACCTATATCATTAGATTTACTTACGACTTTATTTTTCATTATAATAAGGTAAAAATTACTTTGAGCGTATATATTTTCGATTTACGCATCTACGCTGTACGCAGGTCTATAGCGTCACACGACCCGCCCTCCGCGTCATACAAGTGCGTCATTTCGATACGAAATGTTGAAATATTTTGTTTGTTGAGTTTCCCGCATCCCACTGGTATGTAAAGCGATATAACAAAATTAAATAAAATATGTAGACGTTTACAGACACTGCCCCATACGTCTCATATAGTAATTGTATATTTCTATTTTATATAGTACTTTCGATTTCTCAAACTAAAACTTCCTGCTTTTGAACTTTGACAGTCAACACTTGTTGCGTATTGGAAACGATGCTTTCGTTTAGTTCGTAAATTGCTGAATATATTCTCTATAAATAAAATATACTGATTTGAACTGCAATTTCTCTTTCAATATGTCACTACACATGTAGTATTTTACTTTGTGACGTCAAATGTAGACGACTTAGTGTCCAGACACAGCTTTTTTTTTGAGTTTGAGACTTTTTATCAATTTGAGAGAAAGGAAAATAATTTCTAATACAAATAAGTGGATTGAATTCACAATTATTACTTGTACAGTTAAATGTTTTTCTATTCCAACACCAAAATCAATTTACGACTTCTATACAAGACCTAGTATACTCTAATCCGTTGCGTAAATTTCTATCTAAATATACACTGAAGGAACCAGGTTAATACGTAATTATTTGTTAAAAAGTCCATCTCGCCAGCTAATCAGGCAGAAAGGCATTGTCTCCGAACAAAGCCCGGTGGAATGAGCTGTGGGTGTAGCGCGTACCAGCATCTGCGCCGTATTGGATAGGTGATCACTTTACTATGCTTGATACATTTCTATTTTTAGATGAAATTTATGTTGCCTTGACAGACTACTTATATTTAATAGACTATTTTGGAAATGTGTTAGTTAAGATTTTTTTACGGTGTTGGGACAGTCAGAGAGAACCAAAGTGAAGAGACACTCCGCTTCCTGCCCGAAGGTTAAGGTATTACGTGTGGATCGCGCTTTCTTTTACTAGAACAGGGAATCAAAATAATTTAATTATAATCATTCGCCAAGTAAGTATCGAATTGACAATAATCGCGTCTACAGTCAGTCTCAATCCTAGTAGACTTTAGGAAAATGTATATCATTTTAAAAAAGTGTTTCACACACTCCGGGTTAAAAAAAACATTTATAGAAAACGTATAATTTTTTTAACGCAGCGGGATTCCAACCCGCACCTCTTGGAAACTGTTGAATCACCCCAATACAATTCGGGGTGCGCGGTTTTTTAATTATTATTTAATATTTATTTTATTAATTCAGTATATTATATATATATGTCTAACCTGATATGAATGGTAGATGCTTAGATCTCAAACAATATATAAAACACAATTTTGATTCAAAAGTTTAAATTCCCATTACCGTGATAAGCTCTTACATTATACGTTTCGTAGACACGGCGTGGGCGGATAGCGTTTTTGACGACACTCGTTTGCATAAATACTTTTCCACCAAATTACTGAAAATGCGAAGCAAAATGTGTCGTGTAATTCGTGTGACGTTTCCCATTATAATAATTTTGTAGTACTTTTTGCCTTGTATTGACATTAAAATTGAAGCCATCGTATAGGGCAATGGGACAGCGTCTGCTTTAAAGGTGATTGGTTGTGAGTTCGGTTCCCACTCGGGGAAGTGATTATATTTAAAAAATATATATTCATGTTTACGCTCTGGTATCTAAGACAAAGCGCGGCATTGAGTTCCGCCACTCAATACGGCAATGTCTCGATTTTCAGGCTGAAAGTGGAGAACGGAGTGTATTGACACGTAAGTTATGCGGCTAGATATGCGAGAGAAAAAATTATTTAAGATTTATTTCAAAATATCCCTAGCGTATGCAGAGATTAGAGAACGGAGAGTTGAATCACTAAATTATCTGTGCCTTTGCGAAATCACGGGTAAAAAATAATATAAGCTGCTTAATATATACAAATAGTTGTGTCCTTTATTTACGTAGAGTTTAGGTCTGTTTGGTTTGATGACCAATCCAATATGGCTAAATTTGGAAATCACGGTGAATGATACCAGGTTTCTAATATAGAAAATATAATGATAATAAAAAAATAAAACAATAATAAATAACTCTTTATTGCACTAAAAAATAATTGACAATTTTGCATTGCACTAATCTCACTCAATTCATAGTTTTCCGCACTACGACAAATGCAGCGTCAATATTATAAGCAAAGACTATTGTCATTGTCAAGTGGGATATGAATTTACAACCGTTGATTGCTTTTAGATACAGCCTTCTGTACTAAAGGGAGTCAAATTCGTGTTTAGCTTACATAACATGTCAATTAGACACAAATATCATATGTATAATATCATTACACATAAGGTATTCATACATTAGACAATATGTCTAATATGTTACTTTTTTTTTGTAACTATACATATGTAGAGTTACAAAAAAAACTAACAAATGTATACTATTTTTACAAAGCTCTACATTAAACAAGCACTTGTAGTAGTCACACAATTATTTTTGCAAATAAGGAAACCTTACTATTTACTTTGCGACGTTTATTTTCATTTAGTGATGGGTCTTTTTGGTGCCAAATTATAAATGTATATTTTTTTATGTGCGGCTCTATTTCTAGATTTTTTAGGTCATAGTGGAACAGCGGCTGACTTTAAACGTGATGGTTGTAGGTTCTACGCCCATTTGGACGAATGACTATATTTAAATAATTTTCATTGCTCCGCTCTAGTGACAAGACAAAACGTCGCGTTAAGTCCCGCCACTCGCAACGTCTCGGATTCAGGCGGAAAGTGGAGAACGAAGTGTCTTTACGCTCGGTTCGGTAAAAAGTTATAAAAAATTGCTGATTTCAATTTAAATATTACTTTAAATATAAGTAAAGTATACTTTATGTTAATGACGAATACTTTTAATATTTTTTTTAACTAAAAGTGTATTGTTTATACTTAAAACGACTAAACTTGAAGACTCTAACGGACGAATACGAATATAACATTTTAAAAATCAAAAAAACCGTCATCATTTTATTACATTTTTTGAAAATAATTAATTTGTATCAGTAAACTTATTGCGGGTAATATCGATTATCGGTTATCTGAACAATTAATTAGTTTAGAATATTATTGAGAGACCCCAAGCTATGTCGATATATTTAAGTTTGTCACAACCCTAGTGTAAGGAGGTGGGGGGAGGTGGTTCTATTTCGAGATCCTCGTTTAAGCAACCCACTATCTATTCAACCATAAAGTCTGCTACTTTAACAAACTAAAAATATTTAAGACGCAACTTGTTCTAGTGACTTTTAGTATTGTTTCATTTAAAATTTGGGCTTAGAAAGCTTTAGTATTATAAAACGTTTTTATTTGTATGAATTTATTTTATTTTAAAAAGCCACTCGAGATATCTCGTGGTTATTTTTAGCTTTACGCTTAGCAGTGTTGTCAAAAAGAACCTAGTGTCAAGACACTCCGTTCGGTTTAGCCATATTTCAAGGCAAACGCAAACGCAAACCAGAGCAGCGAACTGATAAAAAATTCAATAGAATAACTCTCCCAAGTAAAATAACCCAGAAAATATTCATCAAATACTGTTTCATTGTAATACGATGGCAAAGTTTAATATGAAAATTTTGTTAATCAAGTATATAGAACTGGGTATTTACCAAACTTATGTGGGTAAAGTGATAAAGCAAACAGTGCTTAGACTAGTCTACAACTTCTAATGTTAGTAAGCTAAGTTTGTATCAGACATCCAAATTCATAATAATTTACAGTTTACAGGAATTTTCGAAAACTTTTAGTCTTTAGTTACATCATAAGTCAGTAGTGCCAGTCTATTTTAAAAGATTATTACAGTGTAATAATATTATTGAAATAATGAAATATATATATGAAAATATGATATGTCTTTCTATCTTTTTAAAAACGTATAAAAATAAAAATAACAAAAAAATAAGCGTATAAGACTTTTGACGTAGCTTGATGTAGAATGTATGGGTCAGAGAGATTAGGCAGTTTCCATGAGGTGCGGGTTCGAGTCCCCTACGTTAATTTTTATACGTTTTCTAAAAATATATAGTTTAATTTTTTTATAAAGCTGGTTCCATTTTTAGTTGTTAAACGAATAATAGGCGTAAAATACATATATATATATATATATATATATATATATATATAAATTGTAACTTCCTAGTGCTTAGACACTCCGATATCCGTTTTTAGGCCAGATTCGAGACATTGCGGAACATTGCATTGACTGCCAGAACTCAACGCCGCGCTTTGTCTTATTCGGAAAAGCGGAAGAAAAGGTAAATTAAATATAATCATTCCCCTAAGTGGTTTAAATAACATAATTTTTTATTATATATACATTTTCTTCAATTAAAACAGTAAAAATTAATAACAAAACCAGGTATTCAACTAAAAATAACTGTATAATCCGTATACCGTTATACCCGTAAAAAAGTGCACAGTAGTGGTGTGAGGCGCTATTTTTAGAAGCGTGGGCGGACCGGCGAAGCTATTTAATATACCACGAATAGGGCAAGAGATGAAAATCCTATGTTTTACGCAAAAATAAGTTTTCGAAAGCTTGTAAAACCGGGATATTTTTGTTCTTATAGTAGGTAAAATATAGTTCCTAAACCCTTTTTTAATCTCTGTGATGACATGATAAAAATGTAGAGAAAGTTCTGAACTTTATTTGTATTTTTACAGACCGTGCGTGTTTATTGGTGGTACTAAACGCCGCCTGTGTTATGAACAGCTCCACAATTGAGAAACAACTGCCTACAACTGTTGCCAATAAGTGTACTTAACAAGAGGGCCTGGATGGCCTACTCTTTCAAATTGCAGCCTTAGATTTTTTTCCGTCATATAATTATTCATTTTTATACATTGGCATACGGGGACTGTATTGTAAGGACTAATAAAGACTCTAGACTAATAAAATATTATAACTAAAATGTGACATTTTATTCCGCGACTCAAATAGTGTGGAAGTCGGGCGCAGAGTAGAAAACGGGAGTGTCATGACACTAGGCCCTCTCTGCTATATGTGGGAAGCTTAAAATTAGAAATTAAAAAAACACTGAAATTTACTTTCCTTATACGTAAAGCCATAATTCTCTATACAATTCCAAAATAGCTTTCTATTACACGAACGGCGTAATAATTTTATTTGTTACAGAAATTTGCAAATATAAAGTGATTAATATTCCTTTGAAAGTTCTAAATATAAAGAAGTAATATTATAAGAAAGTAGGTTAATCTTCGGTAATAATGGTCTCGGAAAATGTTTAGTACCAAAAGGCAGTCGCTTTAATATTGTTGGAATATTTGGTTGGTTAAATTATGCAAAGATTAATCATATTCTATTTAAATAATATTAGCGTAACAATTTATTAATTTTGTGTTGATATTTTGGCTTTTTTGGAATTCTATTTTTTACTAGAAAAGTCAGTCTGCTTTCTGATTTTTGTTTTTCTCACAGAATTAATCACAAAACACTATGCCTATCGAGAACTTTACCTAATTAGATCGTTTTATCAAAATATTTAAAATAAAATGTACTAAGATTTTCTCATCACATTTAAATTATTAGCACTGGATAGGTCTGAAGGAGACATGCGACCACATATGATAAAATTTATAGTAGCAAAATCTCGTAGAAACTCTACGGCGATGTTATAATGACGTAGCTTGGGCGCTACGCTCAAGCAGCACTAGCTTACTAATTTTATAGAGTGCTTTATTGAGTATGTGGTCACACCTTCAAGTTTGGTTTCTGTTTCAGTGCACTTAATATTTTATCTTAGTAGTGTCTAACCAAAAAGAACATAAATACATAGTGTTTTTAATAAAGCCAATAACAATAGATAAAAAAAAACATTTTGTGAGTAATCATTTCCGGGGCCTTTGAAAAATTGTGTGCTGGGCAGCGGAACCAAACGCTGTATTTTCAAATCAGTATATAAGAAAAAATATCTTTAACATAATATGTAAAATACCATTAAGAGACTCATAACTTACGAACTCGTCAAAATATTTCAATTTAAAAATAATCTAGTTTACACTTAGCGATGAACTCTAGTATCATTCACTATCTTCACTAATTCTTATAATTTCTTACAGAAATATGAAATTATTATCTGTAGTCAAATACCTATATGTAATGGTTCCTGCAGGTATCAAAAAGCATATAAATTTATTTTTCTCGATTCCTTTTGAACTTTGACTTCACTGTACAGAAAAATATGTAGTGACACGATTGTCGCCAATATAAAGTTCTATATAAATCAAAACAAGTTTCGAAAGAAAGCTTGCAACAAATAAAATAAGGCGAAGTGTACTTAAGGAATAGAAGCTGTTTTTTATCCTTCAAGAGAAATGCTACGGATTTAACGATAAATCAACTCGGTTTGTGGATGTCGTTCGAAACACTTATTAATGTAATTTCTACGGGATACGTTCTACGATGAAACTGGATATTCTATTAGAATCCAATATTCTGTTTGAACTCGTAATGTTGACATATATAAGATATTAGAAAGCTTCTATTTCAATAGCATTTTTCCCGCACAGCAGGCAGGTGGAGTTCTCTCCACTTTTCGTTCAAGCACTCTGTTCTACACACATTTGTATACTATTTATCTTCTGTGCTATAACAAAACGCACACATACGGTTAAAGGTATATTTAATTTCCATTAAAGAATATGCCACTTATATGGAAACAATATTACAATAAGTATAATAATAGGTGTCAATCGTACATTTGTTAAGGTTTCCTCATTCAATTTATTTGTTTTATATTATAATATATGTTACTAATATAATTCAAAAGCTTTGATTTAAAAATATTAAATGAGCTTACATTCTTCAAATTGGATCATATATTATCATTAAGTCCGTGCAAACGAAGTTGCAGGCAGCTGCTAGTCTTAGAATAATATTATCATTATGTATTTAAATAATCGTGGTACAGAGTTTCATTGTAATTGTAGTGAGTCCAAACTCACTCAAGGAAATACTTATGTATGCTATATAGGTGTTTCATTTGTATGATTAGACAAAACGTGGCGTTAAGTTCCGCTATTCCATGCATAATGGCTTTTTAATGGTCGGAAAGTTGAGAAAGCCATCATCATCATCATCATCAGGTTATCATTGAGTAATTGACTGACAACGGACTGCAACTGCTAGGCGTTCTTTCTTTCCCGATATTATTGTAACGAATAAGCGGCTTCACCTTTTACATTCAAAACAACTCGAAAAAATGGAAATAGTATGGCAAGCGTCATAAGACCTACGTGCAGAGAGTTTGCGACTTTGCAAAAAATAATATAAAAACATTCTTAAAAAACGTATAGAAATTGGAACGCAGCTGGTTTCGAACCTATTCATCGAACGCATGGTTTAATGGTCAGAGTACTTGGGCAGTTTCCAAGAGGCGCGGGTTCAAATCCCGCTGTGTTCAATTTTTATGTTTTATATATTTTTTTACATTAAAAATGTTAAAGTATATAATAATAATAAGCATTTAAAGGAAGTATTTAATGTATTTTGTTGTTGTTAATAATTCACTCTCACACTCTCTGCCTGTAAGATGAAAAAGATGCGTGGGACTAAACAAGGGTATTTCTTTTTTAAGGACTGTAGAAGACTTATTTTTCCTCAACAATATTAGTCCTTTACTTTGTAGAAGTGGAAGAACCGTTCTATGAAATATTAAGCTTCAATAGATTTTTATATTTATGTTGCTTTGATGAAAGCTTCACATTGTTTATTAGACAAATAGAATATTTAAATGATTTTTTTATCGATTCCCACTTGATGGAATGCTTATATTTAAAATATTTTTAATTCTGGTTTAAGGCAAAGACACTTGATTGACACTACTTTCACTCTGACTACCCTGTTATGCGGGAAAAAGCGTGAAAATGTTAAAAAATTAAAAAAAAACATATACATAAAACAAACAGGGGAGAACGACTGGTATTAACACGCACAGCATCTTTCATGATGTCATTTCTCGCATTGGAAATCGAATCCACAACCAAACGCATTAACAATCAGCCCCTGACTGAATCATGGTTATTAATGATAATTAATATAAAATATTTATATACATTATTACTATGAAAAGTTAATATTGTTATATACGTAAATTGTTGTTTTGTGTATTTGAACAGCAATGCTGGAAATATACAATGAGTAATTTACAGCTCTGAGTAATTCCGTGCGGCTTGGAAACAACGTTACTGTACAAGACAAGAGTCATTTCAGAACAACGACTGACCAGTTGGTCTTTGTGTAACTTAAATTACGAGATGGAGACGGTAGGCAATGGTGGTTAATATTTTGTTGAAATTCAGATCTGTATCGATATTCAATTGCCCTACATCTTTCAGCTTCTTGCTTTTTCTCAAGACGTCACAACGTTCCACCTTCCAGATATTGCGTTTGGATTGGCGGGCCTCAACGCCGCGCTATGCTCGCCAAAATGCAAAAAATAATTTGTTTTTCAATTTGCACTGGGAGGCTTAATTACGAAGTGGGTATTGAATTCACAACTATATCAAGCTTACACTAAAATATTTTTTTAAATTTCACATTTTTTTGTGCGATCAGGACAAGGAAAGGAGGTATATATATATATATATATATATTCACTTGGGAATTGAACCCAAAACTGGCATCTAACACTTGACATTGCGCATGCATGTTGCATCATTGTATATATTTCTATTATTATTCTATACGTACATAATGCATATAATGTGTTATGGCAAATTCAAAGATTTGCAATATATATATGGTTTATATTTCAGCCATTATCAATAATTAGTTGACATAATATTTTAATTAACTTTAACAATAATATAATTTTATGAAGGAGTACGAGATTCATCGAATTTAATTTACGTCAGTAGCTGTATGTTACAAAGTGACGAGGGTCTGATGGAGTTTGAAACCTCATATCAACTCTACATATCTTATGTATAAAAGTTGTAATTACCATATTATATATTTTCTTTCTTATTACCTTATAACTCCGTAGTAATACTTTTCTATGCTTCTTGTTTCAACGAAATAGTTATGAATTCGAATCTTAGTTCATCAAGTAGATCTTTTATGCATACAATACTAATACCAAACTAATTTATTTTACAATTTTTGTCTGTCCGTCTGTTTGTTTGTTCCAGCCACTTTTATTTAAGATGTCCACACTATTTTCTGTTTTCTACTTATTTTAAAAATATATTATGTTCAGTGGCTTTTTATACAAATATTTCTAACAAGTGTGAAGAAGTACACCTCCAAATGTCGCATATAGTCGGATAGGTGTGCTGCGCTGACAGCTATTTATCTTATTAGTATTTATTACCTCTCCCTACAATTTCGTAAAGGTCAACTCAAACTTCGTACATTTTTAATTAAATTTAAACGGGAAAAAAGTATAAAATATTCCAACGTCCCTTTATTATTAATTATTTTTCTAATCTCGTCCGAGCTCAAAAGCTATGTAAATATATTAAAATTACACCTAGAAAGTTGTTAGGATTCGCTTGAAGTCACATAAATTACTTCGAAGTTGGTAACATGGTTTATTTTTAGCCTTTTTATAGTGAATATTTAACGTCACCTTTGTATTTTTTGCTATCGCTACTTGTTGAGAGACGTTTAAAGAGAATAATCTAGATATTCTTAGGTAAAGTTTTTTCTAATCCAAACATACAACAAAGTAAGTAGTTTTCAATATTTACTTTGTTAAATGTCTTTTGATTCTCAATCGGTAGAATGGAAGGAAGAAAGGCATTTAATTTAATATTTACTACTTATTTACTACCCGCTCGCGGCTTCGCCCGCGTAAACTATAGCTGTTTCATATTTTTTTCGGCCTTTATATATCTTACATAGTGATATTTAAGATGATGTCAATGTGGGTTCACATTCGACCCCACATCAAGCGTGTCCAATCGTAACTGCGCAACAAGGTTTTAAAATAATATTTTCTTACCCTATTATTATGTAATTTCCTTTTTACAATACATTTTTGTACATATACTCATTTGAGAACAAATGAACTATAAAACGCGGAATGAGGTGTAAAAAAGCTACCCATTCTCGGGTTTATGCAATTAACTTAAAAGCCTAAGCTTATCTAAGGAAAGTAAAATCGGAAGCTATGTTACGATTATTTAATGAAAAAGGCGTTATTACGAAGAAGAGTAATATTAAGCAAATAGTGTTTAATAATGTTTTTTTTGATTTCATCTTATTTTAAGGAACAGATAAAGTGATCTAGTGCCAAATATTCCATTTTTAACTTTTCGTCGATTATAGAAACAATATCCATGTCCAACGCGTATTGTGTGTGACAAAACTTGATGCCGCACTTTGCCTTCCCAGAGCAGCGAAGTGAACAATTTCAAATAATATGACTTCCTTCGATTGGAGTCGGAACAGATATTTCAAAAAAAGCTAGTATATAAAGCTGGTATATAGTAAATATTTTATTTTTATTTGAATAAGCTCTTAAGAATATTTTACATATAAAAACTGGAAATCAAACCTACACCCGTCGCTCTTAGTCAGACGCTTCTCAACCATGCTGAATTACAAGAACACAGTTACTAGTGCCTAATCTAATTAAATTTAATATTGTACCCATCCGTGCGAAATGAATATTACTTAAACACCTTACTTATTAATTAATATCCTCATTACCATATAATTTTTCACGCATAGTTTCTCTTAATTGATAATTTCAATTAAATATCTAATATCGACTTATGTTAGTGTCATATTAAAATTTGCGTTTTCAATTAGCGTTTAAGTAAGATTAAATTACAAAGAATGTTTGTTTTTTGTGTAATATAAAATAATAAATTTCTGGATTCTATTTTCAAAGACAGAGTTAGTGGAAATACTATGGCAAGGGTTCAAAAATTGACACAAACGAAGTTACGGGCGACAAGTAGTCGGAAATACGATGCTTCATACATATATTACAGACTTAAAATATATTTATTTGACTACTGCGTGAAATTATAATCCAACCCTTTTATATATTTTTTGCATCAAAACCAAATTTAAAACGTCTCGCCCTAATCAGTTAAGTCGGATCTTTTAATTTTCCAATACAAACTAACATCAACTCCATGAAATTGCTTTACAGAAAGGCTTTTACACACTTTACAATAATTTACTGTTCTAGCCATTTTCTTATGTAAATTACATTTTTTCTTAGGACAATTCATTTTGTATGTGAACTAACGTCCATTGTTATGAGTTTTTTGCTTTAAACTAAATTATATTGTTATACAGTTTTTGAAACGACGATTGTTATTATAATTATGATTACGAATAATTAACATGTCGAGATAATCAATTTGAAAATTATTTAAAGTATTTTACTCAGTTATTGCTAATTAGTGGAACAAGTTAATATATACCTAATATAATATTAGCTAGAAAAGTAAAGTCGTGAAATCATGAAATGATGATACCGTGGTATAGATAGACATTTTTGTCAGCTCCACACAACATCTCGACATACGCAATATCTCGTATTTGAGCCAAAGGTGGAGAATGGAGAGTCTGGACACTAGGTTTTTTCTAGCTACCCTTTTATGCGGGAAAAGGCGTGAATCTGAAAGCGATTTTTCTGAAGCGAATTTATTTTCTCAATCAACGTAAATATGAACTGTGAATAAATAAAAGCTAATGTTACATATTAATAAACCTAAGATTTTAAGATAAGATGAAGATTTAACATGTCTATGCAGCGTTAAAGGCATTATGTTATGCAAATCAGTCATACCTAGAACGTATTGGGCCGTAAGTGGAGAATGGAATGTTGGGTTCTTGACTTTTCGTTTAGGAGATGTGTTTGGAAATAAAAAAGGACATACTATATATTGATACAGTCTTGGCGCAATTGGACTGAGATTTACTGAATGTGAATCAAGGTTGCATTCTGTGCAACTGCATGCATCTGTGCATGTCGTCTGTGCATCTTATCGAGATATCAAGAAAACATTTTGCGTTTTGAAGTGTTCCTTGGTATGTTATTCCAAGGACGGCCACGCAACACATAATGCCCCTAAACTAAATAAAAAACTGAGTAACTACTTGCTTGTTCCAACATAATATATTTTATTACTATAAATTTGAACCTGCTACCTTTTACTCAATAAAAAAAAAACATTAAAGTAATAAAGAAAATATATAAAAGAGCATCTTGTTTATAGGAATTTAAACACTTGCTTGCTATATACACATGTCCGCGACTGGACGTGGACTTAAATGTCACTTGGCTTTGTTTTCAACCCGGATACAAAACAAATACTGAGTTAATAGAAATTGTACTCTATTCCCTATACACACTGTTTACATTAGTCTAACAGAAAACTGGCCTATATTACCCTACTACACTACATAGTGAGAACTTATATATAAAATTAGAAGAAAAATCGACTTTATTCGCCAAGAATTAGGGAATATTTTAAATTGTTGCTTAAAATGAAGTTAATACGTTTCGTAATAAAAGAATGTCATCAATGAATGTCAAGGCTAGAAGCCTACGCTATAGTAATTTTGTTTGTCTGTTTTGTACATATATGTAAATATGATGTTGAGCTAAAGTTTTTTTTAATATTTGGTTAGCTCTTTCTCTCTCTAGAGGAGCAGACATTTGAGGAGAGGGAAAAGGGGTCCCAGGAACTGCTCCGGGTTCCTCTTTCCGTAATGCTAAGGAACGTTGAACTCATGGAGTCCCAAGGAGTTTCTTCTCATAGGATATTTATTTTGCTGATTGGCTGACATTTATCCTGTAATGGCAGAGAACTGCCCTACCACCATATATTTCTAAATAGCTATTTTTTGCAGTTTCACGCTTTTTACTCATAGCAACTTTGCTATGAGTAAAAAGCGTAAAAAGCCGGAGGGAACCTAGAGTCAAGACACTCCATTCTCCACTTCCCGCCTAAATTCGACATATTTATTGAGTAACATTTTAAGAAAACGTATAAAAATTATATCGCAGCGGGATTCAAAACTTGGAAACCGTTTGCCATGCGTTCTACATCCAGCTACGTCAAAATTCTTATACGCTTTTTACAACTTATATTTGTTGTCAGCAAATGCGTTCAAAATTTTATACGTTTTTTTAAATGTTTTTCAATTTCCTAAGTGTGTGAATAACACTTTATTGTTAAAAATATTTATTAAGTTCCATTAACATTTTTGAATAAAACACATTTGTGTGATATACAAATGTAGCATCTATTAATGCCTATAGACTATGATAAATGCACAATCGACTTCATAACAACTAAGTAATTATAGGTACTTAATACAATTATTATTTACGTTGACAAGGCGTGTGAGAATCGCCTTCTGTCTTTCTGTTGATAATGTTTTATATAGCTACAAGTAGTCTAGAAGTTTTATAAAGGTTTCCAAGAGGCGTGGGTTCATATCCGCAGAAAATATTATACGATTACTGTAAAAAAAAAATGTTATCTATAAATACAAAACGTCGGGAACGACATATACACAAAAAAAACATAGTTGTCGTTTCCGACTTTCTTTGCGTAGACTTAACGACGGTTACCATACATCATTTAAATTTTCCGTAGTTTGAATCAAAAACAGAAAATTGTTTTCAAAATAAATCCCGTTCACGTTAAAATTTTCGGAAATTTTCGGATTTCAGTCTACGTCCAATAGTTGTGACTGTGCGTCGTATGCCAGTCGCTCATTGAGTAAACGAAACGTTTCATCGATTCATTATTCGATGAAAAAAATATATGTATTTCTTATATCACATCGTGTTCCACCTTGCATGGAAAACAGACTGTCTCAACACTTGCTTCTCTGTGCAGGAGTTTGTATGAAACTCGAAAAAAAATGTTATTTCTGTAATATATAAGTAATATTCTTGTATCAGAGAAATTTGTATGAAATAAAAATTGTTCTTGTATAAGAAAAATTTGGAAATTAGAGACCAGTGTCTAAACACTATATTATCGTAAAACGAGGTAAAAGTTACACAAAACCACAAAGCTTAGTGGCATTTGCCATTTAAAGGAGTGCCCATAAGTTTATGTATCTAAATATTACGTACATAACGTGTAGGCAATTTTCTAAGTCATTTACTTAAAATATTCAGTACGTTCTAAAGTAAATTGAATATCAGTATTTATGTTAACCATTATGTATAAAATCGACGATTAGATCTACTTATATGTAATAGTAATAATAGTGTGTAAAATATATGAAGCAATGGTGTAGTAAGTGCATAGTGCCTATAATAATATTAGGTTATTATTTATAGGAATATAAATCCCTAAAAGAAATAGATTAAAATTTTCCCGCTAGCTTATAAAAAAACCATACTTTTTTTTATTTTTTTTCTACCATTATTAAAAAACAAGTATTGTGTTATGTGTGTGGAACACGGATGGTCTTGGATACAAAATTTGTGCCCACTGCCATTAACAGTTGTACAGCCTTGCTTCGGAATCTTCTTTTTAAATAATATGGACAGAGTATAAAATTTGAAATAAAGTTTGATGAGGAAGTGCGAAAAGCTATTTTTTTCATAATAATGCATTAGAAATAAATTAAATTAATATAATAAATATTAGATACACACACATGCGTTGGATAAACATTTTGTATAAAATGACATATCCGTTGCTTACGTAAGCGCAACGCTTATTTTGCGAGTCAAGTTAAAATTAAGATGCAAAGTAAGCGACGACGGATGTAGGTGCAAGTTCTAGTCAGAGTAATGGTATATTGGCTCAATGTAGCTAATAAAGCCAAGATTTGGCCATCACTTTCTATACTCAAGCTCTATCCGAATATATACTTACACTTATATATGCATTTTACAAAATTTTACAAAATAGATATTGAAAAAAAAAGAGAATAAGGAAAGTGGAGTGGAGTAAGAAATAAGGAAAGTGAAGAATTATACTTTACAGTAGGGATCAAACACACAACCAATCGCGTAGACTTTGATCCAATGCGCTATGATTACCTCATTCTTATGTTTATGTACATAAGTACATCATGTATATATTTTTGTATGTGCCAATGCGCCCACAAACTCGCTTGCCTTATCAGTTGCATTAGTATTTTATCAAACCAGTTCAAGCAAAATTGACCAGACCGTAACGATCAGATACTGAAATAGGTAGAAAATCTGAATGCTAAAGACAAAGACAAAGTATATATGTGTATATATATGTATATTAGAAAATAATTATTTTTTAACACTAAAAACACACAGACACACTTAGAAGGATACATGTAAAGCTAATAAAGAACCTATGAATTTATAATTGCGTTTTCTCTTTAACCAATAGTTATGGTCATTTGTATGATATTGAGACCATTGTGGTGTAGTGTGACAGCATCTGACTTTAACCGCGGTGCTTGCGGGTTCGATCCCCACTTGGGAAAACGATAATCGTTTTTAAATTTAAATTATTTTCATTTCTCTACTTTGGTGACACGATAAAGCGCGGCTTTGATTTACGCCGCTCCGTCCGTTCCATCTCGGGGCAGAAGTCAAGAACGGAGTGTCTTGATGCTAGGTTCTCTTTACCTAACATGCTATGTGGGATAGATGGTAAAACTGGAAAGATTTATTTACTATCTAGAAAGTTATTATCACAATCAGCTTATAGAGTGCTTTGTTTTTACATTTGAAAGTAAAGAGCTCTTTGAAGAAATAACTAATTAATTCACGTATATAGAGACAGTTGTTATCAGTGTACATATTAAGTGACGTGATAAGATAACTATATTTTGTTTCTTTGCATATGTGATATCACTTTAAAATAAAAACTTGATAATAGTAAAGAAATTTTATACATCCACTAGTTGTATCCCATGGTTTGTGTATTACCGTTTTTTATCGTTCCTGTGGGGATTTCGTAAAACCCTCCCTTAGTGCTCCCGTTTACTCACCAAGCAACCTATATGACAAATTTCGGTTACGCTTTAGGTCATTCACGTTATAACGGAAGAGTTTTATACAGTTGTATTCTAGACAAATAATGTAAATAGTATAGTTTATACCGAAGCCATCGTGGCGTATAGGGACAACGTCTGCCTATAACCGCGATTTGCTGTGGATTCGATTCCCACTCGGAGAATTGAGTTTTTAATTATTTCAAGTTATTTTCCCAATCTAGTAGGACGAAGCGCGAAAATTGCAAGCGGAAATTGGAGAACGGAGTATCTTGACACTATGCTTGTACTGGCTACCATGCAGAAAAAAGGTGAAATTATCTAAATTCTAAAAGAATTGAACCCACAACCGCTAGCTAAAGTCATTAACCATCAAATCTAATATATACAGGCAGCTATCTGCGAAATTACAAAAAAATAATGATGAAAAAAGCCTTAAAGTCCGTTATTACTGAAAGCGTTAGACGATTGACTATTTCCGAAGCACTAATGACGTATTGAGATTGTGAAAGCTTTGCAGCAGATTGTTTTTTTACAGTTATGCAGAACTCCTTCGATATCTATCGAATACATCATTGTATTTTAATACGTAATAAGACTAGTACTTTACTATAATTTTTTTCTCAGATTAAGTAAAATATGATCAATATTAATATTTCTAACATTTTGTGTTATTTACACATTTAGGATGTGACAAAGATTTTTACAAAACGTATAAAATTTAAACGTAGCGGGCGTCGAGGGACTCGAGGGACTCGAATCCGCACCTCTTAGAAACCGTCCAAGTCGTTGTTTGCCGCTAAGCCGGACGTTCTATATCCAGAAACGACAAAATTCTTATACGCTTGTTACAATTTATTTTTGTTGTTAGCAACTCTCTGGAGAAAGATCTTACAAATTTCTGCTACCCACAGATTATTTCTTAGAAATAATCATTGGCCTACCGAATAATTTTAATGAGAGAAATAGAATTAAATGGTTGTCACTCTTTTTGTCTTTCTGACAAAGTGAAAAATTATTAAGACGAAAAATATAAACATAACATATATATTAAGCTTTCATTAAAATGCAGCTTCATTAAATTAATTTCATCTTAATTCTTTGATGAAAAAATAATCGAAAAGAACGCTTTTGTAAAGTAAAAAAAACCTTTTATACATATTAAACAATAAATCAAAATTCTTTGAACTTGACATTTATATCTAGTTCTCATATCATAAACACTTTAAAATCAAAAATTAATGTGTATTTAGTTAACTATACTAGTAAACAGCCAGCCATAATAGTTGTACTACATAGCGGAGTAGGGCGTGACAAGGCCAGTCACCACTCTATGCGTTATGCAACTGCGATATCATAAGATCCTGCGCTTGCGCAGGAAATTTATAAATTTTAACATTTGATATATTTATCAGTGTAATATCTTATAAGAAATTTGGTTTTCGTTAATAATAAATATTTGTACAATTTTCGGGAATTAAAAATATTTGAACAACCGCGACCAGTAAGATAGATAAGTAGACTTTAAAAATATCACTTCAATGGTATCAAGTCCAGCCTAAATCAAGCCAATAAACACAATTTTTTCTATATATTCCATATAACGTGATAAAATACAAAGCATTCGATTTCTTACCTAATGTTAAAAGAGTGTAAGTTACTGCATAAACAATATACAAAATACCTATATAAGTTTGTATTCATTACTATGTATGAAAAAAGTACGTTACTATTTATAAAATAAATTTATACTAAAACAATGAAGCCGCTCGGATTAAGAATTTGAAAAGGTCGCCACATTTAAGTGACATTAGTTTGACCTTTGAACCCAACTTTGATAAATAACAAAATTGCATACAAATTTAATTCAGATAAACGGTGATTTTATGCAAAACTGACCGTAGCTTAGTACCGTAATTATCATATATTAATAAAAGTTTACAATTTGTTTATTTTGCACATACTGTTATATGTTTTAAAATGTTTGCACAGATGCATGAGTTGATATTATAATATATTACTTATATATTTTTTGCAGCTCCGCTCGAACCGCTAACGTCGAAATTCTTATACGCTTATTGCAATTTATTGTTAGCATTTTTGAAGAGAGACTTTTACAAATTTCTGCTACCCAAAGATTATTCTACGTACAATTGTTTGGCAACAGAGAGTACAATTTATAAAATATTTTTAACATTTTTTTAAAGTAACAGACGTATTAAACGTATACAGCGGGATTATTTTAATAAATTTTCGTACGTGTTCTAAATATATGTTTTTAAATTTATTAAGTGTGTGAATAACACTTGTAACAAAAAAATGTTAAAAATAATATCAATATAGTTATTTGCTCAAGTGGGAATCGAACCCACGACTATCACGCATACAGGCGCTGTCAAACTAGGCCACGATAGTCTCATACTTAATTGCCAAAGTGGCGCAACAGAAAGTCTGAAAGACTGTGAAAGCGGTGGTTGTACATATAGTTACATTTAAAATGTTTTAATTTCTTGGCTTTGAGTTCCGTGATTCACCCCACTACGTACCGGAGCAGCTTTATGCTTTTACTTACATAAGTAAGTTAATTCTTAAAGGTGCTTTTATAAAGTTGGTAGAAATTAAATAATATATTAATAATTAAATGATCGTGCTATATAAATTTGTATAATACATATTAAATTTTTCACGTAAATTACATAATATTTGATGATTTTACAAAACAAACTAATTAAAAGAGGCGACATTTACACTAAATTGAACTGACTTCCCGTAATTAATATCGCGAACGCTGTCAATTCATTTAATTGCCATACCTGTTTTCTGACAACCGTGAAAGTAGATTTAAAGGAACTTGACAATCAAACAAATAGACAGACAAACAAGAATTTCCTTCGGTAGGAGGAATTATGTGACTCATTATTCCGTTCAAAAACCTCTCCGACTTATCTTTACGCTTTTCCCCGCTTATCAGAACAGTCAAGAGAGAATCTTTAATCAAAATAAAAAAAAAATTTATTGGATCATAAGAAAATAACCCTAAATACAGTTCGTTAATAACTACTCTAAAACTACTCTAAACTACTTAAAACTGTGTTGTAGTCATTAACGCCTTCAAATCTAAAGGCAAGAGTCTCTTTTTTTTGCTTAAATTCAAGATACTGAGAGTTGATTTGCGTAGCTAAACGTCGCGATTTGTTTTGCCAGAATGTAAAGCCTCAAGAATGTAATAATATTTAACCTATATGGTATGAACGTATAATGAACTTATTAACTAATTTCTCCGTTTTAAAAATATCAGACTTCCTTTTCTATTTTTCATTGCGATATATTTATTTCGATTAGCAGTTTCAAAAGCAGTTACTTTTCTCTTGGCTTGAAAACAGAAAAAATGTTTGAATAAATGTTTATATAAAATCTTATCTTTAGCTTACTAAGCTCGAAACTTTTGTTAAACTAACAACTTCTAGTTAGAAATATTCATAACTTAATGTTATTTTAACATCTCTAGGTTCTGATATCACTATTATTGAGGAAAATCGACGTCATCATGGCACAGTGTTTATAGCTTAGCTGTACAGGTGATAGTTGAGGGTTCGATTCATACGTAGTTAATGGTAAATGAAATTAATCAATGTTTGTTCCATCAAACTTTTTGTAGCTTCATCCTTTTGCCCGCAAATAAGGGGTAGTCAGAGAAAATCTAGAGTCAATACACCCCGTTCTCTACATTCCACCAGAATTCGAGACATCGCGTGGTGTGTGCCAGAACGCAACGCCACGCTTTGTCTAGGGTACCAGAGCAGATAACTGAAAATAATTTAAATATAATCATTCCCCTGAGTTGGAATTGATCTTACAATAAATTGCATTTACAGTCAGAGTTTTTTTATCCTTATTTTGTTTGTTCTGTCAAGAATATAAAAATAATGCTATGAAAATTGTATTGTCACCGGATCCGGACACGTGTCCAAATTTATAAGCAAATCAGATTCAAGTGCTAAGTACAGAGGCAAAGTAGATCTAAAGTAGCGTTGCATTTTATTTTATTGATAGACATTTACAGGTAAAGCTAATACAAACAGTATTAAAAACTATTTTATTTCTCTGACACTTTCATTATCTGTGGGTTAATAAAGGTCTTTGTCATATAATGTACGTTACGTTAAATAAAATTAACAATTTATTACAAAAACCACTTACATGAAGTGCAGGAAGATCATTTGGAAAATAACTTTGAATTTACCTGAAACAAAAATATTAAATCAGTACAAATGTTATAAATTTAGTTATATGTTAAAATATATATAATAATAAGTATGAAAGTGACGTAAAGACTGCAATTTGCTAATAGCCAATTGCCAAGCCTAATATAAGCCTAAATCAATATTTATCTTTTTAAGACAACAAAAAGTATATAAAGTATTTATTTCCAGTGTCGATTTCCGTCTCTTAATACGTGATACCTTGTTTTTATTTAAACATGAAGACCGAAGTGCCCAGATACTATATTCTCGCTGAGTATATAAGGGTGAAGGGCCATATTTCCTGAAAGGTGCCTCCATTCGATTGAAGTTGGCTGGCTGACTTTCGAATCCCGCAGAGGATGCCCCTGAGACCGTCAACACCTTCTCAAGCAGCCTCGAAGTGCTTGCATTTCGTACGGACAGAGTACCCTCTTCCCTCACCCCACGATGTCAAGACCAATAGGGTCGACAGCATAGAAAAAAGAAAATGTAACTGCAGTTAAAAATAATAATAAAAACTGTAATGGGAGCATCCGATAGCTTATTTCATTCTTCTAGCGCAGTTGTCATCATAAATATTGATATTTCATTTTATTTCCAGCACAGACAATATGGTGTATAGGAACAGGCCCCAGGTTTTGTCCGTTTACCTTTAACTTTATTTAAGAACGAAGATGAAGAATTTGAAGAAAATAGTGTCTCAACACTAGGTTCACTTTTTATCCCTCGAAAAAGTAATAAGTCAATGAAGAAAAATAAACAACCAACAATATTAAGTTCTGCAACTCAATGTCTTGAATTCTGGCAGAAAACAGAGTACAGTACTTCTTTTACCCAACTATGCGGAAAAAGCATCAAGCTGTTAATATTTTAGAAAAGTAAGTAACGTATTTCGATAATTCATTTACACTTACATGGCCAAGCTAAGTAAAACCATCTGTTCTGTCCAGGCTATTGTGAATTATGTGAATGAAAAAATCATAATCCCTTTATCAGCTGTTGTGTAATTGTTTAATATAAATATATATATATATATATATATATATATATATATTTTTTTTTTTTTTTTTTTTTTTTTTTTTTTTTTTTTTTTTTTTTTTTTTTTTTTTTTTTTTTTTTTTTTTTTTTTTTTTTTTTTTTTTTTTTTTTTTTTTTTTTAAATAAGGCTTACTTAAATCTCTTTTGACTTGAAATTGGCTAAAAATATAGAAACTGGATATGAAATATGAGGCGAGCAATTTACGGAACCACCAACGATGTGTAATATGGGAAATTTTGCACTGGTGAGATTTATGGTGACTTTTATAGAAGCGAGCTGAGAGCATCGCGGTGATATAGCGATATATTCTATATACATATAGCTTTATATACGTCTTTTGCCGATATTACTTATATACAAATGTAGGTAGAGGTCATCGTTGCTGGGACTTCGCATGGCTTTAAACGCCATTGTCTGTGGGTTCGGTTCCCACTAGAAGAAATGATTACATTTAAATTATTTTCTCCAAAAACCTAAGGGTTTTGGTTATATAAATTATTTTCATTTTCTCACTCTCGCAAGACAAAATGCGGCGTATGGTTCCGCCACCCAAAAAGAAACGAAGAAAAGAAATGGATTTAATATAGCACATATTTACTTGTATATATTCTTTTTTCTTCTTTTATTCTCAACTCATATTTTACATGGCATATGCTGTAAATAGAACCAATAAAGGTACTCAAATTCCATTTTCTGTACATTATACAATGGAAGCGAAATACTTTTAAATATAAACAGTAGAGGTCGAACCCACGACCATAGCATGGACTCATAAATAAACATATATGGATACTCGTCTACGTAAACTCGACTATAACTATTTCGTTATTTCGCCCGCCCGCGTTTTCATTTAAATCATGAACTTTGTTTAAATTTATAATTGAAATTGTAACTTTTTTATTCATGAACCGATTTAAATAAAATAAACACTCAATGTTAAGAGAAGTTTACCAAAAATGCAGTAGTCAAAACTGAATTAAAATCGGTTAAGTTTTTTTAAGATTAGCGTTCACAAACGCATAGACAAACAGACAATTCAAAAAGAAAATAAAAATAATTGTTTTAGGTTTTATTATATTGATAAATTCCCCCAATAATGTTTTTCTTTTATATCTTCCATGTGCATACAGCAATCGTTACATTTTTATTATATGTATACATATAGATAATTCATACGGGATTGTAATCTGTCCAAAATATTCAGATAACCTATATATTCAGGGTAATATGAAACGTTCACCAATTTGCGAGACCTCTGGGAAGCCTAGGCAATATTAAACCAAGATGTACAGTTAGCGGACTGATAGATGGGAGCGCGACACGATTCGTGCTGACATTTCGACATTGACACTTGTTGAATATTCTTTATAAAAAAAGGTAGAGTTTTACACATTTGCTAGTCCTAGAGAACTAGCAAATGGCGCGGATGTTCTAATTAAACGGAGGTATTTCTTAAATACATAATCAATGGAAATACTTCTATCGGACGATTTCAATTTAAAACTATTTTGTGTCGCTATGAGATCTATAAGATGAGATTGGCCTGCGTAAACGACAGGAATAAACTATTTTGTGTAATTGCCCGCTCGCGTTTCTACTTAAATCACAAACTTTGCTTAAATTTATAATTTATATGGTTGTAGCTTTATAATTTATGAACTGATTGAAATGAAATAAACATTTAATGTTAGTGGATGTTTAGCACAATACAATTGTCAAAACTGTTAAAAAAAATATTGATAAATGCCCACATTTTTTTTCCCATATATCTTCCATATACAGACAGCAATCAGTTACATTTTATGTTATATTTTATGTTATACGTATAGATAATAATTATAATATTATGGTACAGTCATAAATGATACGCTAATAAAAAATTCTGCTGGCGGCTTATAAACCTATATTTTATTAAAATACGAAGAAGATAAAACTGTTTAAATAAAGACGTTAAAAATGAAGTAAAAATAAATAAATTGAACTATTTTTATTAATTAAAATAAATTATTTCTATTATTTCTATAAATTAAAATAAATTAAACCTTTTACAGTTTGTTTTTAATATCGAACAGACTGACCGCCATTTTTATAGCTAGGTAAATATTATAGTATAGATACTAATATAAAAATCAAAACCAAATATGACTTACGCTGTAAAATAAAGCGCGGCGATGAGTTCCGCCATTACCACCAGGTTTTCTATATGTCAGTCAGAGAAGTTTTAAGTTACACAAACAAAATAATAGGTTTAATAAACAGGTACTAATAAATACTAATATTAAGTTTTTATACACAAAAAATACGGTTGTAAGTTTTTTTTATTACCTATCGTCTTTCTTGGAAACATATTATGAATCATACATATTATGAAAAAAATTATAATACCATCGGATTCGGACACTTGTGCAAATTGGCCGGCCGATATTGGTACAAAATAATATTGCAAGATTTCTTTACATATATAGATAGATAATTCGATAGGCGCGTGTTTGAATCCCGCTACGTTTAAATTTCTATAAGTTTACTAAAAATGTTTTTCCTATCCTAAGTGTGTGAAAAACTTTTTAAAAATAGTTAGATGCTATATTTAGGTAACATTTTAGAACAATCTCAACCGCTAACCTACTATGAGCTTAAATCTTTGAATCCCTTAATAAATTGGTATCTAAAAATAGCTCGCGTCCTCGTCCCCTTAAGCCTGTGTGTTGTTCACTGATAAGAAGGCATAGTGAAAACTAGTTTTATAATACATTGAACAATTTCATTATATTTGTAGTGTCACGAAGATAAATGCAGTGTAGGCTTTGTAGGAAATATCGGTTTTTATATGCTAGTGAGTATTTGGTCGCTGTAACTTTGAAGAGTAAAATTGCGTGGGAATTCGATAGTAATTTGAAGAGGTATTAAATTTTTTCGTCCAGCAGAATTCAATTTCGATACGGTATATTGATATCTTGTTCTAGTACTGAATATGATTAATTCACTTTAGGAAGTCATATATGATTGGAAAAACGTTTTTAAAAATACATAAAAATAACTTTATAGCCATATAGTAGTCAATATATGATATATATATATGTAAAGTATCATATATTTCGACAAAATTTTTTTTTTTTTATTACATTATACTAAAAAACTCCGCTACTCAAGACGCAATGTCCCGGATTCGGACAAAAGGTAGAGAGTGAAGGTTTGTTAGATAGTCTCTATCTGCTGTGCGAGAAAAAACGTGAAGCTGAAGCTGGTCGTTGATTGCATTGTTTTATATAAGCCAACTAAGCCCGTACTTCTGTACTAATTTAATATATATTTATTTTTTTTGATGTTTTTAAATTTTTCAGCTAAGTTAATAACGTTTAATTAAACAGTATGAATATTAATCATGTCGTTATAGTAAATATTGGATTCAATGTACTAAATTACGTATACAATATGGCGGGCGGCAATAACCAACTTTATTTACACAGTTTTTGGATATTTGAACCACGTTTTAATATCTTCTAATATTTTTATTTTCCTGCTTGGTTACACAAAACTGTAGTTTTAAGACACTCGGAGAAATTGGGAACCTACATCCGTCTTGTACATAGTTAAACATTTCTTCACTATGCTACAATATTTGTATGATGTTCTTTAGAACTATATAAAATATGCATAAAACTCATAAAATACAAAATCTTTTCGACCCATAAACATGAAAATTTGGCTGTTTTACTCGTAGTAATGAGGATGCAAGCTTGTTTTTATATATATTTCTTTGAAATTGTCATAATGCTAATGGACTCTAATCCAAGTGTACTGTCTAATGACTATGTACAATTCATGTATTGTTCTCATCTGCGTACGTTGTAGTAAATTATGATGGCAACATGCACAGCAGATTACCTGTATACAATAATTTGCTCGCTTTACGTCAACTTAGTGTCTATATGTATGTAAATATACGTATTTCAGAAAGTATGTAATGTCAAGACAATCCGTTCTCCACTTTATGTCTAAATTCGAGACATTGTGAATTAAATGGCGGTACTTCACACCGCAATTTGTTTTGATCAACAAAGCGGAGTAATGGAAATAATTAATTTGTGATTCTCCGAGTGAGAATCGAACCCACAACAATTCGCGATTACAGTCACAGTCTGCGCCATTTATATAAATTAATATTAAAGACATTGTTGCAGAAATGTTCGATGGTACCAGCCTTTTAGTAAGCGATAGGTAGAGAACTCTATGGGAAATATCTGTTTTTGAAATTTTATTTCATTAAATATTTATTATGTTTACATTATACTCCATCACTTCATAATTTATAATTTAAATATACCCAAAAAGGGTACTAATATAAGGGGTAATGGACGAGTTAATTTTTTACAAATTATATCTTATCTTTGTACATTGTTCGACCTGACCAGGTCGTCAGAGAAAGTAAAACTAAGTGGCTGTATAAAACCAAAAACACATGGCAAGTATTTGTAATATTGATTATATTAGTTTTGTGTACTTCTAACAAATGTAACTGTTTTCATAACAAATGTAACCTTTATACACTTTTTCCATATTAAATTTAACCATGCCAAATTTCTGTAAACCTTTGAATATCAGATACTATTAATAATTTAGCTGTTAAACTACAGACCTTCGTCTAAATATTTTATAGTAATTTGTAAAAACTAGTCAATATAACAACAATTTTTAGCTGTGAAGGCAATAAATTAAATTTTTAGGTCCTACATACCAGTGCTGGCTGATATGGAGGTATGAATTATTCATACACTGCTTAATTGGCTGGTTAGTTACGAGATAGTCGGGCAAATGCCTACACAGTGTTACTCAGTTGTCGTGTATTTGTGAAAATACATGTTAAGTTGGGACTTTTTTTGGCTGTCTGGTTTATATCGCAGGGTAAAGCAATCTATACTATTAATATTATAAACGCGACAGTAACTCTATCTGTCTGTTAGTATGTCCGAAAACCGCTAAGCCGATTATGATGAAATTTTATATAGGGATGCTTGAAAGTCTTGGAAAGAACATAGACTACTTTTTCTCTCATTATTTTAGTTTTTCCAAAAAAATCATTGTATTACGAGAAGGCCACCGAAAATACAAAACTGCAGTAGTTCATAAAAATTTAGATTACTAAAAATTTTAATTTGTCCCTTCTGGTAACAGGTGCGCCAGCGACAGGTAAAATGCAGTTATGTATATGTATATATGTAATTTTAATACGTTTTTTAATTTATTAAAGAATGAAATCTCTAATATATAAGCAAAGTAAAGACTGCTTAATATTTTAGTGATTTCATCTAATCGAATTGTGAAGAGAAAATATGTTAAAAGTAAGCAATCCCCCGAGCAGGAATCGAACCGAGTATTGCGCTTGCATTCATATATCGCGTATTGATTTATTTTTATTTCATGCCAGAGTCAAAGAGAACCTAGAGTCAAGACGCTCCAATCTCCACTGTCTGCCGGAAATGTCTACATATAGATTTTTTTATTTTACTTAAATACCACTAGAAATAAACATAGCATGCCTATAATTAGTATGAATAATTTAAATATAAAAATTTAACTATTTTATTCAAAAGTAACAAAATTTAAAACGTAATAAAATAACTAAGCAACACATTTCTATAAATTATGCTTCTATTTAAGCTATCAAAAGAGCTACATCGTGTATTCATACTGGCAGTAATAAAACTAGTTAAAATGTAGTGCATACATACATACATACATACATACATCAGTTGCATCACACTTGTATGATGAATGTATGAGGAATGTGAAATAAATTTATACGCTTTCATTTTCATAGAAGCTTTGAAAAATGAGCTTTTTAATGTTATTTTATACCATATAAAATGTTAATGTTCCCGCTCGAGGTTCTGATTATATTTAAGTTATTTTCATATCTCCGCTCCGGTGACAAGACAAAGCGCGACGTTGAGGTCTGCCATTCTACTCAACACGCAGTTTCTCCGATTCGAGTGGTAAGTTGAGAACAGAGTTTTTTTTTTTGTAATAGCATTGCTATGCGGGAAAAAGTGAGAAGCTGTATTTTTTATTTATAATAATTACATTGTATAACAAGTTAAATTGTATAATATTGGGATTGCATTTAAAAATTACTATCAAAAAACCGGTCTGGAAATTAGTCTTATAATTTAAAAAAACATATTTCATATCGTGACTATTTATCCTACGATTGTTTGAGTTTCCTTTGGAATTAAACTAACAATAATATTTGTAATGCAAATTTTGATTTGTTTATATTGAACTTAAAGCGAGATCGGAAATGTAAAACTTTGGAGGTCGGTCTTAAGCAAAGTATTTTCTTAGTGCATATACATCGGTGAGGCTTATAAGCTTGTGGATCTTTTTTTATATAGTTTGTTTATTTGAATAGCGAAACAAAGGCATGTTTAAATAAAAGTGGTAGTAATGCGTTATATTTACGGAAACGATGGGTTCTAGCATAATCTCTGTTTCATTGGATTACTTGTAGCAGAGGCCATCGTGACACAGTGTGATAGCGTCTGATTGTATACGTTAACGTTGCGGGTTCGATTGCCACTCGAGAGATTGATTATATAACATAATACATTGTGAGACTGGAAAGACGAAGGATCGCAACTGTGAATTTAAATTAAAAATTGACAATGGTAACCAGCTCTGATCAAGAAGATGCGTGTATATTTGAAAAATTCTATGCCTATATTCCAGTCTCTACAACTAAAACACTTATACCTTCCACAACCGTCGCCGAATCATTACTTGATGAGGGCATACATAAATGTAATGTGGATTTTAAATTTAAACCAGTTAATAGTAGAGAAATTGTTAAGACTTTTAAGTCCCAAAATATCAAGATTTAAATTATTTTCATTTCTCCCCTATACTGGCAAGAAAAGGTGAGGCGTTTAGTTCCGCCACTCATCACGCGATGTCTCGAATTCGGACGGAAAGCAGAACGGAGTGTCTAGACACTAGGTTCTCTCTGGCTACCCTGCTATACGGAAAAGCGTGAAGTTGAAATTCGTATGCATTCCAGGACATTTCCTCTGAATGCTGCCTTACAATCCTCAAGGAACCTCCATGCCAGATTTCAGGTAATTACGCGCACTATGCACCGTTGCAGTGCCTATCAATCACTGTTCATGCTCAGGAGTGTAATTACAAAAAGTTTCACTTACTCATTCATTATTTATGAGATACTTTTTCAATATTGTTTCACAAATAGCAAATTTGCAACAAGTAATAACTTGATTAGTATTTCGATGCTAATACGTCGTTATTACTAAAAGTATCATATTTATGCGCATTCAATTTCCTGCCACTGGCTTACTGGCACAATTGTTTACTTTAATGTAAATTTTGATAGAGTTGTGGGTTCAAAATGTGTCAAAATGTGATTTTTAATATATTTTTTACAGCTTCACGCTTTTTCTCGCACATCAGGGTAGGCAGAGAGGACCTAGTCACGGCACTCCGTTCTCCACTTTCCGACCTAAATCGAGACATTGCGTGTTGAGTGGTAGTTTCAACGCCACACATTGTCTTAGGTACGGTCCCATTGCGCCACAATGGATAAACTAAACATACACTAAATAACGATTTAATAATAAGTCCATACAATATTAGCACATTTGTGTCCGAGGGGACGCATTTGCAACTTTTAGATCTTCATCCAAGCCAACTCCATACTTTCGAGGGGTAATTTAATTTTTCGTGAGTTATTTCGTGAGCAAAACTTTTCTATTTTTCAGGGAAATGCTACAACCTTTTTCGTATTTTCCGTTAGAACGTTACAAATTGAAGGAAGAGGGATTGTTTTTCTTAAGTTAACTTCATCGTGTTGAAGTTTTTTTTTTTGTTATTTTTTAGCCGCACAATACGAATTAGACTGGAATACCGTCCTCACCATCTGGATACGTGGCTCTCTACTACTGCGCGGTTTTGTAACAACGTCCTCCCACACTTTACGCCACTGTGAAATGGCCTACTAGCGCCAATTTTTCAGTCGATACGTTATAGATACCGTCAAAAACGCATGTATTTCCACTTTAAAAGCCGGAAGCGCACCTGTAGCTAGTCTGGTGTTACACGGCGGTGTGCGCTTACCATTAAGTGACCCAAACTCCGCCCAAGAAGAAAATGAAAACAGACAATTCTTGGAACTATTTATATGACTATATAGATATGTCTTTGTTAGACCAAAGTACGGAGTTAGGTTGTATTACTCTACACAATGTCTCGATTGAGCAAAAAATAAATTATATGTGACTAAAATATGGCTAAAAACGCGCCATGTCACATCTTTGCATTTTAAAATATATTACCAAGCGAAATTTAAAAAGAAAATGTTTAAAGACAATGCGCGGCGTTGAGTTTCACAACTTACTGACTGGGAATTGGGCCGCCGTATTAATTAGTTAGGTATAAAATAAAAAAAAAACAATTTTATACTTCATTATTACGCCATAACCAATCCAATCCAATAATTGTAAATAATTTCAGAACTAATAGAGAAATAAATTTTATGCACCACTTAAACCTTATAAGCAACAATGAACAAACTATGTCGCTATCCATAATTCAAACGCCTGCTAAATTATTTTTTATTTCTTTTTTTGCAAACATGTTTATTACCTTTATTAATATTGATGTTTTTTTTATATATTTAGTGATGTGTCAGTAATTTTGGCGTTCATTGAAAAATAAGATTTTTAAATGTAACGACACTTTTCACCCGAATTCAAGATATAGCGTATTGAGTGGCGGAGCTCAACGCCGCGCTTTATTTTGTTCATCAGAGAGCGGAGAAATGAAAAGGATTATATTTCATATCTTATTATAATCATAAGGATTATAACGACTGTCACATCCGCCATGGTAATCTAATTAATCAACACACTATTGGGTAAAACCCATTGTGCTTGTCACAATGCACACAAATAACTTTATTATGTACGTAAATCTGTGTACGTGATTTTACGTCGCGTTAGAACTTTGCTCGAATAAAATCCTATGAATGATCAACCTGAAATGGTCAACCACGGATTAAATCATATTTAAAAACGATAAAAATTTCAAATATAGCTTTTTAATTTCTTTATTTGTTATTATATTCATACTAAGAATGTACATTATGTTGTCGTGAGCTCGGCGACTTCGACTCGCTGTTATATTGCAATTACCCTATCGTTAAGAAAATAACAAAATTGGCTTCTGTATTATTTGAAATATTAACCGTTAAAATATAGCTTAATTATGGGTGGTCATTGTAGTACAGTGGGGCAGCGTCTGACTGCTTGTGGGTTCGATTTCGACTCGGGGGAATGATTATATTAAAAAAATAAACATTTCTCCGCTCTGGTCGACAAGACAAAGTACAGTGTTGATATCCGCCACTAAACACGCAACGTCTGGAATTCGTTCAAAAATTTAAGAACGAAGTGTCTTGGCACTATATTATGTCTGACTGTCTATGCTATTTGGGAAAAAGGGTGAAGAAAAAATATATACATTCCATTATTTCATAAACATGTTCATGAAAAAAAATATAATTTTCCTTGTAAAATGGACACCTGAATTTTAATATAGAAACAATCACTACATTAAAATCCACAAACATTCGTCTAGGAACATCGTTCCAATCGGAATATTTATATACATAATATTACATAGCAAAGGGTAACCGGGTCAAGGGCCCTTCCATCTCCTTTATTTAAATACTTTTGATGGTAGCCTTAGTATAATATGTATATACGGCAGGTTACGACGTCGACAATGCATTTCTTATTTAAAAGAGTATCGTGACGCAGCTGGACAGCTCATGACTGCAAACGAGACTGGTTGGGGGTTCAATCTGTTTTCTCCGCTCTGGTGATATCACAAAGCGCGGCGTTGAAGTCCGCCACTCAACAAGTAATGTCTCGAATTCGGGTAGAAAGTGGAGAACGGAGTGTCTTGACACTAGGTTCTCTCGGTTACCTCGCTATGCTCAAAAACACGTGAAGCTGCTTTTTTTATTTAATTTTGCACAAGTGTACAGTTTATCTTACCATGACAATCAGGTTCATATTTACGTTTGTCTATAAACATTGAAGGTACCGTTACAAAGTATTCATAATGGTGGTAGCCATTACATGTGAAGCGTTAAATTTTACCACCAATCGCACTAGCTTAGTCTTATCAGAAGATTTAGTAACAATGTTGCCTGCAATAGCTATGGTTATTTTCAACAACTAATATTTATGTATTTAATATATAGAAAAATATGAGTTTTTATCAACTACACACTGTTACCCGCTACCCGCATACAAGCCAGGTAAAATCTTATATCAAGACACTCTGTTTTCTATTTACCGCCGAAAATAAGTAATAAGTGGTGGAATTCGACGCGATTGAATCGCGATTGATCTTGCTTTAACATAATCACTCCACGGGGTGGGATTCAAACCAATCATGCTTGCAGTCGGACGCCGTTCCACTGCGCCAAATGGCCTCAAATTAGTTTCTTTTTATTGTTTTTCATTTCCCGGATCTCCATTAATGTTAAGCAGGCAGGAACAACTTAGTTATAATCCTTGCAATATTGCATTCTATTATTTGAATCCGAAAAAAAAATTGATATCTACGAGGTTACTGTGGCGCAGTGAGTGCGTCTGACTGTATACTCAATGAGTGTGGATTAGATTAACCCTAGTTGAAATGATTTACGTAAATTTATTTCATTTGAAACACATATTTTTAGCACCTCTTAGATAATGTTAAAACTGATTTCATTTCTCTGCTCTGGTTTCGTTGAGTTCCGCCACTCAACACGCAATGTCTCATATTCGGGTGATATGTGGAGAACAAAGTGTCTTGACAATGGGTTTTTACTGTCCACCTTTTATAAGCAGGACCGTGAAGGTCTAAAAAAAATTATGTCTAAAACCAAACAGACAAAACAAGCTAAACATCTCTATTACTTTTCCTTCAAATTATGAAAAAATAATTCATTATTAACTAATCATATACTTTATATAGGTTAAATATTCACCATCAATTTCAGTCACGCATATCCAAATCCTCACAGCCATTAGTTGGGATGCTGTTGCTGTATGCAGATCACGCAAAGCAATAAACAGACGTTCATCTCATTACGGCCCGTCAACGTTGCTCTTATTAGAGATACGAAAGTAACTAGAGAAGCTGAATTCGTTGGAAAACAATTCTGGAACGAGATAAGGTTTTTGAACTGCCTAAAGTGGGTTGATGCTGTAATTATTACTATTTAATAGAAGGACGAATGAAGTGGTTTTTTTTGTTTCATTATTCATATTTAAAAAAAAAGACGTTTTTCCGGAGGAGCCTAAATTTCTTGAAATTTATTTCCCCTGGATTTTAGACCTGGAGAATATGCAGTGATATGGCGAAAGAACGCTAGTGAAAATAAAACATATTAAACAAGTAATTAATATGGAAGTAACAAAGCAAAAGTATATAAAATAGATATTTAATAGTAAAAATGTCCCCTGAGTGAAAATCAAACGCTGAACCGTACAATATCACGATGAGAATCTAACCCATACACATGTAAAGCCTCGTAAGCTCATACAAACATATGTATACAAAAGTATTATTAAAATCCATTAGGTATTCAGAGTTTGGCTTCACTTCGCTTCGATACGTCAAGACCACCGTTACATGTTCACATGTAATCAGATGAAGCCTACGGGTTAACGTGATTGGTTTGTAACTGCGTTTCACGTCAGCACTGATTATTGCACTTTACTTAGATATTTATATACCTATTATATATATATAACCCATACACATGTATGCGATGCGTTAAGCGTAAAGTTATATATATATATAATTAAAATGGTATATCCTATTCTAGGGTGTTTGTTTTGATGTAAAATGGATAAAATGGAGAGCATATACAAGACTCTTTATCATATCGTTACAAATAATAGCTGAATATATACAAATAATAGCTTAATATATTTACGTGTTTAAGTAACGTTTATTAATTTTAACAAAACAATAAAAAAATACTACCAAAGCATCGTCTTCGGGCCAGTATTCCGTGGCGTGGGCGAGTGGTGATTGATTATAGGTTCGATTATTCCTCGAAAAAATGATTAAATTTTAATAATATAATTTCCCTGCACTGGCAAGACAACGCGCGGTGTTAAGTTCCATCACTCAAGACGATCAATGTCTCGATAAAGTATAGCAAATTCAAATAGTTTTATTCAAAATAAGAAGTAACATACTTTATTTTTTGATCGTCAATTTACCACAGGTTCACTTAAATTAATGCCTTAGATCTGAACAGAAACAGCGCTAGAAACTCAGCAAGACGTATATTTTTTTACATTTTTTAAAGTGTTATTCGCACACTTAGGAAATTGCAGACATATAAAAAAAACGCACAAAGCTACTGGATTTGAACCTGCGCCCCTTGAAAATAGTTCAAAACATTTTTTTATACGTTTTCTAAATATATCTTTTTCAACAAGACTTTTTTATTCAATTAAAAATTTACATATATTAGTAACAATGACATCTTTGAAATAGTCTGGAGCGAGCATTTTATTCCCAAGGCTTATTATCATTTATAAAATCATTAATTAAATAATAACCTTTAACACACAAACGTCCCTTAACTACTATTTTGAATTGTGATATTTGAATCATAATAAAGCATGGCGTTTATATGAGGCCACTCATATGCAAAGTTTCGAATCTAACTAAGGTCGCTCTGCCTACCGGACGATTGAAAAAAAACGTTTGAAGCCCTTCATTAACAGAACAAATACTGGCAAGTTGTTTCGCTTCCTAACACGCAATGTATCTGATTCGGGACGGTGTTTCAAGAGACTAGGTACTCGCTGACTACCCGCTATGCGGCTGCAAAATAATATGTCTCAAACTCACTCATTATCAGTTTTTATTTTGTTTCCTTCCTTTTATTTTATGTTTGGATTTGTAGTTTATTTTTTATTGTCAGTTTTTTTTTTACTTTTAGTATAACCTGTTCTTTGTATCTAATAGTAATAGTTGTAAAAGACATATTTAGAAAACGTATAAAAATTTTAACGTGCAGAGCGCTTGAACGGTTTTCAAGAGGCGCGCGTCCAAATCCCGGTGCGTTCAAATTTTTATACGTTTTCTAAATATGTCTTTTTCAATTTCGTTAGTGTGCGAATAACACTTTAAAAAAATGTTAAGTAAAAAAGTAATAGTTTTCTTTTTTAGTAATAGATTTTTATTTCCATAATATGTTAATTGAGATATACTATGTAATAACGTGTATATATATGTGACATATAAAATAAAATCCTAGTAAATAAATTGGATCGTCGTAGTATTTTTGCATTTTTAAGTATGTAAACTTAATTTACTTTAGCGAAATGTAAATTTATGACTATTAATGACAAATGACTTCACTTGTATGATAATTATTTATGCAATATATTGCGGCTACTGGTTGCAATCGGTTATTACCATCGAGATTAACTTAAGACGCATTATCATATTTCACGGTACGTACATATTACCACGTTTAAATACGTCAGATTTATCTAGTATTTAAAGGAATAATTTTCACGCAATCCATTAGGTAATCCAAGCTGTGAGTCGCGATGATAGCCGTTGTATTATTCTGCATACTATTTGAATATGCTGACTTTGCTTATTCTTCTTTTTTCTTAACGGTGTTTATGATAAAGTAGTGTTAAGGTCCTTTAGCCATTTTGTGTCATACGTGTAACTGGTACTCGCTAAAACTCGAGATAATCTGGGTCGATTTGGCTAATGTTGGTTTTAAAATATATGATATATATAAATATTTGCTTTGAATGATTTGAATAGAAGTCCGAGGAAGGTTTCAAAAGTCAGAAAACATAAAGAAATTGTTCGGAAAATAGTAAAAAATCCAATTTAATTTACTATACAAGCTGTGCGTACCTGTCAAACAGGATGCGCTCGAAAATTAAATATTAAGAAAGGAAAATAGCTTACACTATGAAATATTAAAATACGTCCCGTGATTTAATAATATATAATTTATGCATTCAATAGTTTGGGCGTTCATCTTTAGCTTAATGTTTGAATTAATATTTATTATCTTTCTCAGAATATTTCTCAACCAGCTTTATATATTTGACAACAAATATATGGTTCATTTTCAATAAACCTGCAACGATTAGGAAAAAGATACCGCATCCCGGGATAGTTCTTTACATTACCAGTTGACTTAATTATAAACCAGGATGGCGAAGTCAGCTTTTCAGCGCACAGATTTTTGAATTATGTAGGATTCCTGGACCTGTCGTCATCATGCTGCACAATACTAATCAACTTTGGTTGTGCAATGAAATAAGACTGAAAAGGCTAGTGCCACCGTGGTAGCGACCCTCAGAGGAAAATACAATGAAGAGGATATCTCCATGATTACAATGGACTTACAATTTGATTTTAAGCGTCGACAATTTCCCCTGCATTTGTGATAACGATGATTTATTTTTTGTAACTCTTGGCAGTGCCTTTGCGCAGACCGCCCGTGCGCAGACCCTTGCGGGAACGGGCGGTATTGTGGACTTACCGGCAAGTATACCTGATACTACCCACTAAAACTCAACGGAAACCCTCTCCACCCCGGAGAGACGTTACAGTAAAGCTAGCGCCTACTACAACGCCTCGGTGAATGTTTCCCAGTCCTGCCCCAACCAATCACCATGAAAAATATATTTATGTACTTTTTCGTAGACAATAAACTTGCGTATTTTTATTTACGGTTTTATTTAATTTTAATATTATATAATTCTGTGGTCAGCTAGTATTGTATAAAAAATAATTAAACATTTGTTTTTACAATCAGAAAGTAAATTTTCCATATTAAGTTAACAAGGTATAAGTAAATAAATTCCAACGCCTATAAACGATTAGCATAGCATTTCCATATTGCGTATTATCAAGCTAGAATCAAATTAACAAATCGGCACTTTACAAGAGAAAGGGAAATGTGTATATGGCAGTGGTTACACATTACCTATTTAACTAATAAATGCTTAGAATATATTCGTTCTAAATGTAAAAATTTTGCTTATGATAAAAAAATTACAGTTATATACCCTGTGCGATTTAGAAATGCCATTGTGGCGCAGCCGGATAGCGTGTTAATGTAAAAACGATGGTTTTGAGTTCGATGCCCACTGGGGAAATTATTATATTTAAAATATATTAAAACACAGATTGGTGTTGAATTCTGCCAGCCAATGCTTCCGGTGGTAAGTGGAGAATGAAGTGGAATAAAGATAATAATAACGACTAAATTGTAAAATCTATAATGAAGCCAAGAAGGTAGCTTCACTCTTTTTGATGTAATAAGAAGTAACTTAGGCTACTTTAATTTTAGATTTCCACGCAGACGAAGCCGCGGGCACAGCTAGATGATTATTAAATAATAAATTGTTCACTATAAATCTCTATTTATGGTTTCCATATTTTAAAGCAAACGTCTTTCTAAGTGTCGCATCGAAGCTCGTTGCAAAGTTATTTTCTCATAACTACTTATTACAATTCTCACGTAATTTATGTTTCATTTCCCATTACATGTAGGGAAATGAATGTATATATACAAATATATGTCTAATTATTATTATGTCACTATAAATTGTTGCTGATATCCGTTTATATATATATATTTAATATACAGAAAAAGCCTTAGTACAATACAGGTTTTGTACATCAAATTCAAATTCATTTATCTATTATAGGCGATCGAGCCGCAGAGGGACAGAGTCTGATTCTAATAGAAAACGAAAACCACTTCCCTATTCCGCAAGTGGGTTTTTTTTATTAAAGATGCATATTTTGTTATTAAGAAATATATTCTATACAGTATATTCTGAGATACTTTCAAACCGTTGTTTCAAGGCTTGTCGCTTGCGCAAGCGTTGGTATGCTCACGATACTGATTTATCTCTTCATACACAATTACTGCCACGATTTGGATGCAGCTCTCACAATTGACGTGCTTAATGCAAAGCGATTAACTTTAATATTGTTTAAATTTTATAATATTTTGTAGACAAAATTGTTTTTAATATAGGGAAATACAATATGTGGTATTTTAATACAGAAATCACTTTACAAAATTAATCGCATAGATATATAATAAACATTTTAAAATAGTAAAAAGAGACAGCAGGGTAGTCAGAAAGAACTTAGTGTCAAGAAACTCTATTCTCCACTTTCCACCCTAATTGAGACATTTTGTGCTGAGACATTGTGTGCTGATTTTGTCTTAGGTAAGTTACCAGAGCGAAGAAAATCATTCCCCTGAGTGAGAATCAAACCCACAAACTGTCGTGTTCATAGGCAGACTGTCCCGCTGCCCCACGATGGCCATGCGAAATTTTAACGAAATATGTTGCTTTATCAATTCAGATACAGCCTTCTTTATGGTATTGAAAAGACGTGAAAACGAATAGACCACTCTTCAAAATAACTTATAAGAGAAATCATAAATATACTAGTATTTATTAAATTGAACTTAATTAAAGTCAAGGCTGAGTAAGCAAAAACAAAATTTTCCAATTTAAAAACGTAACATAACAAAACGCCAAATAACAAAAAGAAATACTGGTTGCCGAAACCCATTGTCACCGTCACGGCTAGTGTTGTGTCAACACTATATCGAATTGCTAAAATTACACCCTGTATTCGCTAAGACTGTAGCGTAGAGCAAAATAAAAATATTTTATAGCGCTAACTTAGGATTTGAAACGAATACGCTTAGAATTTTATGTGCGACTCTATTTTGCACATGAACCTTCTTTCAAATCGTATTAATCTATTTGAAACAACTGTTGAGTTTTTAGCCAGCTATTTTCAGTAGAACCGCCATCCGAGCCGCTTGTTGCTTACGGCAGGATTGACAATACATTTTCAAGTTAATTGATATTGATTTTGAGAACATAACTCTAAAGTGCTTGTAATAATAGCCTATTTGAATAAAGAATAAATATATTTTTGAATTCAATAACTACTTAGGGCAAATTTTTTAAGAGCTTCATATGTTAATATTTCTAATTATTGTCACTAAATTGTTAAATTAAATAACATTTTCCATGTAGTAGAAGTAAAAACGAAAATCGATTGCACAAGAAAAGGTCGAAAATAAAAAATATATTTTAACTTCGAGTGTGAAACAGTCATAGAAATGCGATCTCCTTGCAACATCGCAAGGCCACTTGCACACGCTGCGGAATTCACATCCGGTTGAGCAGTTTCGGTTTAAGATGTTAAAATTAGTGCTTAAATTCCTAAATAACAGCCAACCAGAACCATTTATTGTTTAAACTTTGTAATTGAATAATAATTTATTTTTAGTGTAGGAATAAATACACTTTATTTAATTTTTACACTTTTTTTTTTGTTTCAACAAAAATATGTAGGTTATTATGAACTGGCAATTGTAGTTTTCATATTCACAAAACATTTAAAATAAAAAAAAAATGGTTATTTAAATTAAATCGAGGCCATAAAGTTTGAAACTAATATGTAACGAAGTGTCGTATCAAGTCATGCTATTAAGTGACATTGAGTGAATTTATATTTTGTTAACATTTTTTAAAGTGTTATTCCCACACTAAGGAAATTGAAAAATAAATATTTAGAAAACGTATAAAAATTTGAACGCAGCGGGATTTGAACCCGCGCCTCTTGAAAACCGCTCAAGCGCTCTGACCGCTAAGCCGTGCGTTCTACATCCAGCTATGATGAAATTCTTATACGCTTATTACAAGAGCTTATTGCAAGAGGCGCGGGTTCAGATCCCGCTGCGTTCAAATTTTTATACGTTTTCTAAATATATCTTTTTCAATTGAGTAAATAGTTAACGAAACTCAACGCCACATTTTACTTCTTTTTAGCCAATTACAAAAACACCATTCTAAAAATAAACATTACACAAAGTCAGAGCTACGCCACGACAATAAATTAATTTAATAAAAGGCGCGTATCCAAATATAATTCTTTATCAATGGTGGAATAAACAGTGAAGACCTTACCATATAGACAGATCGGACAGACACACAGACGACGAGGAATGCTGGCATTTTGCATTCCAAGACACATCTGTAGCTGTGAAGCGATGTTAATTATGGTACACCTCTAAAGAACTTAAGCCTCCTATGGTACAAACAATTTTATATGTATGTATGTTCAGGTAGTCTATCAACATGGGCATTGTTGGCAAGCATGTTGCTTATAAAAATTTTCATAATTCACATATTGTGAAGGAAAACCCTTGCAGCCTGTCTTGTCACAAATATTATGCAGACCAAGGAATATGAATTTTTCCATCTTAAAATTTATATCTAGAAGAATTATTATTATATAAAATAATGTATTAGAAATACATACATTTATTAAAATAAACATTACACACACTACCATGTGTCCGACATACACTTTTGTATAACGTGATACACACTTTTCTATACTTACTTTTCGTAAGGTACCTTAAACATCAATATTTCTTAAAAATCCCAAGAAAGAAAAAAAGACTTACATAACAATATACGAAAGATACAATAAAAGGTAAAGAAAAATGTACAACCCATATTCTAGCACACACAAATAGCGTTACTGGGAAATAATAATAAATCCATATTAGCAAAATAATCCAAATCTTGGAGACGTGAGAGGTCACAAACGTACGCAAGCGTTAAATTGTGTAGCCGAGGGAAATCACTGCCACGTGCTCTACACATGTCGGGGTCACTCTTGATAATACATATCATATTTAAAGCCATTGTGGCGCAGTCGAAAAGTATTTAAATACATACACAATAGTTGTGAGTTCGACACTCGTTAAGGCGAATGCTGTATTTGAAAAAATACCTTTTTATTTCTCGTTCTTGTTGTAGGTCCAGCGGTACGCATATTTTAATGTAGTTAGTTAAATAATAAATTAATGAGCGGCGTAGATTTATTTATTTATTTATTTATCTTTGAGTATTTTTTTTAATTACGTTAAAGTCGGTTTTAATAGCTTCACATAAGCGCTTATTTTTGTTTTTTTTTTAATAAAATCTATAGGGCAAAGAATATATGAGTTGATGAGTTATAAGTAATAGTCCTTTGGTGATTAATAAAGTCTAAATTTTATACGTAGCAATGAGGATGCATTTGTTTCGAAGTATTTGGCCTTTTCAAATGCCAGAGTACCTGGTTCGCTTACCTGAAACAAAAGAAGAGCAATTTAAAATATTTTACATATACTAACATAGTTGTATCAATTAATATATACAAAATTCTTCCGTTACTAACTACTCAGTTTTGGCATTATATATTGGCAGACATATGAAACTGCTGAGCGTAGAAAAATTAAATTTGGAATGTAGTTTCCTTGGCGAGAGTAAGGGAGCACTAAGAAATAATTTTCCATAATTGCTACGGAAAAATATAAACGGCTTCAAATCCACTTGGGGATGTTTTTATGACTCGAACCCACAAACAATCGCGCTTACAGTCAAAAGTTGTCCCACTGCGCCACGACGGCTTCTACATAATTAAATTAATCAATTCATTTATTTTTATTTACAGTTTTTCCCTGAATAAACAATCTCTATGTTTGGGCTTAAACTGAACAAAAGATTCAGGAGGAAAAGGAAAAGTCAAGACGCTCAATTTTCCATTTTTGGCGGAACCAACACCGTACTTTTGTCATATGACAGAGTAGAATAATATAATTCTCACCAACATTACCGGAAAAACTATATAAATTACTCGTATAAAAATAACATAAAACAATAATTCATATTTAACACTTGTTATTATTGGCTATATTTATTCAGCTTAACACAGATCGCGTTTTGTGGACAGACGTTCAAGTAGCCTTTTGTAAAGATATTATATGATTATATCAATTTATATAAGCCTTTATATTTTCGCTTTGTTTTGAAATTTTACTCTCAAATGTACACGTGATTGTTTAAATGAGCGGAAATTAATTTTGACATCTTTGACAACTGCGTATGTACAACAGTCTCTTGTCAAAAAAGATTATCTAATTCTAGAGGACATTGCACAAAGGTGTATGTCAAACACATAAAGCTGTGAGTAATATTAATTGTATTAGCTTAATGAATTTCTAATGTATTATTATAAAAAACAAAAAAATGTTATAAGCTTTGGTGCACTCTTTGTGTAAACTAAGTTCAAATATACCAATTTTATACCATGAAAATAATTTTCGTAAAAAAAGAGTTTAAGTTTTTTATTCACTTATTAATACAATGATACTACTAGCTGACCCGGCGAACTTCGTACCGTCTCAAAATTAAATAATGCGTCAAAATTTAATAAAAAATTACATAAAACCAAAAGTAAAAAAAAATCAAACAGTGAAGTTACTGTATTCTATCGTTCCCAATATCTTATTATTACATTTCAAAGTATTTAATAAACGAAAATAATAGTTATTAAGGCACTATATAATTAAAGTTATATATAGCTTGTTTTTTCCACAAAAATGCTATTAGCTTTCCCGCCACGTAAGCCACTATAGTAATAAAATGACATGCGGGATAGAAAACATATACCCGCGTTATATTTTTATTATACAGTCTAAAAATGTATAGGTAACATGGCATTATTTTTGCTAAATTTACTTTTTTATTGACAACTGATAGTAACTTATCTATCTACAAAGCGTGAAGCTCCAAAAAACACTCCTTGTTATATTATGGCCAAATAACACATATTAATCATAGATTACTGTTTATGTGTTATTCTAATGTGTAAACTATTTACTGTAAAGTTTCAAGTCATTTTACAAAAAAATATATTTGTAATATTATATAAGACTTAAAAATATTACAATAATGGTAGGCAAAATATCAGGTTTACCGGAATATACAATAAAAATATTAAAAATGTAATAAATAACACGTGTTATTGGCTGTATTTATTCAGCTTAAATCTATTTTTTATGTACAGACGCTCACGTAGTGTTTTGTAAATATTAATATTATTTGGTTATTTAAATTTATAGAAGACGAACAATATTTAGAGGCCTCGGTGGCGCAGTGGGACTGCGTCTGACTGTAAACGCGATTGGTTGTGGATTCCATTCCCACTCAGAGGAATGATTATATTCTAAACATTTTCCTTTCTTCGATCTGGTACCTAAGAGAAAGCGCGGCGTTGACTTCCACCACTCAACACGCAATGTCATGATTTCAGGTGATAGTGGAGTACGGAGTGTCTTCACCCTCAGACCTACTATATGCTTCACCTGCTATATGCGAAAAGCGAAGCGAAAAACATAGAAAAACATATCTTATACCGACGACAAAGCTTATGCACTATACTCTCTGCTAACACTGAAGTTCTTTGAAAGTTATTTCGTTTTTCGTCTAGTTGGGCGGACTCAAGGGCAACCCCCTTGAGCTTTAAGTTACGGCATTCAAAATGCAATGTTATGAAAGTGGTCTTAGGATTGGTCTAGCTTTGATTGTAGCCTTTACGTTTCAAATTTATTGTACATACTTTATTGTTATTTAAATTTGTTAAATATTTTTTTGTGAGAAACCATAGCATTTTTAGTGTAGGGGTTCGAACTCACGGTTCTTGGTGATCGTCCAAGCTTTGACCGCAATGCAATACGTTCTATATCCAGCTACGTCGAAATTCTTATACGCTTGTTAAAACCTATTTTTATTAGCCTTTCCAAAAATGTTAAAATATTTTGTTGTTTCCATACTTCAATTTATCAATCATAATTTAAATATTAATGTGATAGACTTTTTTATTCATTACAGAAAATAATAATAATATTAGTAGTTTATTGACTTCCTGACATTACATATATCACATTCACTCTAGATAAAACCGCATGATGTTTTTTAAACTTACTAGACTTGAACCAGTACTTTTTATGCCTACATTTTATAGCAATAGTATAAGTGTTAAATAGTTATATATAATAAAGTCATGTATATTCATGTAAGACGACTGAGTGGGGGTGGAGTTCGTTGACCGGATATACGGGCGGTAATTTAGTCGACGTCCTGGAGTGATAGGAATGAGCCCGAAAGTTATCGATATACAAAGTCTGATATAATGTGTACTAGTATGATATATTTTTTTGAAAAATGACTCCTGTTGACAGATTGCCTTTATTTTAAGTTTGTGATTTGATTGAGAACGCGGACAGTTGAAAAAATCAAATTATTACTTATAGCCGTATAGTTTACGCAAGTAAAGCCGCGAGCGGGTCGCGAGTAGTTGACAGTAATAAATTCAATAGTTTACTTACACATCAGACAAAGTGCATCGCATAGTTTTTAAAATGGACGGAGAGTCGAAATAAGAGAGAAGACTACTGATAAAGATACAATAAAGATACAATGTTCCAAGTGTTTGTTAAACTAAACTGTTATACCTAATCGGAATTCAACTAAGATAACATTGCAAAAAATGTCAGATTTATAATGCACGTTGATAAATTACGCCAACCACACGTAATGTCTCATATTCAGGCGGAAAATGGAATGGAAAATATAAGAAAACACTCTCGAATGTCTTGTCTACATCCTGATCTGCTTAATTGTATTCGTTTCCCGATTGCGTGGTGTAACTCAACGTCGCGTTTTATCTTATCAGAAATAAATATGATCAGTTCAACGAGTGGGAAAAAGAACCCACAAAAATCGTGTTTACAGTCAGGCACAGTTCCACTGCACCAAGATGGCCTTGCCTTGATAGCAATTACATAACATTTATTATATGGCTATGCAAAATAACAATAAATGTAAAAGTTTGTTTCTCGTCCACGCTAAAGTTGAACTAATTTATTATATTTCTAAATCAAGATAATTTATACGTTGAGTAACTAAGTGATTGATGAAATTTTTTGTACAATGAGGCAATTGTGCTGCGCAGTAGGGCAACTGTAAAGGACTGTTAATGTAATTGGTTGCAGATTCGATTCCTACTCAGGGGAACGACTATATTTAAATTATTTTCATTTAACCAATCTGGCAAGTGACTAGCATCTGAAAAAGTGTGAAGCTGTATATATGAACATTTATTATATTTAACATTTCGGAAGTGTTAATCACACACTTAGGAAATAGAAAAACGTATTTGCAGAAAACGTATAAAAGTTTGAACGCAGCGGGATTCAAACCCGCGGCTCTTGGAAGCTTGGACGGTTTCCAAGAGGCGCTGGTGCTTCTTAAATACGTTTAACATTTATTATTTTCGTTTTTCCTTAGACGTCCGTATAGTACGCTATATGGACAGACACAGAAGAAAAAAGTGTCTACTGATAGACTTAGTTTAGTGACTAGCTTTTCTCTATCTAGGCCACATTCTCTGATGTCTACACACACACACACACACACACAGACACAAATACCATTCAGACAATCATAATTTCAGAAACCAGTAAGTAATTTTCCTCTATTAGAAGCGTAATATTACATCGGAGGCCCGCATTTCCCTAGTGTAATGGCGAAATGGTTTTTTCAATATGCTCGAAAAATGGAAAAATAATGGGACAAGTACATTTGAGCTAGGGGACTTGTGTTTTACCATTTATACTTTATATCTCTTATCATAAAATGATGTATATTCTATTTTCTGTTTTGTCCCATAGACATAATCTACATAATGCAACACACAAACCCACAAACCCACAAACACACACGCACACGTGCATACTCACACACAGTTATGTGGATGCATTTTTTAAGTAAATGTATCATTTATAATATTTGTTAGTGTAATACTGTATGTTTTTTTGGCATTTGTTTAATCCTTTTCTGGAAGAGAGTGTCAATTACTACAACACAGCTTTGAACTATTGTAGCCATTATCGAAATTTATTTCACGTATATTTTTCATAAGTTCCAATATTTTTTAATTTTTTTTATATTAATGTAATAATAATAACTCTAACGAGATTGAGAACCGACTTTAATATAGTATATTTAGATAGATTAAGTAAATATGAAAACTAGTAAAATTAAATAAAAATCAGATCGCAGATATTTATTCAAATAATGTGAACCAACAACCCAGTTAGGTTAGGTTAGGTTATTGTAGACGACTTTGAGATGCAGTGTCGTCGCTACAGAACTTTGCGATACAAAAAGATGACGTCATTAACTAAAACGTGATGTAAGTGCAAAAACAAACTTATTATTGTTATCATTTGAGAACGTAAAGCTTATCGCGGTACCAATTCCTGTCACTGATACTGATACGTCGTTTTTATTACCAACATTTGGCGTAACGCATTGCGCATTGCAAAACTGAAGTGATAAATTTTACAATGAAATGAACTGACTGAAAATTAAATGTCAAAATATATTTTTACCTACGTCCCGCTCGCGGCTTTGCCTGCGTAAACTACACGACTAAACTATTTAGCTTTTCGCCCGCGCGCGTTCTCACTTAAATCACAAAGCTTGCTTAAATTTAAATGGTTGTAACTATTTAATTTATGAGTCAAATGAAATAAACACTAATTTTTATGGGAAGTTTTCAATACTATACTCTACTCTGCATTTAAAGATATTAAGCGGTTTGTTAGATTAGCGGTCCCAAACGCGCAGACAAAAACGGAAACAATATTATATATACAATTTTAATAAATTATTAATTAATATAATTATTTGTCATAATCTAACAAGTATTTATATAGTCGTCCAGGGCGAACCTGGATTTCCCACTTGGCCACTGTAAGAAATGAATCCCATTATAAGATTGCATTTTTCGAAGATTTGATTTAAAACGTAATTTTCGCAAAGTTTTTCATATTTTATGACTACTTTAGTTAGAAAAGCTATATATAAATATATATTTTGGTATTTTTGGTTACTATATTGGTATAGACAAAGCGCGGGGTTGAGTTCCGCCACTCAACACCCAATGTCTCGATTTCGGGCGAAAACACACTGTTCTCTTTGACTACCACATTTTTTTTTTATTTTTATTTCTCTTTGACTACCCAGATATGCCAGAAAAAGCGTGAAGCTGTAAATATAATTCAATCAAAATCTAACACAACCTTCATCACGACGGTTATGAAGCGCAAATAGTAAAGCAAATTTACACAATACTGAGTGATTGTCTTCACACATTCACTCTTGCGAAAACTTAGTACGATTCGAGGACGTCTGTTAATTTCATTTCATAATTTATCGACGTCTCGCTTTGGTCTGATCTAGACTGAATAGTTAGATTACAGGTATACATTTTAAATATCTAAGGAAACTTCTTTGCATATTTTTATTCCTAAGACTACAAATGTATATTATATTATCAACGAAAACAAGGTATTAATAACTTACTAAGTCCTCCACATTCTTCACTATCCCCGTTGCTAAGAGCAACGTATATGTCACTTTTTAAAATACTCAAAGTGTATCTTAAACACATGGTAGAGTGTGTAATATTTATTTTATTAATATAATGTATTTCTTATATATTATTACGAAACGTATTGGCATTTTGCACACCTTATATATTGTATGTCACCAAAATGTTCGTAAAAAGTGGTCAATTCTTTCACGTATTAATTAAATGTCCCAAAATTCACGCAAGAAGTAATTTTGATAGAAAACACAAGTTTATAATTAAAAATTGTTAATTTTTTATTGATTTATATAGTTTGTTTTCTATCAAAATGAATATAATAATTTTGCAAATAATTTTGGGACACCTTTATTTAGATAATTATGAATATTATGTATTCATGATTGTCTATCATTCAATTTAAAATATATAATTTAAAATATATATGCTTATCAGATTTGTTTATTTTAACAATAACAGTTTAAACCTAAGAGTCGGAGAGAAGCTAGTATTCAAACACTCCGTGTCCACTTACCATCCGAATTCAAAAAATTGTATGTTGAGTGGCAGATCTCACAATCGAACCTCAAAACCCGTCGATTTGTTTTGTTCATTAGAGCGGATAAATAAAAATAAAAAAATATGATAATTCTTCCCGGTAGAAATCGAACCCACAACCAATCGCGATAACAATCTGCGCCACGTGGTCTCTTTTCTGGTTTTGGGAAAAAGACAAAAGACGGTATTTCTAAATTTCCTTCTCGCTTAGAAACAGCTGTGTGTTGTTTAATTAAAGCGAGGTAGCTGTTAGGTAAGGTATCCGCTTAATATAAATCAGTCAGTCGTAGGTTATTTCATTGTGTGAAGCGAAAATGTATTATAAATACAATAAAAAGTGTGACCAATATCTCTAACTCGATAAGTTCTAAAATATAAATAATCCATAGAAAGAGCCAGTTCAATAAAATTTAATAAGAAATAGTAAATTTCTACCTTTATGTAAACTGTCTGTGTATGATAATACCAGGTTTGCTTCTGACAGACGCCTACATAAGTCGCTAAGTTATCTACTAAATGTTTTTTTTTGTATACAAATCTCAAACATTGATTTTATACACACACTATATATATATATATATATATATATATATATATATATATATATATATGGAATACCCTAATACCAGTTAACGAAATATATATTTGTATATATATATAAGTCTCCCATTACTTAGTGACTGACAGACATTCAAGTTAAAATTTGACATGTAAGTCAGTAAAGTAAAGTGTAGGGTGACACTAAGAGAGTAACACTAAGACAGTAAGAGAGTGACACTAAGAGAGAGCACAAAAGTTTATGTCAAAAAAGAACACCACATAGACAATATTTGTTCTATTAATACATAGAAATACATTAAACTACTAACATACAGTCCAGCTTAACTATAAGAAATAAGCATTTACTTATTTCTTATAGTTAAGCTGGACCATTACGGTTCTTCTTCAGTTACACCGGATTTTTAATTTTTATATGTTGACAGAGAGAGTACGAATCACGCTGAGCCAAATTGTGCTAAGGCAGCTTTTACTAATTTCTTATAGATTAGCTGGTCTATTATGATTCTACATTAGGTACTCCACTCTTCGAAATTCATTATACACAAAAATTTTCTCAAGGCTAAAAGCATACAACAACAAAATACTGTTGAAATTGAAACTTGGACCAAAAGTTAAAATAATTCCTTAAAGGTAGGTCTTCTTGTATCTTAAACTTACACATCAGATGTTTTAGATGGTTGAAATATTTTTCAGCTTAAGGCTTTTACTCTATTTCCGCCCGAATTTGAAACATAGTAAATTGAAATGCAACGCCAATTTTGTTACAATTTTTTTTCTTTTATTAAAATTATTTTGTATATTACACATTAAGAACATTACTATACATGTGTTGTAATATTTAATAACACAAACTTTGCAAGCAACGCCGTACAATAAGCCTAGTTTAATTATTTTAGTTTCTTAATCAAACATAAGTATTGCCAATTAGATATTGGCTTGAGATCCCAAGACGCAGCAATCATTTCGCTTCACCTAACTTGTTAACACCTTTTACGCGTAAACTTGTATGTATTATAACAACCAAATATAGAAATTATATTAAAATATGAGATTGTTAATATAAGATTTTAAACGATATTTTTTTGTTTCAATTTTCTGCTATATATAGGATAGGCAAAGGGAATATATAAGTTATTTAAAAACATTCCCTTCTCCACTTTCAGACCCATTTCGTATTATATCTCCTTCACTTAATCATTTCCCAAGTAGGAATAGTACCCGCAACCATCGACTGAACGCACTGTCCCACTGCATTAGAACGACATGAGAAAATTTTATAGTCTTAAGGCCTTCGTGGCTCGGTGTCATCAGACTGTAAACGTGGTTGGCTGTTCGATCTCAGTCGGAGAATTGATTATATTAAAATTATTAATTTCTCCTTTCTGGCTAGAGAAAACGCAGCGTTGAATTCCGTTACTCAACACGCAATGTCTCTAATTATTTATTATTATTTAATTAATTATTCATTATTGCTTAACTAATTAATTTATTATTTAATGATACGTGTTAGTATATTTCAAAGTAATACATAAGACAAAGTATTTCGTCCATGCTATACTAATATTATAAATGCGAAAGTATACCTGTGTGTCTGTCTGACTGTGACGTCATCACGGCAAAACCGCTAAACCGATTGTGATGAAAATTTATATATAGATACTTGAGGGTCTACGAACATGGGATTTTGTAATAAACATGAACTAAATCTTTATTCTCATATTTTTGAATTTTTCATTGTTTTACGAAAATGCCGCCGAAAATACGAAACAGCTATAGTTCACGCCGGTGAAGTCCCGAACGGGTCGCTAGTTCTAAATAAAAACGTAATTGATTTTAAATAATAAAAATCTACAATTTCGCTTTTATTGTATTTAATCAAGATTCAATCGTCCAATTTATTTTCAATTTGTTCAGCATGGGCGTGTATCACATGGGAAATAACTGAATAGTTTCATATAAACCGTTTAAGTCATGCTGCTATTGTCTCGATGCAAGCGATGCGTTATGTGATTTTTCATATATGAGTATACTGATGTATCATATTGCGTGATTACATCTCTCTGACTACCTGATAGCTGATAAAAAAACATAGCTAATATAGTTAAGGTAGAACACGCACTAGATCACGCAGACGATCCCAAATACGGTGGACTGACAAAGTAAAGTCGCCAGTACCTTACGCCTTGTACACGAGTGCACCAGAAAGACTCAGGAGGTAGTGATGGCGTACCACTTTGACCACGACCACTCTGCCAAAGCGATACGAATAAGAAGAAGACTATAGTTAGGTATTTAACTAAACCTGGATTTATTGTATTACGACAAATACCTATAAAATTATATAAAACTTGTCACACATTTCAATGTAAATTGAAAACATTATATGCCATTAAACGGCAATAATGGTGGAAGTTGAAATAGTTGAAAACCACACATTGCTTCCATCACGATCTAACCTTGGTATTTTGCCGGGGCTCTAAGATGCCGCACGTATCTCGCCTTATGAGAATTCAAGGCTTATCTCTATCAAAAGCTATGACAAAATATATAGGAAAGCTATTTTAATATTTCTCCATTCTCTGTTTTCTTTGTTAGATGAGAGTAATTTATGTATTTTGAATTAAAATACAAGACAACTTTGACAAGACAAAGCGTGGCATTGAGTTCCGCCAGTCAACACACAACGTCTATGATTCGGTCGATTCGGAAATTGGAGAACGGAATGTCTTGACACTAAATACCCTGCTATGCGGAAAATCAATACATATGAATGAAATATAAAACGACTTTAAGCCTAAAAAGTATTGCAAAGAAAGCAGTAACTTATTTTAATAAGCTTGCAAATCTTTTTAATGCAATTACCAGTCAATTCAAAGAAAAAAAGCATTATGTCGTTCACTTCATACGACATGGCGTTTTTTGTCTCAAGGTGTAATATAATCATTTGCTCCAATATGAATCGAACCTACAACCACTAAGAAGTGCACTAGTTACAATATATGAGTAAGATTTGTATGGTGTAACTGAGAACCAGCTATGTTTGAGATGTTAGCCACAAGCATCCCTAGCTGAGTTACGCCTTTTGCCATAAGTTGGTTTTTTATTATTATTAACCATCTTGTGTTAACATTGACAGTTCAAAAGTCTGTGTGTGCAGACTTTTCAACTGCGTTACGATGGCGTAAAAAAATATAAATGGCAAATATAACAAAAAGGCAAAGTTTAAGCACAAGCTTCTCTAACGTTAAGCCAAAAGCTTTATACAATCTAATTATAATTAAATATTTACACTCGAGATTATGCTGTAATTGGAGCACTCCATTATATTAGCGTCATTAACGTACATAGATCTGGATCAAAGTAAATAAAATGAGACGTGTATACCTAATTTAGTGATAAAATGTTAGAAATAGATATAGGTTATGAGGCCATGGGTGTAGTAGCGAGACAATCTGACTCCACCACTCAATATGTAATGTCTTGAAATAAGGTGTAAAGGTAAGGTGGAGATGTGGCGTAATTTTCTTTTTGTAATGTAGAATTGTGGTACAAGGAGAAAAATTAAGATGGGAGCATCAAGTGTTTAGAAGTTGTTTATGATGCTGATGTAAGTACATATATTTACGATGCTGACTGGCACTCGTTTTCTCTTTCTATATCTCTCTGAGCTCTCACTTCACCACGCAATGATAAGTTCAAAACCAACTCTGGTATTGATATATATATAATGTATAATATATAATATTCTTTTTGAGTTGTTACAACTTCCCGGAAGTACCAATAGGTCTTCACTTAGCCTTAATAACACGTGAAATGCGTTAATTCAAAAGAAAAATAACAAGTTTGTTACTAAATTATTAATAACAAGTAATGAATTACTTATGCAGATGCAAGATACAAGCCTTTTTAGTGTTAGAAAAAGATGGTATTCTAAATGTTCGAAGTTCAAACTGATAAAAAAAGAAAGACAGGCAATCGAGACCGTATTGAAAATTAATTTATAATATAAAATTTACTGATTCACAAACTTTACCCCGCATAGCAGGGGTAACCAAGTGTCAAGATTCCCTTCTCCATTTTCCTAAGATAAAAATCTAGATATTGCATGGTCAGGGTCGTATCTGAACGCTGCGTTTTGTCTTTTCAGACCGGAGAAATGAAAATAAATTAAATATAATTGTTTAATAGAGTGGGCATCAAATCGTAGTGGGTTCGATCTCGCTTACAATCAGACGTGTCTCACTGCGCCACTGGCTATGAACTTTGAAATTTTGAACATGCGTACATACATACATGCATACATTATGCGTAAACTAATTACCCACTGAGCCACAGCTATGAAGTTAATGTATTATCCATTACACGAACATTTCGTAAGTGGACATAAAAACTAAGAAACTATTGTTATCAATTAGCGCCGCGGAAACGGCTCACGATAATGGTTTTATTAATACTCCTTTATATCGTTTATCGCTTCGCATTCCGGTAATAAAGTTACCTTATTGACCTATTGTAAGGAAATTTCATTTGAATTCTTTGAAAATTCTTAGGACGCCCTTGTAGTAGGTTTGAATTATTACATGGAATTTTAAAATGTCAATGCTTGTTTGTGGTTTTTTAATCAAAATTCTAATATTTATTATTATTTTTGTTTAAAAGGTCATTACACTGACCGACAGACTATTGACAACGCAATTTGGGAGAATGATCAAAATTGAGCGGCATTGGTATCTCGAATTTAGGCGGAGAGCAAAGTGCTTTGACTCTATGTTCTTTGTGACTACACTGATTATTACACGGAATAAAGAATAAAGCTAAAATAAAACAAAATGTTAAATTAGATGAACTTGGCAATATAACCTACGGTGTTGGAGACATTGATGGGTGGCGATACTTAACGCGGCTTTTTCTTTAACCAGGACGGGGAAAAGCACCAATTTGGGAAAAATCCAAACAACCAAACTCTTATTGTTTTACAGCTATACTTTCTTTTTATCGCATGACAATATGGGTAAAAGGAGATAACGTAGTGTCAAAACCCTCCTATCTCCACTATTTGCTCGAATCCAAGACATTGTTTGTTAAGTGGTAACTCATATTAATTATAACATTAACAATTTAAAATATAAAAAATATATATTTAGAAAACGTATTATATGTGTGTAATAACACAAAATAAAACAATATAATTAATTCATTGTTAAATATGAAGTTCGCAAAGTTTGTATAATACACGTCAACCTTGAAAGTTGCTGTCTATCACTTCCGTTTGATCTTCCGCATGTGCGATACAATAGATATAACGATTAATGGAATAGCACAAGAAACTTATATAGACTTTCTCGTGAGGTTATTGGGTCTTTGACTGCATTTAATGATTGGCAGTTCAAATTTAATTAAGGGTAATGTTTATATTTTGGATATATGTATGTATGCGTGTATGTATGTACCTATATATGTATATACAAACAGTTTTTTACCCTTTACCAATATAACTACGAATTAGTTAGTAAAATTAACAAAAATATGATCAAATGCTCTGTTCAAAATGTTAGTGTTTGTGCACATTTTCAAGTGCAAGTGACAAGTACTGTTCAAAAGTGTCCTGCGACTAATACTTCTAGTACTATTTAATAAGAGAACATATATGAAGATGTTAATGACAGTGGATGCGGTGAAAAAGGTATGCAGAGACCGTAACGTGTAGCGTTCCTGTCGCTTTAACTACTCTGCTAGGAATATAGATAGAATTAATCTAGAAAAAGCTTGTAATTTTTATCACGATGTCCATGGGCTGGAATATAAACTAGAATTTTTTATTTGGTATTTTAGGAAGCTTAGGTTCCACATAGCTTTATCTAACTTAGGTTGTACATCTAAATATGCCTAAAGCCTAAAGTTAAAGTACCATCTGTGCTACTAGCTAGCATGTACTCTTGTAAGCACCAACACTAGCTCATTTCTCCTTATACTGTAAAATATATCGACGTTTGAAGTTCTATGCTTAGATTTGCTTGAAGTTCCATGCTTTGATTTTAAACCAACGAAGGTATTAAAAGAATTGGTCTAAGCATGCGACTATAGATTGCTAACTAAACGAACAGATTGCTAATTGATTACTTTTTATCATTTTCACATATACTAAATTTTTTTGAGGCCATCGTGGCGCAATGGATCATCGTCTGACTGTAAGCGTAATTGGTATTGGGTTCGATCCCTACTTGGGGGATTGATTATACTTAAATTTTCATGTGCCGCAATGTCTCGATTGTGGGCGGAAAGTGGAAAACGGAGTGTCTTTGCTATGCGGGAGAAAGTGTGGCGTTACGTATTTTTTTATTTTGCTAAGTGAATTGACCGAATTTAGTTGGGCTTATTTGGTCACTTGGTTCTTAGCTTTCTGTTTCTTTTAGATGTATTTATTTATGTTGAGTAGCAGGACTCATCGCTGCAACATATTACTAGATTGACTGACACATTAGATATTGCCGCTGGTTTGTCTGTTTGAGGTTACGAGATCACTACGTGATACGTAAAAAATGGTGTATGAATTTTTAACAATGTCAATTATTTTGTTAAAATAAATCACTATTTTATTTCTTATTTTATAATTGTACCGCATTTATAGAGAGTATTTATATATATATATATATATATATATATATATATATATATATATATATACTTTACCGAGCGACTGGCAAACACGTACATCTTAAGCATAGAGAGAAATAGGCTTTAAGTTTTACAGTCCACGTAAACGAAGTCGCGGGCTACAAATGTGACTTTAATATTTGATTAGGCAACTCTGGACTGTGCCACAATGGTGTCAACACACAGTAGATATACCTTTGTATGTGTAATATACGTGTACCTAATACCTATAATTAACGTTTTAATAACTTACCTAACTTAGTTATTAACATTCCATTTTTAATGGCAATAAGATACAACACTTTAGATGTTTTACTAATAAATAATACACGTACTAATAAATTATAGTAGAACTCCATTAATTTAAAAAATCCATGGACGTCGGCATTTCAAAGATTATAAAAATTAAAAACGTTTTTTTCAATAAATATGTTATAAGTAATGAATGTTTCCTGTAATTAGTTACACAGTGCGTAATTGATTCACTTATATTGAAAATAAAAAAATAACTTGTTTTGATTTTTAATTTTTGGTGTAAAATAATCTTGTCGGCATTTGTTTTTTATCGAACCGTTAAATAAGTAAGGCTACTTGTACTGTTTTTTGAAATTAACCTTTGCTCCGTTCTCCGTCCGTCTGTTTTCCTTAAGAAAAATCTATATAACATTCTATAACTCACTAAATGAAAGATAACCAAGGCGCTGCAGTACTGGGCGTTGAAATCTGATATTTGAAAAGTCTTTGAAGAATATAGAAAGTACTAAGAGAAGATAGCACTAAAATTACAATTGGATCGGAGTTAAATAAAATACATCAAAATATTTTATTTGCAAAAACAAACTTAACACAAACAAGTTTGTGTGCTTGTGTGTGAGTGTATGTGCGATTATGTGTATTTGTGTATGTGTATTTGTGTACGAGTATGTGCTTGTGAGTGCGTGCGTTCATGCGAAGTTTATGTTTTGCGATCCTCACTACGCGAGAAGTAGAAATAATGTGGTACTTTCGTATAAAAACATTGTTCATAACGAGAACTAAGTCCAAAATTTAAATAGTTTCCTTCCAACTGTATCACGAAGACATCTATTATAATAACAATTCTAGAGCAAAAAGCTTCTGAGGCGAAAGCTCCCTGAACCAAATAATTATATCGGGTAGACGTGCGATCATTAATTTGAATTATAAACCTTGTGCCAATCACTAATAACTAAGTTAATTTTTGCTTTAACGTGACCGTATTCTGATACGATACTAATAAATAGACGTGTATATTTTAAAACAGGCCATCATGGCGCAGTGTCACAGCGTCTGGTTGGCTTTTAGGCTTTGGTTGTGGTTCGATTCCCACTTCGGGGAATGATTATATTAAAATTATTTTCATTTCTCCGGTCTAGACTTCTCTTGGTGGTCACTGCCTACCACGCTATGCGATAAATAACGTGAAGCTGGAAAAAATATATTTTGAAATATCTAAAACTAATTGTTGCTGCAACTTCGTTAACGACTTAATGACCCATTCTATTTAATTTTAATTTTTGCACAATTTCAACAGTAAAACGTAAAATTTAGGTCCGCCATTAGTTTAATAGGGAATTCGATAAATAATTCTATCTGAATGCTTAGTTACAGTCCCCTACGAATTTCAGCCTACATCATGAATATCAGCTTTTTATCAGCGCCCAGTAGCTTTGGCTGTGCTTTGCCAGTCACTCAGTGAGTAAATGAGACGTTTTACATTAATATATTGATTGATAAACTTCCTCCAAGTTACATTTAAGAATACTATAGCGTATACAGGGTGACAGTAAGGACGGTGTAATAGCACTGTGCCAAAATGACTATCAAAATATATTTTTTGTAGTTTCACGCTTTATCCTGCATAGCTAAGTAGTCAAAGAGAACCGAGTGTCAAGACACTCCGTTCCCTCTGACTACTCTACTAATTCCCGAGTGAGAATCGAATCCACAACCAATGGCGTTATATAATAAGACGGACAGCGTCTTAACTGAGCCACGCCAAAAAAATATTTATTACACCCAAATTAACTTTTCACACCAGACGTTCAGAACTCGTATAACAAAATACTCTGCTATTACCGGTTGTTACTCACATAATAAATCAACTCCGACCAGCGATTTAGCTATGAAATATTGGAATACTGAAAATTTGGCGACTAACATGACGTCAAGGCTGTTTTTGTAGGGCTGAAATTGATCAAAGTTGTTCGCTGTTAATTATACATACACGTAAAATAGCTTATATGAGTTCAGAAGTGAATACGTGTTGGTTTTAAAAAACTAATTAAGTAAGGTTTGTGGTTTCATTTTTACTTTTGAAGATTAGAATTCTTCATTAATAATTAGATTTATAATTAATCTTTAGAAAAGGTAAATAAAATTGATTGGGATGTATTTTAAAATTCAAATTGAATTTGAAGTTTAAACACGGCACGGTGTTAAATTCCGCCATTTCTGCCACAATTTCTATTATGGGGCAGATAGTGTATTCGTTCTACATGTGATATGTAACTAAGCAATTTCTAAAATTTACTCGCCTCCCAATATTACAAATAAATATTTTTTTAGTTTGCTTGTCTAAAGATATATAACTGAGAAGAAGAATTGTGTGCAATAAACTAACTATAAACTCTCTAAAGAGATATATATGTATATATATATACATATTAGGCACAATAAATGTATAAAAATATAAATAAAGAAAATATATAAAAACAATTGCTTTATTAAGATGGCCTAGTTACAACCCTGGGTGATTTAATCGACAGGCTGTAATCAGTCGTGGCGCCGCCGGGACGCCTGTTGATTCTCACCCTTTGCTAGTACGTATAGTGACATACACTTACATCTTATACGTGTCACTTTTTAAATATTTTATCAACTTATATATATATATATATATATATATATATATATATATATATATAACCTGTTCGGATCCGACGTCAATACAATATTTTGTACTATGAACCTTATGTCCTTGCCAGGATAATCAAGATGTCGGTAGCTACACTAAAGCGTGTTCTTTGTATTTTTGGGCTAGTTCAACTGCTAAGTTAGAAATAGTTTTCAGAAAATATATATTTTTTTATTTAATCAGCTGAACTATTTAAATGTATTTCCTAGATGGTGGTTGCTTCCAGTGGCACTGACAATACTGCCATTCAATGTTATATATAAAAAGAATGTAAAAAAATAAATATACAAGATTTCCACTTAAAAAATGTGTGAATTCTTTTATATGTGTTATTTATTTTAATTTATAAAATTAGTATAAGAAATAAAAAAAAACGTATAGCCAATATAATACAAGAATAATAATAAAAGGCAAACTAAATAATTTAAAATGTAATTAATTATGACCTTTCATAACTTTTGCGTCCTTCACGCTTTAGGAAGTATATATAAAGAGTTAAACTGTACGTAGAAGTATTGTTCCATATCCGTTGGTAATCGTACCTAATGCTAGGCTTTTGCATAAACTGTACTGGACTTACAGTAGATCGTTATGATAAAATTTAAATCTCTTTAGAGAATAATTATATATTATATTACTGCCGACCCGCCCGCGGCCTCGCCTGCGTAAGCTACACGACTAAAACATTTCGGCTTTTTGTCTTTCGCCTTCACTTAAATCACAAACTTTGCTTCATTTATAATTTAAAATGGCAATTGCTTTTTTATTTATGAATTGATTGATACAAAATGAACACTATCCAAACTGCATATAAATTGGTTAAGCTGTTTCTGAGATTAGAGTACACAAACGTGCAGATAAAAAGACAAACTGAAAAAGAGTTTAATAATAATAATTTTGGGTTAAACTTCGATAAATGCCCCCAATATTATTATATTTTCATTTATATTTCATATACAGACAGCAAACAGTTATAATTTATTATATGTATATTTATACCTTCACGTAGTCAGAAAGATCATAGTGTCTTAAACACTCCGTTCTCCATTTTTAGTTCGAATTCATGATATTACGTGTTGAGGAGCGAAATTAGAGCGAAGAAAAGTAATCAATGTTAATATTATCACCGAGTGGGGTTCGAATCCACATCCAATTGTGTTTACACAGTCTGTTCCACTGCGCCACACGAGTATACTTAGATAAAGCATGGCTTCACGATTTTTCCAGCATAGCAGGATAGGCGAAGAGAACCTCACTAGGCTCTCTTGATACTTCTAGACGAATCCAAAGGAGATATTGCGTTTTGAGTAACAGAACTCACCGCCGCGCTTTGTCTTGTCACTAGAGCCAAGAAATTAAAAAAACCACAACCAAATTCAAGAATAAAATTAAAATAAGAATTGAAATCGAACCTACACTATTAGTAGTTGAAAGCCTACATACATAACAGTCACCAGAAGAAGGCTACGTGACACATTAGTTTTACTTAATTCCATACAATTTTATTGTCGTGGGCGACTCAAGTGAAATTGATGGTTTTATCGAAATGACGTCAGCCATCCACTTGACTGCGATGACGTAGTTTTGTATATACACGAGTACTACATACGAATGTAGATATGAATTATACCTAATTTGTATATATATTAGAGGCTGTCGTAGCGCAGTGGGTCAACGTCGGCTGCAAACTCGATTGGTTGTGGCTTCGATACTCGTTTGGAGGAAAGATTATATTTAAATTATTTTCATTGCTTTGCTCTGGTCCGCCATTCAACAGGCAGTGTCTCGAATTGGAGCAAAAGTTAAATAGGTTCTTCCGAATTACCGCGGGAAAAAGCGTGAAACTTATATATATTAGTATTGTCATACATATTATATTATTTCATATACTTAGCAGAAGAATTACTGCAGCTAAAACAAGTTGTAATACGTAATAAAACGTATAAGAATTACAACGTAGCTCGACTAGCGTTTGGACAGACACCAAACAGCGCGGCTCCAAATTCTACTACGTTTTTAAAAAATATAAATATTACTTTATTTTTAATTTCATATAAGGTGGATAGTGGCAAACTGAGAGTCTTAACAATAACCAACAATAATATCGTTTAATTAAGGAAACAGATGCTAGTGTTGCTAGACTAAGAGTAATGTTTTGCGTAGCGAGATAGTCAGAGAGAACCTAGTGCCAATTTCCGTTAGCCACTTTCCACGAATAATATAGCATTATACGTCGAAACGCCTTAATAAACTGACATATTTTAATATAATTGTAGCAATTTTGACTTTCAAAACACTTTCACAAAGGTTCCCAATAGAATTATTTGAAGAAATACGATCGTACTTTAAAAATCTTTTGATATATACCTTCCATTGTAGTAAATAGCGTGTTTAATGACGGATCGACGTCTCAAGTCCGTCTGAGTGCCTGCTCAGTAAAGAACCTCTCTTCTTCACCGACGAATTTGTTTACTAATTACGATTAGCAATCTCAAACTTTGGGGAAATTTCCCTTTATTCTATACTAGTGTGTAGTGTGTAAGACTCTAAATGATTTTTAGCTAATAATGTTGGTAGCTTAATTAAGCTACCAAACCTGTGTAACTACATAGGTTTTTTGGGTCGAATCTATACATATAATAAAAAATGTAACTGGTCGCTGTCTGTACACAGAGTGGGTCGCTAGTACTTGAATATAGATGTTTCCCAGATATGAAAATATCATTATTTCTTTTTTCAAAATAATATAATAATTAATTATATATTATTATCGCTTCGTATGTTATATACTTTTATCTACCCGAATAATATGCAAATCATTCTTTAATAGTTAATCGTCCCAAAGCCATAACATATTGTTAATGTATACGTAAATACGATTTTACATATACAAAGTAATGTACCTCGAGTAGTACTCAAACTCACGAAAATTATACTTGTTGAACTTCATAACTGAGCCACAAGGTCCACATATTCAAATTTTATGTATTTTATATAATATCGAATTTATATTATATAGTAACGAACTCGTTATTTAATTAAACACTTAAAATTTAATTATTTTTAACAGTTCTTTATCCCAGTTTTATTCTTTAGGCTCTTTGACTCTATGACGGATCTTTTCAAGGGTATTTGGAGAAGCTTCGTCCTTACTTGTCAAAAGATCGAGGTACAAAAGAGGGGCCATTTATTTCGGATTATTATTATTTATGAGTGTGCCCTGTACGTGTCCTTTTGGGCTGTTTATGTTGAAAGATGGATTGTCAGTGTTGCCGTTCAAAATCTTATTTCAAAGTAAATACGTAAATTATACTAGTTAATTACTTTAAAAACGCAATGGCCATTGTTATGTAAAGTTATGGGTACAAATCAGAAAAAACATTTCGGATACCTTTTTTTATCTAGGTCTAGGTGTATTTTGAGCAATAACACTCCTGTATCTAGTTTTTGCGAAATTATAAACGAAAAAATTCAGAGACGCTCTACCTAAATATCGTAAGAATGCTCTATGGAGCATGCTACAAAACTATTATTATATATAAAATAGCATTTAATTTTCTTCATTTAATAGTTTTTAATATTCTTTTATTTTATTTAATTGTTTTTTAATTAGTGTTTTTGTAACCTATTAACGAATTATGTATGTCTTGTGTAATATTTATATTAAAAAGTATGTATGTGTACCTCTATCATTGCATATTGCAGGTTGCACCTTAAAAGCTAATGCATTTTGATATAAGAAAAAACAAATGCTTTAAAAAAAGGCAGGCATTTCTATTGATGCCCTTATTTCACCATCTTAGGGGTAGTTTTCACAACAATCAAAAATTCAGTTCAAGTCTTACTTCAATAGTCTATCCTTGGCGGTCATGAATTAGTCAGTCAGTCAATAAATCAGGACATGTTATTTTAGTAAAGCATAGTTATGGTCTAAACTTCATAATGAGTTTTCCATATTTTCTTATAAACCTAAAATAAAATAAGACTGTGACGCAGTGCGACAGCATTTGACTGTATCCGCAATGATAGTGGGTTCGATTTTCACTCGAGGAAAATAATTGTTTTCATTTCTCGGCTCTGGTGACCAGACTAAGCGCGGAGCGGGGTTTCGCTACTTAACACGCAATGTCTCGATGTCGGGCGGAAAGAGGAGAATAGATTGCCTTGACTAGGTTCTCATTGACTACCCTGATATACGAGAAGCTAAAGCTGGAAAAAAGTAATAAAAAAATAGAAATATAATGGACACTCCGAATGGAAATTAATTAAATTTAAAACGCCACGTACAAAGATTTCCGAACCACAAAGCATTATTTAGCGTTCACGAGGATTTGAATGAAAATGTTTTTATTCTTTATAATAACATTTTCAGCCATTTTAATTTGAGAAGTAATCCATCAATTGATCGACGTAATCAAGTAATTAGTTAGAGACCATCGTGTCGCAGCGTGTCAGTGTCTGTAAAATATTTTCATTTCCGCTCTGGTATCTAAGACAAAGTGCGGCTTTGATTTCCGCCACGCAAAACAACGTCCCCATGTTTTGGCTGAAAGTGAAGAAAGGAATGTCTTGACACTAGGTTTTCTCCGACTACCCTGCTATATATATATTGGTGTATTATGAACACGTTATTAGTACAATTAATGAGGTAGATAGAGCTTCTAGGCTCCTAGAGGTAAGTAATTTAATACTAAACTCTCCGCTTATTTCAAGGTTGAGGAAATAGTTTTACAAATATAACTTTTTTATGCAAATCCACGGCTTTGACGATCAGTCTCAAAATCAACCAACCAAGTTCCGGGTACAAAAGTTTTATTAACACATAAAATTATGTATAATAAATTTTAAAGCTTCTACAACTTGCTCTATATTATTAAAATATAATATATCACAATCATTGATATATTATCAACGTTATCAATTCATAATCAGAATATCAAGGCGTTGGCCATTTTCCGTATTATTCTCATTAATATTGTATAAAGCCTAAAACTATTTACATATCGCTTAATATTTCGTGCCATCGTTGCGTAGTGGGTCATCGTATGATTCCCACGCAGGGGAATTATTTCTCTTTCGTTGCGTTCTGCTACTCAACGCGAAAAACATTTCTAGAAAACGTATAAAAATGTTGAACGCAGTTGGAAACGAACCGGCGCCCTCTTGGATACTATCCATCCCACAGTGTATGAATAACACTTTAAGCTTTAAAATATTAAAAATTTACGACACGAAATGTTTCGATTTCGGGCGGAAAATGGGAAATAGAATGTCTCAGTTTCAAAAAAATGGTTTTTAAACATCAAATGTTATATAATAATTAATATTCTGAAATAATAGACTTATTGTCTAACATCGACCTGTTGTCTGCAAGTTTTGATAAAGGGTTGTGTGTCGGAGCGTAACTAATCAAATCCGTTATCGTCGACTAAATAATTATATTATTAGAATTTATTGTTATTTCTATTTAACAACTTTCAACTGGTCAAGAAATAAAATAAAATTGTTCATATGAACGCAGTCGTGGCGCAGTGGGACACGGGCCGATAAACGCGATTGGTTGTGAGATTGATTCCCGCTTGTTGGAATTATTATATGTAAATTGAGTTTGGCAATCAACACGCAATATCCCGATATCAGTCTGAAAGTGGAGAACGGTGTGTCTAGACACTAGGTACTCTTTAACTACCATGCTGTGAGGGAAAAACGTGAAACTATACTCAGATATTATTTAAAAGTTAACTGAAGTATTTGTACCATTTTAATGTTAGTTAAATCGACGTATATGAGTAGTTAGTTACATTTCAAACTAAACAAGTATTCCGAATTTACCAACAAAAATAATTAGGAATTAGTTTAGAGTTAATTGTACGAGGTATTAGTAGCATGAGGTATAATAGCGAAATCTCTCTATCTACTGAAAGAACGTGGTCTGCCCAGAACTATCAGTTTATCTCAAACACATATTTCTAAGACTGCCGTCTTAAGGATTTTTATTATTTTGTTTGATTTGGTCGGACAGTGATGGCGAGTGATAATGCTCATTTTAAAGGAGCCTACACTTGGGTTGCAAGCCCCAGGCGCTGTCCCGAGCTCTTGTCACTGTAACGCGATGTTTAAATACATGGAATTCTAAGAAGTTCCAGATGGCTCTCACCTAGAAAGCGTAATCTTACTTAAAAATTTAAAAGGCAAATTAAACGTCAAAGAAACTCCTTCCAACAATTTGTCACCAGATGCGTGAGAAGAATAAACAACTGGCCAGCAGTCACAAAAACTTTAAATAAATGAATTAATTGAAAATTTAAGGGCCTAATTTAATATTCCTAACTTAACTAACCTAAATTAATAAACCTAGTATCTAAAAGGTAATATATTACCTTCTTATGTAGTTATAATGCAAATGCAGTTAGAATTAACCAATTAAGGTTATATATTTAAATTTAAAGCAAAATGAATACTGGACGGCCGTCGTGGCAAAGTGGGACGGCGTCTACTGCAAGCACGATGAGTGTGAGTTCACTCAAGGAAGGGTTTTTTAATTATTCCAAATACCCGCTCTGGTTAGATAAAGCACGACGTCGATCTGAGGTTATTAAATATGCAAAGTTTCCAATTTTAATGGAAAGTGGAGGACGGAATATCCTATCACGAAAGTCTACACAGAAAATACAATCCATACGATTCAAAAAAAGCTTAAATCTGAACCTAAACCCTTTATTTTACCAGAATAAACTGGTACCTTATGATGCTACAATATATATTTTTTATTCAATAAATTATTTAACACGCTACATACATTTTTATTTAACAATCATAATTATTTAACGTGACGTACACGTTGCTAAGGCAACGCGTATTTTATATTACGTGGAATAAAGCTTTTTAACGTAATACTACGAGGTTTTATTCAGATACACGGTTCCAAATAAACAAGCAATATATATAACCATAAAGAACGGAGATATTGTGTGTTAAGATGCGGAACTTACCGCCGCGCGTTGTCTTGGATACCAAAGTAGAGAAATGAATATAATTTAAATATAATCATTCCCCCGAGTGCGAATCGAGCCCATAACCAATCGTATTTACTCCTACTGAGCCACGATGGCCTCAAAATGAACATATTGCACCCAATAATTACAAACACTTTTTAAGAACTACTAGCTTAGATGAAATTTGGATCATCAATCTAAATAACATTTTGGACAATAAATAATTTAGCTTAAAAAACTCATAACAAGAAGTCTAATTATAATTTTAAAAAGGCAACCTTTTTTTTCTTGTCTTTCTCCAGGTAACCGAAAACGTGTAAGCGTTACAACAAGCGAAACCAATACCTGCTATTACCTTGTACACTTTCATTATTGTGAATTTTCACATTGGGCTTTTTACCACGTTAGTTGATAACTGAGAACATTATGACACAGTGGCACGACGTCTGACTGTGAACGCGATTGGTTATTAATTCGATTCCCAATCAGAGGAATGATTATATTTAAATTATTTCCATTTCTTTGCTCTAGTTAGTTCCGCTACTCAATGACTTAAATACAGGTGGAAACCGGAGGATGAAGTCTTGACGCTAGATTCTCTCTGACTATACGGGAAAGAAGTGAAAATTATTAAATAAATGGCTATAGGTACCTGTTGCGTAGACATTATTGTAATAAGTAGAGATCATTACCTGTAACAAAAAAAACACAAATTTACTATATTATATTAACGAAATGATAGAATTTTAAACATTGCTTGGGCATATAGATGAATAAAATATTAAATAAAAAGCACTTTAATAAATATGTAACATCACTTCCATTTTGTAATATAAATCTATTGAAGTGATTTGATTAGATAAAGTTTTATATTCAATATTAAGAACCCCAGTGATAATAAAGAAAACCTCAGAAAATACCTACAAAACAACACGTAAATACAAAATCTATTATTTTGATATGTTCTATACCATAATTTGAAAAGAATGTGATGAGTTTGTGTTTTAAAGGTTATCACCCATTTAACGATTTTATAAACGATAACACACCTTGGGAAAGAATTGTCGCTCCAGCCTATTTCAAAGGTATCATTGTCACTAATAGATATGTAAATAATTAATTGAAAAAAAAAGTAATCCCGCTGAGTTTCTTACGCCGGTTTTTTTCAGTCCCGTAGCATTAACTTTATTGAACCAGTGGTAAATTTTTTGACGTTAGTTTTAACTTTAAAATGAAGGAAGTATCTTTGAATAAAATTATTTGACTTTGACAGCATCACCAACACATTTCATTCTCCAATTTCTCCCCGAATTCGAGACATTGAGTGTTGACAACACAACGCCTCTTTGTGTCTTGTACTGAAGCAATGAAATGAAAATAATATAGGTACAAATCGTTCCTCCGAGTGAGGATCGAACTCACGACCAATCGCGTTTCCAGTCAGACGCAGTCCCGCTGCGTCACAATGTATAGTTTCTTTATACAATTAACTTATTGACCATTATATTACAATGTAAAAGAAAAACTTTCGATCTTTTATTACGAGAATATGCAGAAGCAGGACTTTGAAATTTTACATATTTAAAGATTATATGATTTATATACCTTTATAGAAAAAGTGCTGAAACCCCATATATAACCTAATAATGTATTAAAAATACATTATATTAACAAAGATAAATATTACACACTGCCATGTGTTTGATGTACACTTTTGTATAAAGTGACATACACGTTGCATCAATTACGAATAGATCAACCACGAATATTTTACCAGTTTCAATTACCAGTTGAATTTAGGGGGAAATAACTTAATAATTTGACACTAGACTCTTCATTTTTGTAAAACACGTACAGTATTCACTTTGGAAACATGATTATTATTATGTAAGAAGTAGTAGTTTTATTTTGTTAAAATTTTCACATTTATAAATAAATAGTCATTTCTGCTCAGACAACCAAAATCTTACCCAACTTTTGTGGTTGCTGTTACACTACACTGAGGCGGTTAACCAAAACAAAACAAAGGGAAACGGATATTAGAACCTATTATAATTAAAATTACAAACGATTGCCAATAATTAGTAATGAGTAGTGAGCGCAGTGGTTCTGGTCAAAGAGCCCTGAGAGGACGCAAGTACAAATCTGGCTGCTTGTAAACTCATTTTAACATTTTATGCAAAATGAATTTAAATACTTTTGAAGCCATCGTGGCGCAGTGGGATTCCCTCTTGATAAAATTATTATAATTTAATTATTTACATTTGTTCGCTTTGGTAAAAAAGGCAAAACCCCGCGCTGAGGTCCGCCACTCAACACGCAATGGAAAATAAAGAACCAAAGATCTTGAAAATAGGTTCTCTCTAACTACCGGAATCTCTCTACTGCTATATCGGATAATAACAGGTATCATTTCACTATTTGAATATTTCTCTGAAAATTAAGAAACTAAATAAAAGTATATATAATATAAATTTCAGTAAAAGTAGTGACTCAGTAGTAATAAGTCACTACATTTCATCAAACAAAAGATCAAAACTCTTATTAGACGCCTAATATTAAACATATTGAAATCTAGCATAATCATAAACTTATCTAAATTTTCATCCTATTCTCCTTAAGGTGAAGCGACCTAAATAACTGAGTCACCTCCTAAAGCCTAGTCATAGTTATATAAGCTGAACCTGACGTTGAAGGTTCTGTCGTTCTTATTATTTACTCGTCGCGCCTTAATCAAGTCTTTATTATTTATGTATTATATTTGTATATTGCAATTGAGGCCATCATGGCGCAATGGTGCAGTGCCGATAAACGGAATGGTTGTGGGTTCCACACGCTCTCAAAACAAAACATATTTTTAGAAAACGTATAAAAATTTGAACGCAGCGGGATTTGAACCCGCGCCTCTTGGAAACCGTCACCGCTAAGCCACGCGTTCTACAACCGGCTATGCTAAAATTCTTATATGCTTGTTATAACTTATTTTTGTAGTTAGCATTTCTGCAGAGAAATTTTTACAAATTTCCTCTACACTAAGATTATTCCACGAACAATATTTTTGAAATTCTAATTTTTCTATGGTTTCTAAAAATATATTTTTCAATTTCCTAAGTGTGTGAATACCACTTTAAAAAATGTTTAAAATTGGTTACATTTAAATTAGTTTCATTTCCCTGCTCTGGTTGAAAGCGCTGGTTTGAGTACCGCTACTTAACGCTACGCTACAATTTAGGCTGAGAGTGGAGATCAGAGTGCCTGCAATACTATACGGAATAAAGAGCATATACGCTTACTATTTTCAACTTAAAATCAGACAAAATTAGTATCGAAAATGTAATTTCTTTAATTGGACTTAAAAATATTGTTTGCGCTGTCAAAATATTATTTTCACACTTGGAGACGGCAATTAGCGAGATTAGAGTTAAAGTTTAACTGACATTAACTGATTTAATGTCAGTTAAACTTTAATTTCCGTTTAAAGTACGTTTTTCATTGCAGATCTTTTATGGAATCACTTTTTACTATAACGATTTTCATGAAACAGTAGCCCAGACCAGTTGACGCGTGAAATACGCGTTGCCTTAGCAACGTTCACTTTATACAAACAACTGTCACTTTATACAAAAGTATAAGTCAAATACCTGGTCCTGCTTAATATTTATTGTAATAATTTACTATATTTTTATGCATTTTTATCATGTTGGCTTTCTACACGTCTCCTCCATGTAAAGTTTGACCCATAATTTTCGGAAAAAGGTACAAAGTTAGTACTTCACGTATTAATATAAGGATGATATTATTATTACGCAATTTTTTTACAAGCTTTTTATTATCAGCTTCACGCTTTTTCCTGCATAGCAGAGACAGTCAGTAGTCAAAGAAAACTTAAAAACACTCTGTTTTACCACTTTTCGCAGACGCTGTCCCACGCTGACACGCTTGGTTAAAGAAACATTGATCTAAATATTTTATTATTGGTCACAGATTCATTCTCAGGCAAAGTAAACAAATAATTAATGAGAACAGTGGTAACAGAACTATCGTTTATTTTGTATCCATATTAAACTAATATTACAAATGCGAAAGTAACTGTCTGTCTGTGACGTCACCACGGCAAGTCGCTGAACCGATTGTGATGTAATTTTATATAGAAGTATATGAAGGTCTTGTATTACGCACAGGCCGAAAATACGAAACAGGTATAATTCACGCGGGAGCAGCCGCAAGCGGGTCGCTAGTCTAGTATATTCGATTAATACGTATATGTACACACAATGGTCATTTATAATGGCACTACCACAAGAAGCTATCCATTTCGCTAAGAGTACTGGAATGGGCTAACCCCCATAATTGTATTGCTAGTCTCGAGTCTCGGCCGAACACAAAAGTAAATATTCCACTTAGAAAAACATAAAAACAGATGATTTTACCAATAATGTACTGAGGCCAATGATCTTAAAACAAACTTTATATAAGAAAATATTGTTATAAAAGAAAATAAATTTGAAAGCGCGGAGTCAGTATCGGGACTCAAAACCACGCTTTATGTTACCAGAGCGGAAAATTAAATAAAAATAAATCTATCATTCCCCGAGTGGGCATCGAACCCACTATCACAACGTTTATAATCGTCCCACTGCTCTCCAACACTAAACTTTGTAATAGGGTTAAACGTTTAACGTAAAATTTTAATTCCTTTCATTCTGTTTGGAAATGTGCAGCGTTTAGATCCGCTATTAAACAAGCAAGTTCATTAAATTTAGGGAAAGTAACTCGGCAGTGCATATTAAGAAAGATGCTTGAAAATGAAAAGAATTAGACTATATCAATATACTTGACTTGCTATCGTCTAATAAGAATCGAAAAATCTAGAGCATCTACTATAGGGGCGCTATCATGGTAATAATATGTTTGTAAAACGATAAAAAAACATTGTTAATATATATTTTTTTAATTTTCCCGTTTGATCCCGCATAGCACCCTGATATGCGGAGAGGATCTAATGTCAAGACACTTCGTTCTCCACTTATCGCCCGTGTTTAAGACATTGCGTGTTGAGTGGCGGAACTCAACGCCGCTAGCATGTACATATATAAAAACTAAATAATTTTAATGAGGGAATAACGAAGAACCGAGTCACTAAGAGATAAATCACTCCGTTTTTCTAGCAATTCTGTTCTATACAGAAGCAAAATTATATTGCATTAAAACATTTCCAAGCTCTAAAAATAATAATTCACAATTCCTCTATTAAAAGTAAGTTTGAATGATTCAAAGGAATCTTTTTATAGATCAAACAATTTGCTATGAAAGGAAAATGCTTAATGCGATTATACTCCTATCATACTTTTCTAAGTTACAAAATTGTAACTTAGAAAAATATTGTAAAGCATAATATTGTTGCTACACGATTAACAGCTATTTATATTTAATAAATAACTTGTGAATGAAGTGTCTTGACACTAGATTCTCTCTGACTATTTTGCAAGCTGAAAAAAATATATAATATATTTTCTATCTAGCCAACATTTCAGTATTTGGTCCATATCCTTATATCCCAGTCCCTATTCTATTCTACCGTCCACGGTCCCGAGCACGCATAAAGCACGCGCTGGCGCCACATCGCGCTTCGCTACGCTCGCGTCTTGTTACATAGCGAAATGGTTGACTAATTTTCGATACTTGTTTCTTAGTAACCTGTTTTTTAGTTGCATATATACAGTGCATCGTGGCGCAGTGGGACAGTGGCTGACTGTATACGCGATTGTTTGCCGGTTCCATTCTCACATGATGAAATTATAATATCTTAGCTATTTTCACTGGTACTAAAGTCAAAGCGATTCGTTAAGTATCGCCACTCAACACGCAACATCTCGATTTCTGATGAAGAATGTATAGTGTCTTGACACTAGTCCACTACTCTCTGACTGCCTTGAAATGGTGGCACAGAGTGTAGTTGTAAACGATGGTTGTGAGTTCGAATTCTATTGGTCAACTACATATAAAAAGACATTTTGAGAAAACGTATTTGAACGCAGCGGGATTCGCCTCACCTCTTGAAAGCGTCCAAGCGCTCTGACCGCTAAGCCAAACGTTCTACATTCGCCTGCGTCGAATTTCTTATACACTCATTACAACTTATTTTTGTTGCTTAACCAAGTATAAGTAAAATGGCCAGTACAAGAGGCGTTGAGATTTATTAATCAACTACCAATATTTCAAAATTTTAAGGCAAATGGAGAACAAAAAAACATAAAATGCCCGTTGCATTTTATATGTGAATGTAGGACAAATATTTACTTATTACTACAAATAAATTTTATAGCTTTTCTAATTGTATGTGTATGAAAAGCTTTCTATATAATATTAAAATTTATTTTTATATAAATTACAAAAATATTAATTGCATACATAAGTGAAGTAAACTCGTCAAAATCATATATTTCGTATTACATATAAATATTATCGTATTACTAAAATGGGATATTGAAAGATATATTGGTTTTTTTTTTTGCCTACTCAAAATACACGAGCACAAGAAATACCTGTAATTTAAAAAACAGAATAAAATTGTAATAAATTGTTTACAATCTAATAAAAATGACCTTGAATTATATTGATCACAATGTCGCAAATGATCTACTTTGGTCAGCTTTTTAGGATTGCCTAAACAAAAATTATGAATTTAGACCTTACGTAATTATTGTTCTATAAAAAAAATATAAAGTCTCATTAACATATTTGGGATATTTAAATAATTAAATTATTTTCTATAAAATAATGAAGAAACCGTGGAAATTTCAATGTTGAATTACAATTGTTTTTATTAAAGACAACTTTATTCTAATTCCAAGGAAACGGAGGAATGATTAGGTTTAAATTATTTTCGATTTGTCGCGGTGTTAGGACAAAGCGCTTTGTCTTGTTCACCAGAGGGGAACAATTAAAATAATTAAATTATAATACTTCCTCCGAGTGGGGTTTGAACTCACAACCAATGGCTATTACAGTCAGACGCTGCGCCACTGCGCCAAGATATATTTTTTTATAAATCGTATTTACATACAGAACACTCTTGTCCATTAAAATACTAGGTACTACACTTTTTATTAATGAGTTTGCGTAAAAAACAGGTTGGCGCCACACATCACGATTAAACATTAAAAGCGATTAAATATAATGTTAATTAAAAATAAAACCTGATTAATTGATTTAAATAATCAAATTTAAACCACTATATTGAATATTCTATTAAAATTACAACAATTTTAAAAGCGCTAAGGCCATCGTTCCGTAAATTGATTGTGGGTTGATTCGGGTTCGGGGGAATCATTAGTCTCGCCTCCATCATGTCTTCTATGCGAGAAAAAGTGTGAAAGTGGTCTGGTATATACATAAATATGTCAAGGTGCTTTTGGCAATCGTTTTAGTTTACGCGTTAATTTCTAAATTAAGAGATTTTTTTTTTTATTTAACAATAACCTCGGTGCAAACAAAGTACGGGGTTAAGAAGTGTAAAGTAACACTACGTTCTAGTTATGTGCTTATTTAGTAGACATTTGTTTAAGTGGATTCATAACAATCCTCTAATTTACCTTGTAATTATATTTGAAATATGTTTTCGTTAAAAGCCAGTTTCATTTTTCGATTCAAAAATTACACATCGCTTGCACTCATATAGACAATATAGATATTTTTTTTACAACTTCCTGCATTTGGCGTATTCAGAAAAAATCTAGTGTCCAGGCACTATGTTCTCCACTTTCCGCCCGAACTCGTCATTGCGTGTTGAGTATGTGTATAGAGATAAATATATACATATATAAATATATATACATATATATACACATATATATATATATATATATACACATATATATACATACATCTATACACATAGATCTATATTTACGATACAATCAGGATTAGAACCCACAAGCATAGTTAACATAAAACAGCATTAGATAATTACATCTTAACTCCGCCTAAGGCTTACTTTAATGCGAGCTACAATAGCAACTGGTTCACAGACGATAGAAATAGCAAAACTCATTAACGAACGTTACTACTGCGTTGTAGAACGTTGACTCGGGCATTTCCACACATATGTATAATAATTGAAGAAAAATCTTTTCTCTGTATATCTTAATATAATCTCAGTATATAAATATATAATATATCATAAACTTGTCTCAAGACACTCCGTCCTTCACATTTCCCTAGAATCCAAATCATTGTGTGTTGAGTGGCAAAACTCAAGACTGCAACTCCTATATCGTAAGGAAACGGGCCGGGTAAATCCGTTCCAATATTTAGAAGTTTGAAGTGATTGTGGGTTCGATTACCACTTGGTAGAGTTTTTAAATATTAAATGAACCTAAACTATTTTTATCACTAAGCTCTGGTAGTCAAGTTCGATTTATTAATAGTTTAAAACTAATTTTAAAAACAGTTCAAATTAGGTAAATACAGGATATGTAAGTTTAATTACCACTTTGTTTACTTTAGAACCTCGTCCCAATTGATAAGCGTTCTTGACGATAGTGCAAATATTCGTGCTTAAAATTTACATAAACATTGAAGTTTTTAAACTAAACCAATTTGTTTTAAGTTTTTTTTATTCTTTATTTGTATTCTTGTTTTATTCTTGAACTGACACACTTATTTAGGCGCGTTGAGCACTTTTTGGGTGCAAAAAAATCATGGAACACGCGTCATCATCACAGAACGCCTAATGTAGTATATAAGGGTTCGTCAAAAGTTTTAAACCCAGATAGATGTTAATAAAGACATATTTAGAAAACGTATAAAAATTTGAACGCAGCAGGATATGAACCCGCGACTCTTGAAAACCGTTCATGTTCCGTTTTTATACGTTTTCTAAATATGTCTTTTTCAATTTCCTTAGTGTGGGAATAACACTTTAAAAAATGTTAACTAAATATTGATGTTAATAGTTTAAATTTAAACATGAAATTTTAAATTTTAATACTAAAATTGTATACTATAAATTTCCACTTCTATCGACAATCCTTATGACCGTTTATTTATTACTATGTTCTCTTGTGGGCAAAGAGATGTATGTTAAAATTAACTGTTTCCACATTTCTGCCCAAAACATTCTTGAAGTACAACACATAAAATGGTCAAATATTTATGTATGACAAAATCTACATTTAACGTTAATTAATAATATATTTTTTACCAAAGTTGTGTACTTTGATTAAAAATGCATTTAAAATTCAGAGGCATCGTGGCGCAGTGGGAAAGTGTGACTGTAAACGCTATTGGTTGTGGGTTCGATTTGCACTTGGAGCAATATTTAAATTTAAATATTTTCATTTCCTTGCTTTGGTACCTATAGCAAAGCGTGGCGTTGATTTCTGCCACTCAACACGCAATATCGGTATTTCAGGCGGAAAGTGAGTGTTTTGACACTAGGTTCTCTCTCACTACCCTGCTATGCGGACAAAGCGTGAAGCAATCATATTGAGAATTGAGAATACCCAATTGTGAATTGAATCTACACTCACCATTTATTTCGCCTAACTCTACCATAGTGAAATCAAATAAAAATATAGATATATACTATAAAAATCTCGGCATTTCGAAATAACCCTTCAATTATGACCTTTGTACGAAGCTGTTTAAGAGTTATATGTCAAAACGTCTGTCATCGATCATTTCAACTGCTAATGGGTTTGTGATAGGTTAACAAGGCACAATTGCCTTATATTGTCTTACCTGTACCCTCTAGTTATGTATTGCTTAACACGTAATAAAAAAATTACGTGTATTACCATTATAATTCACTTAAGAAAACAAATAAGGTTACCAGTTACAAATTATTTCGCAATCTGGGCTGTGCGTATGTATATAATTACAAATTAACTGAACGCGACCGTTGTAAATTCAATTTTTTACAAGTATATAGTAAATTATTGTTATATGCCATTAGTTGAATTTTCTTATAAATAAAATATAATAACTCATAAATCAACATCGCATCAGTTTAGAAATTAAAATAGTATAACTTGGCAACTTTTTTTTCTTAATCCACAAGGAAAAGAACAGAGAAAAGTCTGAAATTTCTTATTATTTTATGAAAAAAACATTTAAACTTTAAGCTTACAAGTGTTTGCCCGTGTATACGATAATAATTAAAAAAAAATAACACATCCATAGACAAAGGTTAGCTAGCTCAGCTAACGCAGATCGATGGATCTCCCAACTCATTTCAGAGGAATGCGCTGTCGTAACACTGTTGCAAACACTGTACTGCATAGCAATCGTTTTAAGAATGTAAAATGTACACCTACCTACATTTTAGCTCATCTTTCATGTTAACATTCCTATGTAAGTCATTTTACTAATTTTGTAAGGCTTATTTGTAATCACATTAGAATATAATACATGTAACTGTTTTCATAATACTTGTGTAGTTTATTTGAAGACGTTTTATTAGCATCTCTAAGTAAAATTGGTATAAGAACACGACGCAGCTGGTTATAACATATGGCTCAGTGATCTGCGCGGTTGGATGGGTTCCAAGAGGTGCTGGTTCCTGTCCCGGATACGTTTTTATTACGAGGGTTACAATATACAATTTTAAAAAAGATAAAAGTACAATACATTGCATGTGGGTTCATGCATAAATTACAAAATCAACTATTACAACTTATTAGATTTTTCCGATTGACTTCTTCATTTACCAGTGCCTCATCGAAGATATTGATAGATTTTATTTACTTGATGGAACTGGTGATGGCTTTTAGCTTGTTATCATTATACGCTATTTCCCCGCATAACGATGACGATTTTACCGAAATCAGTGATGTACATAATATTAATACTAGAAATAAGCGTAAACTTACCGCGCCTCTAACACGGTTGCATCGAGCCTGTAATTCTTTCATTGGAAAATGTGAACACTTTTACAATAGAAATTTTCCCAGAAAACTTCTGGAAAATATCACAATTAAAAAATTTTGAATATCATAATTAAAAAAAAATATGAAACGACGTTTGCATGTTAAAGGTTAATTACTTAATTGAAAGGTAGAGTCTATTTTAAAGGTATCATTGTCACTAACAAATATTTAAAACAAGTTTTGAAAAAAAATAAAATTCCGCTGAGGTTAATCTAAGGTCTCAGGCATTAACTTTAGAAAACGGGTAATAAATTGTATGACGATCAATTATTGAAGCATGTAACTTCTTATTTTATATAAAATGATTTGACTCCATTCTCCACTGTCCGACTAAATTATCTCATATCAATAGTATTATGACGCTATCGCGGCTCAATTAATTCAAGAATTGTGAATTCGGTTCGATATAAAAATTATTTTTAGCCACTCCAGAAAGGTAAAGCACAGCGTTGAGTTCCGCCTCCCGACACCCAATGTCTCAAATTCGGATACTAAGTTTTCTACTTACCCTGCTATGCGTAAAAAGCGTAAAACTGTATTTAAATTATACTTTTACATAATCAAATAATTTAAATATTCATTCGATGCATTCACTTTAGTGCATCGTATTACAATAACAAATTGTTATTTAACACATCGATAAGATAATCCAGATTTGCATAATGTAGAGAATGGCGTAAGCTGCGAGCATCATTGATCTTACATAATGTTTGTACTGCAAAAACGATGACTCATTCATCATTACTTTATATGGGTAAAATAGAGGCAATCTTGGCGGAGTACAATAGAGTCTGGCTCAACGCGATTGGTGGCGGGTTCGATCCGGACTCGAAGTAATGATGATTATATATATTATTATTTTTTTAATTGTTAGTCACACACTTAGGAAATTTGAAAACACATATTTAGAAAATGTATAAAATTTTTAACAGTTTCAAAGGGGTGCATACCCCGCCGCATTCAATTTTTTATACGTTTTCTAAATATGTGTTATTCGCCTACTGAACATGCATTGTCTTTTAGGCGTGCGATTTGCATGAAAAATTAGGTTTCACCGGTGAGATACAAATTCCACTCAAGAAAATAGATAGGAATATATAAAATATTAGCATTTGTTTTTCAAAATTGGTTAGGCAAAATACTGCATTAGACAATATACGCAGCAGGATTTAAACCCACGCCTCTTGAAAAAAAATTTTTATACGTTTTCTAAATGTGTCTTTTTCAATTTCCTAAGTGTGCGATTAACACTTTAAAAAAATGTTAAAAATATACTGCATAAATTTTTACTACTCAAATCATAACATTTCTAAAGATGTGAAATATTGAAGCATGAAATATCACTATGATAACCTTACTTTCCCATAAAGTCCTATAATATGAAACAATTAACATAACATATAAAAAGTTTCAGTCATAAAATCTGTTCTCCAAAAACAAGTTGTAAAATAAACGTACACGCGTATTTACCAACAAGCACCTGACCTTACACATTTCTTGAACTTTGCCAGCTAAGTGTTTACATGTCCAACAAGCATGCAAATCTTTATTGTATCTACTGACACTGCTATGCTACTTGCCGTTCATTTATTCAGTGGTCCTCGTATTGTAATTGACTATTAAGATATTACAATTTGAATAGCTTAAAAGGCTATATCGATAAGTTATTTTAAATTTTGTGACTATTATATAAATGGATAAAGCGCGGCGTTAGGGTCCACCCCTCGTAGTGTGGAAGTGAGAATCTTGACTACTTACTACTAGAAGGTTCTCCCTGACTACTTACTACTAGAAGCTATAAAATGCTGAAAAAAATTACTTAATAATCTAGTTTGATAAGATTTTTTTCCTTAAGGCTTCTACATTTTGCAATGTATATTTAAAGATCTTGGATATATCCGTTGTCCACTTTTTACCCGTTATAGAGTGCGTATTTAGTGGTATATAAAAGTGTTGCCAAACCAAACTAGACCTTCCTTTTAGTAGTAATCGTACCCAGTTATAGCCCTTAACATACTGTAAATAAAACAATATCAAAGAGTTCGATAATTTTAGTAGATACTATATAATATATCTATACATATAATAAGAATGTAACTAATCGCTGTCTGTACTGTCTGGCTGTGTGGAATTTGTATTAAAAAAAATATTATAATCAATACGGCCACAGAACAGACACCAAAAAATATAAATAAAATTAAAGCTTTTTCGTGTAGTTAGAAAATTAAGTTATGAATTTAGCACGATTTTGTGATAAGTCAGTATCACATGCTGTGATCGTCTGATGGTAGCCTACGGCCGAACTGACAAAACTGACCTTTGATGTAAAATTATTTATTAAGTCAACTTCATGGGAGATAGTTGGATTCGTATTGTTTAAATATTATGTAAGATTACATTTTGTTGAGATTGTGTTGTAACTTTTATAAGTGTTTGACATTTACATATTAACCAAAAGTAGAAAATGTCAAAGATTAATAATTAGGAACATAAGATAAGGAGCAGAAATACGAACGCTCGTTTGCCTTTTTTAATAAAAAAAAAACTGGTAATATCTTTATATTGACAGGACGAAAAAATGTTATAACCTCTTCTTACGAAAATTATTCAGATGAGGGAGTATGAAATTTCTTAAGTTTCGTAGAGGATTTTATATATCAATACACGACACGAGACACTTAAATAAAATAAGCCTTGATTGCTGAAATATTATTTCAAAACAGGGTTTATCTATAAATATCTTGTTTTCCTACTAATGCCACTGTCACTGACGTTCAAAGATTCACTTCAGCATATTTGTTATGTCATTATTGGCTCAGAAGTTTAAATGTTATGTTAAGCCATTGACTAAAAGGGTCAACCATTTTCCGAGCTCACTACTTGTTTGCTTTGTATATTGAAATATATACTAAGTACCTATCTATACTTAAGTGAATTTCCTGTGTTTTGTAAATATGCCCATTATATGGTGGTTAAATTAAAAACTTGAGTTATAATTTGCAATTTATGAAAGTGTTTCATTTTACTAAAAAGTTTAAATTGGTTGTTTTATATGTATTTTTTTCCGCATAGGACGGTCAAGGAAAACCTAGTGCCAAGACACTCCGTTCTCCACTTGCCGTCCAAATTTGAGACCTTTCGTATTGAGTGGAAGACCTACGCTTTGTCTTATTCACCGAAGCGGTTAAATGTAAATAAATAAAGTATGATTTCACAGATTGGGAATGGAATCTACAACCAATCTCCTGTCCTACTGTTCATGATGCGGTCGACGACGTTGTTTTTAGTGTTTTTTTAGAAAAAAATGGCGATTAGCATTTTTAACTAACGTCAAAAAAGAGCAGGTTCTTAATTACATTGTATGTTATTTTTGCACGTTTGTAACGTGACCCTTTTCCAATTATAAATGATTGGGATCAATTTTGTTTTGTCTGATAAATTACACTTCAAAGGCAGACCCATATAAATTTCATCAACATTCTTTGTTGTGTGGAATACTTCTGTCTAACTAGACAAGTATTATATATATATTTATAATCCGGTAAATCAGACCAACGTTATTCTAACTAATCTAACTCAGTCAATAAATATAAATTTATAATGTCTCAAATGTAAGTCAAAATTAAAACAGTCAATTTTAAAAACTGCTGTGTGGCCCGTATCAAATCACGGCGACACTACAGGTAGAATATGGGAGTGTTAAAAAATACTAGACAAGTATATACTTATCTAGTTTTTTTTTAACCAAATAAGTGTTTATATAAATACACTTGCATATACAATCAAGCTCAATGCCACTGTACCACAATGGCTTTTTTGAAATATGTATATTATATATTTCGTAATTCTGGGACAAATCGATTTAGCTAGTCTTGTTCTACATTTACATATTAAGTGGGTGTACGGAATAAATAACCTATGCACACTCAACATAATTTAAGCTTATGAATTCTTCTATATAAGGATTTGTGTTGAAAATTTATGCTAAACACATTTTACTTTATAATTGTTTATTACTCAAATGTCAACTTTTTATTTCTGGTTTTATGAAAGTGTAGTAATTGGTAGTATATTTTAGAACTTTTTTTGTTTTTTATAAGTACTTTATATATAAGGCCATCGTGGCCTAACGGTACAGCGTGTGATTGCGTGTGAGTGTGTGAATTGCGATTGGTCGTGGGTTCTATCCACACTCCCAAAGAATCATTGTATTTTCTAGACAAAGGCGGCGTTAAGTACCGCCCCTCGTGTCGCAATGTCTCGAATTCGGGTGGAAACTGAATAACAGAGCGTCTCCCCACTACCCTGCTAGCGGGTAAAAGCGTGAAGCTGCTTTTTTATATATAATCAATAAATATCCACTCAACCACGCCTGTTATTGGTTACAAAAAGACTGACAGATTTTAATCATATACGGAATTTAATTACTAGAAGCTAGGTTACAGAATTTAGGGTTCCCCGGTAATTTTCAATCGCGTAGTGATGAAACTTTTTGCCGACACTGTGGTTAATATTAATATAACTTTAGCATACAAAAATGGGGTGATAGAAGTTTACATAATTTGTGGATACATTATAACGAATTTCAGTTTTGGTAGGAAAGTTATATTGAATGGTTATTTTTTTTACTCTTTTTCCCGTACAGAATAAATCTTATATAAAAAATGTTAAGGTTAATTTACTAAAATATTTTTCCCCGTATAAGAGGGTAGGCAGAGATAACCTAGTGTCAAGACATTCCGTTCTCCACTTTCCATTCGGATCCGAGACATTCCGTGGCGGAACTCAATGCCACGCTTTATTTTGTCACCAGAGCGGAGAAATGAAAATCAGCGTAAAAGCTCTACTCACCATAATAGAAGTACATAAATAGTTCTGGCATCGTCAAAATAAATTCATATTTACATACATATATTTTAAAACGTATTAGTTTGAAAGATGAGATTAAAAAGTTTGTATCTGAAATGATGTAAAGGTATAAATAATATATTGTATTACGTAAAGTGATTTTCGTTGCACCTTCACATTTTTTCCCACTTTAAGAAACGGTTATATAATATTTAAATTATTTTCAATTCCGAATCTTATAAGACAAAGCGCGGCATAGAGTTGCGCCTCAACAAACAGTCTCACGAAGATGGCGGAGTGTATTTACATTTGCTTCTCTCTGGCTACCATAAAATGCGTATATTTTTTTAATAAGAACCTGTCATTCTTATGTCAAACAATACATATTTACTAGAGCTGGTCGTCAAAGTAAAATTTATTCATTTGCGCCACGATCAATACAAGCAAGAAGTTAGAAAAGCTTTACCTAGAAAATAGCTTTATTCCAACTCCGTAGAGTTCAATTTAATAAGAAAAACGCTCTACATAGATCCTCAAGTTAATATGAATCTTATATAAAAAATATTAGGGTTAAAAATATTAAGGGGTGCTAAAAGCAGCTTCTCATTTTTTCCGCTTATAAGGGGGTAGTCAAAGAGAACCTAGTGTCAAAACACTCCGTTCTCAGCTTCCAGCCCGAAATCGATACATAGCGTGCTTTGCGGCGGAACTCAACGCCATGTTCTATGTTAGGTACCGGAGCGAAGAAATAAATTTTAGATATAATTATTCGTCCAAATGGGAATCGAACCTATATACCGGTATAAGTCAGACGCTGTAACGTTTTCACGATGACCTTAATCGTCGCGTCGCATAAGCGTTTCATTCACTAATAATGTACGTAAAGAATATTGCTCCAATAACGTATAAAGTAATATAAAGACGATTTATAATACACTAACAATAGCTAGGTTCTTGAAATCAAGAAAATTGATGAGAAAATTATTTTAAAACTCTTATTTGTTCGAATTTACAATATCAGACAAGTTCGAATTCTTTAGTTTTTTAAAACATAATATTTAGTAGAAAAATAAAACAATATTCTCAGGGCTTAATGGGAACATTTATTGCTTTTTTAACCCTATTATTCAATTTTAATGATATATAGTAAAAAATTACAATCATCGGTAAATGAAAATGTCATTATATAATGAAAATATATTAATGATTATGTATATGTAAATATCATTGTAAGACAAAGATATCCCATATATATGTATATACATATATCTTTATCTTACAATGGGATGTAGTTGGCGTTAGAACTAGATGTGTCTGTGACTTTGTGCTCTTGGAATTCTTAAATAAAAGTAGCCGGAGGTACTTCATATTACATCAGCGATCTGCCAGTTAAAGTCACGTCAAAATCGGTCCAGCCGTTCCAGAGATTAGCCGGAACAAACAGACAGACACAAAAAATGTAAAAAATATGCATAGTATGTATGTAGTAGCATTAGTAAAACGCGTTTATTTTGATATTACAAACTTCCATTTTATTTATTTGTATAGATAATTATGGTTTAAACTCCAGATTCCTCCCCAGAACTCCAAACTCCTGAATGCCAGAGAAATTAAATTATAGTGTTAAATGAACAGGACATTACGTATTACGTACTCGTTGGGAGTAAGGTAGCACTTTTACCTCGCAAACTAGGATTATATAAAGATAAAGACAATATTTAAGCTTCACGCTTTATTCCTCATACCAGAGCAGTCAGAAATAACCTAGTGTTCCAACACTCCGTTCTCTACATCCCGCCGAGCTCGGGTATTGCGAGTCGAGTGGCGTAACTCCACACCACGATGTAAAGTCCCAACTCAACCATGAGTCAATAAATAATTTAAAAAACAAAACTATTTAATACGTAAAGTAATCACGATGACTAAAGAAAAACATCAATTTTTTTGAACGCAATACGAACACTGATTTATCAATGTAGTGTGACAATACGCAACCTTGGCCATGCCGTGCCGTGCCACTGCCCGCTGTAATGACACGTTTGGTCGGTGAAAATTACAAAAATGAATGTTTGGGATTTCCTATTGGCTAATACGTAGCAATGATTCGATATTATTTCGCAAAAAGAAACTAAAGATAACTTTCTATGTTCTCCGTCCTCTATTTTATTATTTATTTTTGAATCTATTTTTTAGCTATAGAATAGCGGTAGAGATATTTATGTAGAAATCAGAAAGAATCTAGGGTTAATTCACTCCGTCCTCTACTTTCTACTTCTCCGAAAATAATTTCCACCCCTTTTAAGCAAAGTATGCGGACGGAGTAGTATGAAATTTGGCATAGTTCAAGTTTTAATGAAAAAGAAATGCAGAAATAAATTTTACGCGTCAACGGTGCTACTAGTTATAGAAAACACGTAAAATTATAATTAGGATTGATGAAACCTCTTTTGATAGGTCCTATAAAAGACCTTCGGGGGAAACATCATGCGGCCGAGTTCGCATATTCTAATCAAATTAAAAGCTCAACTAACAATAATAATACAACTCCTTGAGTTTCATTACAGTTCTATATTAGTTAGTAACTAACTCTGAATATATGCAACGTTATAGTAAAATTTATAGTCATGGAGGTTCATAGTCTGACCTGACATTTTCGACCATAAATCCTAAACCTTTTATGCAATTTATTATATCTTTTGAAATTAATTTTGTCAATGTATCTAAACTACCCAATGAAATACAATTATGTAAACAAGACCTATTAAATGAATAAAAGAATAACCAATTAGCCTCCAGCTTTGCTCGACCTTTAACCTATGCAGGAATCACAACATCTTGAAACTTTCGCCCACGTCAATCAGCACACGGGTGCCTCAAGAATTCTTAGTACATTTCATATAATATAATTGTTATATTATACGAAAATTACTATTTTTATAATGATTTTTTGCCTCGAAAATTTAAAGCATTGCTGGTTGCCTTTTTGGTTTTGATAAAATCTGTCATGGATGGGAAAATGGCTGCTCAGTCGAGTTAAGTAAAGCGCGGAATTGTAACCGCTATTACGCGTTTAATAGACACTTGGAAATCTCAAAAAAGGTTTATATATATTTTTAAATCATCATCCACACACTTAGGATAAGAAACATTTATAGTACTTTATATTTTTATAATTTTCCCAGATTTCCGTTGTTGTTGTTGATGTTGATATTACTAGGTATTTCCTATTTGTAAAGCAAATAATCTCATATGGTTCAGCTAGCAAAGAGTCTTAAAACTCTGTGTTGTATAATTTCAAAGTGGGAATTGAATTTACAACCATAACGTATACAGTCAAGCACTGCGCCACGACGACCTGAGTTGGTTCATATATAATTCATATATAATATACACATATAAAAACATAACTCTTTCATTCGCCATATAAAAATAACAAAATGGTACAAGGAAAAATTAGATACCGAAAAAAATGATCGCGACGCAACGTACTTATGTCCTTGTCAATTGCAGATTACGTCGCATCCGGTTGCAATCATCTGATCATTGGAGTTAAGATGGTTGACCAATTACGAATGAAATGATAATAAAAACCAACGAAATATAGAAAGGCTAGCCCTTTGTTCAATTTACATAAGTGCTATCGATGTTTCGGGGCCACTATATTTAGTTTTTTTGTATTGTCTCTGTTATTTTAATTTCACGTAAGCATATAGTAGTGTAAAGTAGTGTAAAATCACTATATTTTCTACTTTCCATATATTTTAGAGACATAGTACCACAGTACCCGAGAGAAAATCGAATTTATTATTATCACAAATACAAGCAAAGGTTTCTCCACTGCGCCACAACGATGTCCAAAATCCAAATGGATATTCTGCCTTTTATGAAATATTGCTTTAATCTATTAATGTTTTTATTAAAAAATATATGAGAAGCACAGGAATGTAAATCACTCAAAATTATTAAATATACAAAGTGTATGAATGAAACTTTAAAAACGTTAAAAAATATATGTATATTTAGTGTGAAGCTTTAGTTTTCGTTACACAAAGCGTTGGTGTTCAGTTACCCTATGTAATATTGTTTTAACGCAATAATATGATTTACGGATTTGAGAGGAAAATAGAGAACTAAACTTTGAGAGAGAAGCAAATGCACATTTTTATATTTGATATTGAATATCTATTGATGTGGAACACGTAATTTGACATATGCATATTTTTTCTGCGTATCTTTTTAGTTTCGCTGCACCCTTTATACTCGTATTTAGTACTGATTTGCTAACTGGTAGAAATAATCTGTAGAAAATATTACTTGTTGTAAAAATTTGGACTACATTTATATGTATTGTCATCTAGTCCAACTTATTTTAATTCATTTTATATTTTTAAATCCTTTTTAAAATATATAAAGATACCAATATCGTAATAAAAATAAACTGAAAATACAGAAAAAAAATTTAAATGTAAAGTTAAACGCTTAACAAAAAATATTTTTTGTAGTAAAGTTTACAATGAGTCCTTGCATATAAATGTACAAGTATTTACGTACATACATACATGCGTGTATATATACATATTTATATTAATATATAATAAATATAGCTTTTATAGTATGTATATAAAAATAGCTCAGTAAATCAGCTCAGTAAATCGCGAACCTAACTATAACTATTGCTTTACGAACACGTGACCTAATTATCCACTCCGCTATTGACAGTACCAACTTTACTTCACAATTATCCAACTTCAACGGTTACCTTGAATTTCAATACACCATACATTATTCTCTTGAATTGTTGAGAATAAATGATATATAATGAGACTTTTCTCACATAAAACACAATTTTGAAAAAAAAATTACCTTAATGACGTAAACACAGTAGTTATTTACTTGCTTGTTTCATTATAATAATGTGAGCGTATTTGCATATTAATATTATTGTTTTTAATCTTTATTTTTTTCCACGTTTTAGTCAGGCAAAAAGATTTTAGCCACGAGTAACACTTAGCCACACACTTTACAGAGTGAAGTCAGAACCGTTTTCATTACCGGACAGTTATATATAAATTCTTTTATATAAGTTATTTTCTGCATACCAGGGTAGCCTCCTGAGTAGTTCTCCATTTAACGCCCGAATTCATTGCATTAGTTGTTAAATGGCGGACCTCAACGCCGCGGATAATTAAATTATGATAATTCCTCCGGACGGGAATCGAACTCACAATCAGGTTCATGCTATCGTGATCACTCGTTCACAATATAGCTCAGGATTATAATACTTATTTTAATAATAAATTGATTAACACCATTCTAGCATAGTTGTTGCTAGCTGCATTCGATGAGTGTACACGATTCTTCACATATAAGTTTTTTATTTCATTTCAACTAAGTTTGATAGTTTTAATTAACCAAGAGTTATATTGTATGCGCCTATTATAATGTCAAATAATTTTAAATAGAATTGGTACTGTATATCTTATTGTTAAACTGATGTTTATTGACTTCATAAGTAGCAAATTAAGACGAAAAATCTAAAACAATAGATAGTTTTTTTTATTTTATGTTTATTTTGTACATATTTATTATAGCCTGTATCACTTACATCAATAACTGTTACTTACTGCATATATGGCTTGTAAAACCTTCAATGTCAGTAATTTTACAGGCATTTTATGATTTATTTGCATTTAATATTAAATGATAGATGATAAAGAATCACCTCAACTAGATTTTTATACAGCTTCACGTTTTTTTTCACATATCATGGTGGATAGAGAACACTTAGTTTTGAGAAACCCTCCGTTCTCCGCTTTCATACCGAATTAAAGTATCAATTGTGTGGAAAATCACTACGTCACGTTTATCTTGTGTATCCATAACTAATAATATAAATGTTAAAGTAACTGTGTTTGTCTGTCTGTCACGCCATTACGACTAAACCGCTTAACAGATTGTAATGAAATTTTATATAGCGATACTCGAGGGTCTTGGTATAGACATACGCTACTTTTTCTCCCATATGTTTAAGATTTTCCTTCTTTTTTCTCCCATAAGCAAATAGGAAACAGCTATAGTATACGCGGGTGAGTCGCTAAAAAATAAATAATTTGAATTGTGGACAACCATCGCGCTTATAATAAGATGCTGTGCCACTGCACCGTGATGGCCTCAATATAGTTAGTTAAGCGTTTTTAAAATTTCTGACACCTCATTGCGCCATTATAAAATAATATTCTCGTTTCTAAATATCATCTCGAATGTAACTTCCGTAACACTTGTATTTAACTTTGCAAGAAAAATATTATACAACGATATTTAAGTTAAATTTCGCAAGGTAGCCTCTTCATATCGTAACGTCGAAATGTATTAAGTGTATATTTAATATTGCCGAGCTAATTGTGATTGGGTCAAGGGAATGTTTTAAATTAATAGATATTGTAACAGTATTTTTTTTACATTTTAGATTAGCAGGCGAGGTTTGCTTGAACATGGCCGAATGCGATGGTTCTAAGTTCGAACAAAAGTTTGAATAAATGAAAGAACCAAAGAAGAACCAATATACAATAAGATATTTGATTTTCGCGATTATATCACATTTTGAAATGAAGCTATTTTTAACCGGATTAATTGCGTATATTTTTGGTATACGAAAATATATTTTAGAACCCTGTCCTTTCTAAAACTCATAAGAAGAAGTATCGTTTTACAGCTTCACACTTTCCCTGTATAGCATGGTAGATAAGTATGAAGACGCGCTACTCTCCGCTTTTCAAATGACATGTCTCGACATTGTGTGTTAGTGGCGGAACTCAACGCCGCGCTTTGTCTTACCGATTGGAGGAAAAAAGTAATTTATATAATATATTCATATTCATTCCTCCGAATTGGAATCGAACCGAGAACTAATCTTGCTTAGTCAGAACTTATTCCACTGCACCACGATAGCGTGGTATCGCTTGGTTTTGCTTAAAGTATATACTATATATACATACATTATATCTGTGAACATGAAATTTTTCATATCTAAATTGAAGTGTTATCAACCAGTTACGAAGTTGCTTCTATTGATTATTATTAGATAAGCTTTAACCAACTACCGTTGCTTGACTCATTTTGTTTCTGCATTATTCTATACTGCGACGATTTTTTGGAAAGTAACCAGACACGAGTTTGTTCATTTAGGATATAAAAAAACATTCTTAGGTGACGTATAAAAATTTTAACATCTCTTCAGAGAAGCTAACAATAAAAATAAGTTGTAATAAGCGTATAAGAATTTAGACGTAGTCGAGTGTAGAATATATGGCTTAGCAGTCAGAGAACTTGGACGGTCTCCAAGAGGCGCAGGTTCAAATCCCGAAACGTGTTTTCTAAAAAAATATTTTCATAATTTAACTAATTTTAGTAAATATTCATTTACAATAATCATCTTAGCCTCTTTATTTTCAAACAGTGTTCCTATAAAAAAAAACAATAAAGCCTTCCCTAGATATTGTATAATTCGCTAATGAAACTTCTTTAATTTTTTATAGAAATCTCAATTAATATGATTAAATAAATAGCGCTCTATTGCAAAAACACTTTATTGGCTTACAGTTACTGTCTTTTAAAATAATTAGAAACAAACGCTCATTTACAATTTAATAGCAACATTTATTTAAGTCATAGAACTGTCTCGGTTCCGACTGCTTTGTTATTTCAATCATCTTGCGGTAGGTCACGCATATCTTCAGTTACAATTTAAATTAAGCCCTATCTTATTACGATAAGATTTAAAATGATATGAACTTACATAATGAATTGTCAAGGAATGGTGATATCCGCCTGCCATATTGAAAAAAGATCTGGATGATGGCCAAACAATGTTTCCATTACACTGAGGCTTATGTAGCATATGTATGTATAAATCTTTTCTAATAAATATTGACTAGAAAAGAAGCTTCACATCGTTTCCCGCATAGTGAGTATATAGGAACCTTGTGTCAAGTACTTGTGTCAATAGGAACCTTGTGTCAAGCCTCCGCTTTCCACTTTTCGCCCGAAATTGAGACATTGCGTGTTGAGTGGAGGAACTCAACGCCGCACTTTATATTCTTACTTACTAAATCTTGTCTAAAATTAATTAAATATAATCATTATTTCAAGTGGGAATCGAATCCACGGCCAATCACGTTTACGGTCAGACGCTGTCCTACTGCATTTTAGAAATATTAACCAGTTATAAATCGATTTTGTTTGTTGATGTTTACGAAACCAAAGGCAGCCTTATGCATATAGAACAAAATCGTGTACAAAGTACCACCTGCCTAGACAAAATTTCGAAATTACATCGCCAGACCGCTCTAAGCCAATACCTTAAGTACTTTTGCAAAACATTTTAATAAAACGTTTGATTTTATTACTTTATATAGTTGGTGGAATAGGTCTTTAAATTAGCTAAACCCTAAAAGCTGTAATAGACTTAAGGTATATATGATAAGTAAAGTTTAATACAATAAATAATTATAGATACTACAGCCTCACGGTCTTTCTCAAACAAAAGAGCAGAAAGAGATAACCTAGTGACAAGACACCCCCCCATTCTCCAATTTCTGTATGAAATCAAACCATTGCGTATTGAGTGGAGGAGCTTTGCCTTTGCCAAAATATAGTTATAATGTAAGAATATTGCTTCTTTTTATTACATTCATGTGCTTCCTGGTTTTGTAAGGTAGGCAGAATACTTAAATATTCAAAACATATTCACTAATAAAGTGGCCAAATTCTCCACCTCAAAGCAACTGTCTATATAAATATTTTTATTACGTTGTTGCCTATACGTGATAGTCGTGAATACGAACCCTAGTTGAAAAATATATATTTACGCCATATGTTTAATAAGTAATACTTTCAATGGATGTAAAAAAACTTTCAATATTATAAGTTTTGTCTAAAGAAAAGTTAGAACCGCTACTTTGTAAATTTCCTTTCAAACGTCAAACCCATGCGTTGTTACAAAGTTGTGTTTTTCACTTTAAATATCGCGTAATAAACGACAATAGAAAAAAAACTTCAAAAGCTTACCTAAAAGTAAGTAAAAACAGATTTAGAAAACGTATAAAAATTTGAACGCAGCAGGATTCAAAACAAATAAGTTAAAGTTTTACAATAGTTGAAAATTAAAAAAAAAGTAGATAAATTAAAGTAAGTAAGTAGAGTGTCTAGTAGTAGAAAGTAGTGACTCTTTAGAACTTACAACTTCTTTTTTTTTTAGGAAAAATGTCGTAATATTCGTATAGTTTAACTATAACTATAATTCGTATAGTATAACTTCTTTTTTTAGCTTCAATTCTTGTCACTAGAGCAGAGAAATTAAAGTTATTTAAATATAATCATTCCTCTGAGTCGGAATCGAACCCACAACCATCGCCTATACAGTCAGACACCTGTCACTGTAACACATATACCTGTTATTTGTATATTTATATTAACTACAAAATTCGATGGGCAAGTAAAATATAAATGCAATGTAAAAGTTAGCTAAGTCCAGACCAAGTGTTTGTATTAAACGAAATAAAACTTAACAACAAAAAATTCTAGAGAAATATTGATTATTAACAGAATTTTATATTTCTTGAAATAAATAGTATTTAGTATTATTCATCTAGGTTATGACACTGTACTATCAACATGCACACCTTGTTGACTCAACTTATGAAACACTAGCACACTTGTTTAAACGGAGTCCGAAATATCCTTATTTGTTTTAACCAAATTTGCAAAAATGCTTTACAAACGAATACAAGAAGTGTGGCGTTGAGTTCCGCCACTCACAATATCTTGATTTTGGGTGGAAAGTGTGGAACGGAGTGTCTGAACACTAGAATCTCTGCTGGAAAAACCATGGCGCTTTAACGAAAATCTCGAAGGAAAAATATGTTAATTTAACTTTGTATGTAACAAAAGTGTATGTCTTCGAGTTAAAGGGGCTAAATTATACTAATTGTGGCACGCCCTTCGACACAAATGCAAAGTGTTTGTACACTGTACATGCGTAGTTGAGGGTTCGAATCCCAATCGATTCCTTTGTTTAGATATAGATCGCGGTGTTGAGATCCGCGATATACTTAGCGGATACTGAATTTCGAGTTGTTCGAGTAGTTGAAAATATATATTTAAACATTTTAAAAGACAGGAAAAGTGTAGTAAACAATATTATGAATTGTGAAGCGCGAGCGTTCAATTAAAGTCACATTGTAGGACAAAGGCCGACGTTTTAATGGGAAAAATAGCAGCGTAATCAATCTCCTACAGCTACAGCGTAGAATTTAAAACGTTTAGTTAGAAAAAATTATCGCCGAGCGTAAGTAAAAACAGTGTATAAACAAACTAAATCAGCTCTTTATTATTATGGTCATCAATTTATGAATATATGAACGGACCATCTTGTGCCTTTTTTCTTGAAAATTGTGCGGAGAAAAGTGCAGAAAATCAACGTTTGTCATATCACTCACTCGCTGCCATGTCACTCTACTATATGTTTGTCATATACTTTTATTTAAAGTGGCATACACGTTGCTATGGTAACACGTATTTGACGCGTCGCGTAGCTTTTTATTATGGTCATCAATTTATTAATATATGAACAGACAATTTTGGACCTATTTTACAAAATATAAGCGGAGAAATGTAAAGAAAATTAATGTTTGTCATATCACTCACTCGCTTTCATGTCACTGTACCATGTGTTTGTCACTTTTGTATAAAGTGGCATACACGTTGCTATGGCAACACGTATTTGATATGTCGCGTAGCTTTTTATTATGGTCATCAATTTATTAAATTTTGGACCTCTTCTTACGAAACATATCCGGAGAAAGGTGCAGAAAATCAATGTTTGTCACTCAGCCACTGTCATGTCACTCTACCATGAGTTTGTCATACTCTTTTGTATAAAGTAGCGCGTTGCCTTAGCAGAGTATATTTGACATGTCAACGTGGCCATTATTTAGTCGGCCTTTAAAAGTTTTAAAATATTTCCACAATAGATACTCTTCCCTAATTATTCTGATATAGAACTAGTTACACTAAACTAATTTAAATTGAAATAACTCGCTTAGTTTAGTTTTAACATGACTTGAGACATGAGCTTTAGTTTTGAGTAATAATATATATCAATGTTAAAAATCAAACATTATCCAGGAAAAAAAGCATAAAGTCCAGGTGTCTGGTGTGAACGATAGTTGTTTCGTATTTTTGGGAATCATAACTGGGAATATTAAAAAAGTAGTCTTTGTTTATTCCAAAACACGCAAGTATCTCTTTAGAAAATTTCATCACAAACGGTGCAGCGGTTTGGCCATAATAACGTCACAGACACACAGACAAGAGTTCTTTCGCATTTATAATATTACTATGGAGAAAAAATAACAATAACTTCATATATTTATACTAATACTTATAACACAAATACTAATATTTGCACTCTTGTGTTAATTATAAAAGATCTGTATGAAGTCGAGTACAAGATTAGAGGGAAATACATTGCCTGTATCTCCTGGATATATCTATACACTTTAACTGCAACAAAGCAGTAGTATTTCAGCATTTAATGTATGCAAATTAAGCTAGTCTAATCGACAACCAGCCTTTGAAGTATGAAATGGAACTAGTGACCTGTAATGAATATCTCACATTCATGAATACATAAACGGATCAGATCCGGATATAGATATAGATATCAACCTATGGCGTTAACTTTTAATATTAAAATATGAATATATAACTTTTTATTAGAGAATAGAGAACCTATTTTAAAATGAAAATTTTTTTAATCGGATTAATTGCGTATATTACTGGTATCCGAAAATACATTTTAGAAACCGCCATACAACAGACACCTCAGTCTACCTGTGACCACGGACTTCTGTAAAGTGTTCGAAACGTCGGGTTTCTAAAGTGTATTTTCGGATGCCACTAATACGCGATTAATCTGGTTAAAAGTAGTTTCTTTTAAAAATGTGTATTTTCATTTAATAATCGTGAAAATCAAAGATCTTACTGCCCTAGTGTTAAGCCAATCCGTTCTCCACTTTCGGCCTGAATACGAGACGTTGGGTGTGGAGTGATGAAACTCAACGCAGCGTTTTATCTTATCACCAGAGCGGAGAAATGATAATAATTTCAATACGAGTATAATCATTCCTCCTTAAATTAACTTTTAGTTCTTAATTCTTACGCTGAAATTATTTAAATTATATTAATTTCTCCACTCTAGTATAATATGTCATACCGGTGTGGTGCGGCATTGTTTCGCTAATAAACACGCAATATCTCGAATCCGGCGGAAAATGAAAAATGGAGTGCTTTCAATGTAACCTGCCTTTTATCCTAGTGTTTCTTTATTCCAAGATGAATCTTTATCAGCAGCAAAAAAGGATATATTATTTATAAATAACTTTATATAAAGTAAACAAGTTTAGCAGAACACTTGTCACCCCACATCGAGTACCACATCACGAATTTTGATATAATGCAAAAATCGTGATCGAAATCGACACTTGCACACGCTCCGTTTATCATCTTCATTATTTTAATAAGTTCACATTAACATATTGTCGTTCCTTCCAATAATAGGTTTTAATTAAAGGTATTAAGGACGTGATATTCTTGACAGCGAAACGATAAAAATAGATTTTTATGTGACATGGAAAACGATTATTTCAATATAAAAATATATATATTGTAAGCACTTAGTGTTTGTGCGACGTAATCTGTTATTAAATATTTGTTAATGCCTAGTAGTATTACATATCAACAGTGATATTGATATAAATAATATATTTAGCTTCTTTTACATTTTTAAAGTTTTATTATGTTGTGTTCAAGACAAAACGCGCCGTTGAGTTCCGCCACTCAACACCTAATGTCTCGAGCTTAGGCGTAAAATAGAGAACGCAGTCTTTTGGCACATGGTTCTCTCTGTCAACCCTGCCCAAATAAAAATCAATAAAATTTGAACGGTACTCAAACCCGCGTTGCGCTATTCGTCTTTAGTAGTTTTCCATGATCCGTGGGTTCGAGCACCGCTGCGTTCAATTTTTTATACGTTTTCTAATAATGTTTTACATATGTGCCTAATAGAAAGTAATGACGCGGCCTTGAGTTCCGCCACTCAACACCCAGTGTCTCGAATTCGCCAACCTCAGTGTGATAAATCTTACCAAGCCACTGTATGCAGACAGAACTTATTATACAGAGCCATTTTCCGCAAAATTTTTAGATGTTACGTTCTAAATAGCGGCATCTAACACCAGAGATTTCTCTACTAGAGCGGGGATGTAAAAAAAACTAAATACAAAAATTTTAAATAATGGGAATCGAACTCACAACCATCGCGGTACTGTAAACACCGTACTATTAGCCTAACAATAGCTTTTACAGACTTAACAGTGAGTATATTTTACAGAAAAAATGGATGTACTACAAATAGAAATAATGGTATAAGGATAATCTAGGTACTTTCCTACTAAAAGGCCCACTGCGCTAATACTGACCACGTCTAATACGAAGGTCATTGAACCTGTCTCCAGCTTGTGTAAGCTTGGAACAGGTCCTAGGACGGTGAAACGGGATTTTATTTGCTGGCTAGCATTAGAAATACGCTATTACATGAAATTAGATTAATAAATTAAACCTAATATATTGGAAGATGAAACTCTCTCTCTTTTCCTCAGGTACAATAATAAACCTTTAAACTCTCATCACCTCACTTTATTTTCACAGTTACACTTAAAGCTATCGCTTTAACATTTATTCACTTTGTTCACTTATTTACTTACAGACTGCTGTTCTCTCAGCCTCGTAAGAACGCCATCAACAGTGGCTTTGGTTGTTTAAATAGGATCAAACCCCACCAAATTTACATTGTTTATTATTATATTACCCCCAAGAACATGACGAACGTATCTCATGTACTTACATTTTAATCATAATTCGTATTAATATGCATCGTAAAACAATTTAAAACATTACTTAAAAGTATTTAATTTTATCATACTATCAAATTGTATAGTAGTGTATATTAACACTACACGTAATTTATAAACTGATTTTTTTTTATTGTAACATTGCTAAAGTTTATTAAGAGAAGAAGTGCAGAACGCCAAAAATTCTCATAAAAAATCATTATATCATTATATATCAAATTAATAAAATAAATATTACACACACTACCGTGTGTATGACATACACTTTTGTATTAAGTAACATACACGTTGCTAAGACAACGTGTACTTTATGCGTCAACGAGTCTAGTTGTAAGTATAAATTCTACTCATAATCACGACTAATCAGCACTACAAACGTATTCGCTTTCCGCGCATTGTGGAACTTAACGCCGCGCTTGGTCATATCAGGAAAATTAAAATATATTTATTTGTAATTATTCCCTCGAGTTGAGTTCGAACGAACGACAACGCGTTTTTAGCCAGTCGCTGTCCCACTGCGCCAAGATGGTCTGTATGTAATTAGTATTGGATAATAACTAGTTATAACAAGAGTCACTAAATTATCACCTGCTATATTGAATCTGTTATTATAAATAAATTGCAGGAAAACATATTAATAATGCACTTCCAATGGACGCAAGTAAACCACAAAATAAATTCATTTATGAGAAGATTCTTAGAAAATCTCAGAACTGTACTAAGAACTGATAATTTGAAGAAAAACAAGATAAATATATTTTAAATAGTATATTCCAATATGAAAAAATTTACAACAGATTCTTTTCCTATACTAAGAAGCTTAAAATCCATTTACAATTTAATGCCATATAAATTATTACATTTCAGAATGAATATTTTTTTTTCGCTTTTTCCGCATCGCATAGGGCGGGCAGTCAGAGAGAACCTAGACAAGACGCTCTACTTTCCGCCCGAAATCGAGACATTGCGTGTTGAGTGGCGGAACTCAAGCGCTTTGTCTTAGGTACCAGAGAGGTAAAATTAAAATATATTTTAAATATAATCATTACCCCGAGTGGGATCGAACCCACAACCAATCGCGTTTACGGTCAGACGCTATGCTACTGCGCACCGATGGCCTCATGTTTCTGTTCTGGATGTAAAAATATAGTTACTAAGGTTACTAACTAGGTTCTAAATTTGACAGTCAGTGTCAACACGCCTTTAGTAACTTGACTTGCATGTTTCAAAATAAGAAAATTATTGACCTATTTCATACCGTATCCAGATCCGTTGACAATACAATATTTATATTGCGTGTACCAAATCCATTGCCAGGGCGACTAAGATAATGAAAAAACAATTTTACCAAATAATCATACATACAGCACACATTGACTTAATATTGTAAAAAATAGTAAACATTCTCTGGCAAACGTTCAATAATTGCAAGATACGTTAAGAGAAGATTTAATAAATTGCAGTTCCACAGATAGCATATTATATAAATGCATGCTGAAAATGCGGACACGAGTGTAAATTTTCAAATCAAAAGTCATTAAATAGCGTTTCAACGTTTCCTTACATTGATTTATACATTTCAAGTTTTAAAATGTACATCGGCATATTTGAAAAACAATATTAACGGCTTGTTGTTATTAAATTTATAGTAAATATGCATTTACTAAACGCATATACGACTAGATTACCGAAACCGCTAATTTGATTACTTTGCACACGTGTGACCTGAGCGGTGCTACGTCAGTATTCTGGCTTCGTATTATATGACTATATGTAGTATAGTATAGAAATAAAGAAATTGTATACAGAAAGTATTGAAATGGAAAGGGATTTTACATATATAGATTTGACTTCGATATTTGGGACAATCAGCCTTGTTTATGTTACATTACTTTCTTTTTTTGGAGTAACAAATGTTAATTTTCATACAAAAACACGACATGTCCCCAAGGAACACAAAAGAATTACAATGCACAATTTTAAATATATCTCTTAAATAATGATGAGAACATTGCAGCTACTATTAAAAACGTAAAATACAGTACCTTAAAATGCCTTTAAAAAAACCCTATTCTTAATACTAAAAAATTACTGCTACAAAATTCTTTTTAGAAATGATCTGGCTGGTACGCATATAAATCTAGTTTTAAGTAATATCGATGTAATACTTAAAAAAACGATCGTAAAAAGTGCGGATCGTAAAAGTTTTTTATCATTAAAGAATGATAAAAAAACAAAACCAGCCTTTTCCAGTTACGTAAGATTTTTTGAATACATTTTATTAGACATATTAGATAAAACCTTTGCATTTCAATTAAGATGAGTCTGTAATATCTCTAGGTTCTATTGTTCTAAATAACAAACATATAACTAGATCGCACCATTTTGAATACAGGAAAAAGTATTCACCACAGTAATAAACGAAATTAAATTTCTATTCCATTTACTTTCTCAAAAAAAAAATCTAATCATTAAAGACAAAAAAAAATCACAATTTGTTTTTTAAATAACAAATTCGTAAAAGACCCTACTAACTAGAGTGCTAAGTAAACATCACATGCCCTTGAGCGTATCCGCCTACGCAGGTATCGATTTTACAAGAATCGACTACAATACGGCTTCATGCGTGCATCCTTACACTAACGTCACAATTAAATATTTTTCATACAAAAATAAACCTTAATTGTGTATTGTAGATGGCATAATTGTATAAATACAGGCATATTTACGACTTTTTAAACCGGAGAAGTACTGGTAATTACATAGAGGTATTATAGTTCAGTCCGACTCAGTTCAGTCCGACCTTGGTGGAGATTCGTACCTCAGTGTCACTTTGATGTCATCTTAAATGGATATTATATATAAATATATATATATATATATATATATAATTGGTGTTATTGTATATTTAATTTCTTCTATGTGAATTTATTATATTGGAAATAAAATGTAATAACACTTGAAAAACAATGGTTATGCTCTTGTTATTTCAGTTGCTTTCAATAGAAAGGGTTTTATTTCTGCTTTGTTACAAAAGAAACAAAATATCATTGACCAAAATGATGTTTATACCTTCATAATACATAAGCATAAAAGTAGTAGTTAGTAGTGGGTTCAAGTCCACTTTTTAGAAAATTTAAATTTTTGATTTGTTCCTCCGAACCTGTGTTAAGAAAATTGCTTGGACAGTTTCCCATGATGCGCGGGTTTCAATCCCGCCACGATCAAACATTTGTACACTTTCTAAAAATGTTTTTCAAAATTGTGTGTTTGGCATTTTTACATCAATACGTGATAGAGAAACTTTTAATGACCTTTTTATATTTCAATTATTTTTACATCTTTAAATTTATTAGTAGTGCCATAGACGCGTGAACTTATAATTATAATAAATATTAGCTTCCTACACTGAGCCATATCAACATAAAAGATGTCAAATTTCATACTTCTCCGTAATATATTTTACTTATGTTGAAAATATACCAAAAATCAACAGCCCTTTGAGCACACAGTATCGATGATAGTAGAGGAAGGTCACTTAAAAAGCATTAGGCCGAGCGGCGTGTATAAAGAGGTTGATGACTGAAATAGGCGTAAGAAGTATGCAGTGCCGTAGCCTTTGACGCTCAGTTTCTCTTACTAACCCTAGGGATAACAAATATATAAAGCTAATAGTTTCAAATTTCAATTTTGTTAGTAGATTGAGCTTGTCATATTATAAAAAACCTCTGATTCGGAACTTTACATTAGTTTTTATGTTAAATTTCAATACAGAAAGAATGATTTATATAAACGTTACCGCATTGGACTTTGATACCACAAAAATCGCTTAATATAAATAAATTATTGTTGTAACATTAGAAAAAGAAAATATATTGTCTATTATTTCAAAAGTAAATACATGTATCGATATCAGCTAAAAGCTAAGCTTTATCATACTATACATTATTAGTTTTGACACAATAATTTTAAAAGGCTAATCCAAATAATGATTTCTGTGCGTTGCAAGGAAGTCATCTTGCGAATGATATCTATGCAATTATGACTTTAGACGTGCTTGAATGAGTATTATGTCATAACTACATTAAGTAAAAAGAAGATACCTACAATAACAGGAACCTAATGCCCTTTTAATACGTGATTCTATACAAAAACTAATTTTGTTCACTTATTCATGCATTTGCAATCGATGTCGATAATAGATTTAGTATGGAGCAAGTCTTGAATAGTTTAATAAAGCTTAGATTTATGAAATAGAATTGTCATATGTATTTTTTGAAGCTTCATTCTCCACTTTCTACCAGATATTGAGAAATTGCATGTTGATTGGCAGAAAACTCAATGCCACGTTTTGTATTATTGCCCAGAGCGAAGAAATAATAATAATTTAAACATAATTATTTCTCCGACTGAGGATTGAACCCACCCCCACTGCCACGATGGCTTCCACCCATCTAATGATTTTAAATAACATTTGTTTAAAAATATTTATTTCTCAAAAAAGAGAACATAAATGTATTGTTTTTTTTGTAACGTACATGAAAATAAACTAAAGTTTACTAATTGTTATAATGTAACAGTCAGTCGTATTACTCGGTATAGGTCTTTAATCTGTGAATATTATACCAGACCCATTGTAACTGTTGATACAATATGCAAAAAATTGCAACAGACGAAAGGCAGTTAAAAAATCCAAATTTATACTGAAAAATTAAATATAATAATCAGATGTTCCAACACGGACTAATGTTTCTTACATTTTAAATTAGCATATTAAATTCACTTTGTTATTGGGCAATGTTGGTTACGAGTCGGCGGTGAGCGTTTACGTAACGTATCTCGAATCTCGATGCATCAGTTAGTTCGTATTTTTTAACAGCCTTTCCTATTTTGCAATTTTTCGTTATATTGTTTTTATGAAATGTTGGTTTTGAAAGACTGCTTGTTGGTTCATGTTTGTAGTTTTTTTCCCCTCATAACGTGACAGGGAGAAAGTAGTGACGCGACACTAGATTCTCCAATTTCCTTTCGAATTCAAGATACTCCTTGTTGACTTGCGGAGCTCAAGCCGCATTTTATCTTACTAGAGCAATACCATGATAATAATTTTAAATATAATCAGTTGGGGGTTATCAATCTGTAATTTTTATTTGTAAACGTAATGTGCTCATCACGCTGATTTTATTTTGTTAAAGCGCCATTTTTGTGATTGGTTTTTAATCCCCATCGGTATTACAGTCTTAGTTGTCGTTAGGTAAATTACAGTGTTGAGTTACTTAAATGGTTAGAAAACGGAGGAGAACCTTTCGCTCGTTTTTATTAGCTGCAACTGCAATATGGTCTATTTATAGACGTAAGAATATGTTTAAGTTTAAGATTCGCTTCGAATTTTTTTAACATTTTTGGAAATAATTTTATGATACTATATCAGGACCATAGAAAACCTTAAAATAGCAGATATCGAACCCATGATCAATGTCATCGCAACCAAAACAATAAGTATTAAACAAAACTACATGTCCTGTTGACTATTATTAATATAAATATTAACATTCTGCACTCTTACTCTATCTAAACAAATAAATAAAATTGGAGTGTATATTTGTAATTTTAAAATACCATTTTTTACTGAATATAAACAAGCTACATATAATAAAATAACATTTAATATATTTTTTGTACCTGTCTGTCAGTTTGTTCCGGCTAATCTCGGGAGTGACTAGATCGATTCTAACAGGACTTTTACTGGCAGATAGCTGATGTAATAAGAGGTAAATTATGCTATTTATTTTAGAATTAGCAAGGATGAAGTCGCGGCCACAGTAGTAGTTAGTATAAACTATAACTGTGCCAAATTTCATATTCCTCTGTCCGTGTCAATTTTGTAAAATGAGGTGCAAAGATTTCGTTTACGTATTAAAATGATAATAATCGTGATACAGTTGATGTGAACAATTAATAAATACATATACAAATATTTGTTATCGCGTGAATTCTACTCATTGATTCGATAGAAAGTTCTTAATATAGAATCGCGCGAATTAGTACATGAGTGAGTTTAAATTAATTATTAACAATAAATTAAACGACGCAATCGTGGCGTTTCATGTGTTTGATTGTACACGCAATGGTCCTAAGTTCGATTTTTAAATTAAAAGATGTTTTTGAAAATGGCATTAGAATCTGCTTCTTGATCACAGTGGAGAATTGCTTCACATATATTGCCGTATAGTCAAAGAGAATTTAGTGTCAAGACACTCCGTTCTCCACTTTCCGGTTAAAATCGAGACATTGAGTGTTGAATGGTGGAACTCAACGTTGCCCTTTGTTTTAAAAGTAGTAGAGCAGAGAAATGAAAATATTTACAATATAAACAATCCCCCTAGTGGGAATCAAACCCACAACTAATCGCACTTACAGGCAGACGTTATACCACTACTATCGCCTCTATATATATAATTATAAAACTCTTTCGTTAATGACTAAGTGACAGACAGACAGTGCACACTCGAAATTATTGCGCCTAGGAAGCTGCAATTTAATATGTAACATTAAGAGAAGATCCCTATTAGTCTAACATCTATCAAGGGGAAAAAAGAGGGCAAATTAGGACTTCATGTTATTTTTCACACAAAAAAGATGCGGGCAACCACTCCTTTTCTATAATATACCAAGCCTGAATAAACCATGGAAAGATGTAACACTTAATACACTGTACTCATACATACATACATATCTACTTATAGAATATAAGCCATGCGTATTGGAGGCTTCATCTTGGTTGCAAATACTAATTACGTATTATGTCGTAAACATTCTGCATGGAAAATCATAATAATTTTCTATATTAAATAAAATATTATGTTTGAATGAAGTGTATGGCCTTTTTAATATATATTTAGAGCAGGAAATTATCATAATTAAATTATTTCGAAAGTGGAGAACGGAGTGTCTTGAAACTATGCTCGCTCTGTAGTCTATACAAATAAATAAAATTAAAGGGTCTATTTGTTATATTGAAATAACCACTTTTTACTAAATGCATATTTATGTATACACGGTACATATACCATAATATTTTTTTATACAATATTTGTCTGTCTGTCTGTTTGTTCCGGCTAATCTCTGGAATGGCTGCGCCGATTTTGAAGCGTTCAGATAGATAGCTGATGTTATAAGGAGTAACTTAGGCAACTTTTTTTTAATCATTCCAGGCGGATAAAGTGGCGGGCACAGCTAGTTATATATAATTAAATCCACAACTCTTAAATTCAGTCAGGCTAAGACCAATAGAGTCAGATTATGTCACCGTATCCTTCATACTGAGTAAAAGTGAAACGACAAGAAATAGTATCTTAAGAATTTCTCATTAACATTTAAATTGCATTACTTAAAATTCAATGTAGACTAACTAACATCTTAGACATACACAAGTATTTAGTGAATTAGTCTATTAGTGAATTAGTAGTTCAAAAAAAATATTATTTTTATTTCAACAAAGTAGACAAAGAGAGCTTAGTGAGCTTTACATCATTTTATAACTCACAGCTTTGTCTATCCTTACAGGGGCAGAGACATTTTAAATTTTTAATTCAAAAATTCGTGTTTATATCGATGCCCGCAAAGCAGCTTAGCGGCAGAAAAAGCGGAGTGGCAAAACACTCCACCTCACTTTCCGCCTAAATACGAACCATTGCGTTATGAGTGGCGCAATTCAACGTCGCGCTGTATCTTGTTACCATAGCGGACAATAAAAGTAATTTAAATATAATCATTCCTTCGAGTGGGAACCGAACTCACAACCATCGTGAATACAAACAGACGCTGTCACACTGCGCCACGATTGCCTCAATCAATATAGCTTCGATTATAATACATATAGTGGTTATAAATACGTATACAATTAGGCAATTTCCACAAAAAATCACAATAAATTAAACCATCAATTGCTTATTTTTAAATTTATAAATTATAACCTTCGATTAATAGCTTAAGGTAAAGAGTTTATTACAATGCAGAGCAGTTATGTAAGGTATAATCAACTTAAAACTCCAGGTCAAATTAAAAGCAAAAATTACAGTTCTATATGGATTTAAGTTGATAGAATCATCGTCGAAGAGAAAGGCAGACCAACAGACACTGGCTCAAATAAAGCGTTTTGTAACAAAGTTCTCGTTTGCGTAACATTCCTTCTAATAACTTTCAAAGGAACCTCGTCTGTATAGAAAACTAAATCCCGGGCAGTCAACGGCAATCTCTGTACAGTTGGTTTAGTAATATTTTCTTTGTAATGTGAACGGTTATTTTAATGTTGAACGTTTTAGATATTTTCCAGCGGCTATAGGATATTATGTAAAATATATCAAGAGAAAGACGTTCAAGTGAACGGTTTTCAAGAGTTGCTGGTTCAAATCCCGCTGCGTTCCAATTTTTATACGTTTTCTAAATATGACTTTATCAATTTCCTAAGTGTGCGATTAACACTTTAAAAGTTTTAAAATAATATTTAAGGAGTATCGTTTTTGAAGTATTAGTTCTTTGATAATATATGAAAAATTATATTTAAATGAAATTACATTTATTTCGTCCGCTTTTTCACCCATAGCTGGGCAGTCAAAGAAAATCGGCCCAAAATCGAGACGAATCAAAATAGTGGAACGGAGAAATAAATATAATTATAACAATAATCAGATTCGGGCAGAAAATGGAGTACGGAATGTCTTGAGACTGATAAAATGCGTAAAGCTATTTTTTTAACCATAATAACCATTCTTCAACCCAATACGCTATTTGCAGTAAACAGATTTTCATTTATTTGTAAAGTTAGTTAAAGCGCGGTCTTGTTATGCAGTTCTCTTACAAGACGACTAGTGAAAAAAGAGTAAAGTTTTCTCTGCATTTACAATTAATAATAATACTTATTTATATATATAATGAGCCTAAATTATATATACATAGAGACAGTTACAATATATTTTTCATATCCACAAGTAAACGTAAAGTCAAGCTTCTTATATTCAAACACCTCATGTGCAATCTCATTATTCTTATTCTAAAATAGATATTGTTATTTGAACAAAGCCTTATAAGTCCGTCTAAGATTTACACTAAAATTGTAGTAAAGTTACGTAATTTAACGTTATACATTTTCTTTACATTTATCCTAGGCTACTGGAACTTCATTTGAATGGAGTTTAGTTATAAAATAATTTTATATATATTTCGTATTTCGTTCGTATATATATATATATATATTATATATTTATTTATTTTTATAGAAGATACATATCATTTTCTTAAACGCCCTATAATTTACCACCAGTTCACTAAATTTAAACTCAACAAATCAAGGGGGGAGCTATTTTTCAAATCTGTTATTTACAGATATATTAGTGACAATGATAGCTTTGAAAAAGGCTATTCACAAGGCGTGTTGTAATTTATAAAATCATTTATTAAGCAAAATGACCCTAGTACCTAGTAGTAAAAATACCCTAGATGCACTACTAGGGTTATTAAAAAAAATCTTATTCGTTCTTTGTTAAAAAAAAATGAGAATTTCACTCCATCTACAAATGTGTTTTCCTAACAAAATTTGATTGTATATATAGGTTAAGGTTTCACTTATTTATATATTACCATTTTCCCAAACGAAAATGATACGTACATAATAACAACCATTGCGTGTAACACCTATTAAAATAATCTGATTAAACTCAATGTAATATAATTTTATTAAGATAAGTATATTGTATTTCAAAAACGAAATTATTACGATAAGTCTATATAAATGCGAAATAATTAACCTAATATTTTGAAGTCTACGCTATTCCAATTTAGAAGCAACTATCAACTGAAATAATAAACAGATAATAAAATTAGCAAGTAACTCGGTTCAGTATTTTCGACCTGACAGACATTTATATTGTCAATATAAATTGTCACTTTTCGAGAAATTCGAACCCACGCCCAACGAGTTCTGCCAGTCATATGTCAACTGCACATGTCATGTCATGCGTCACTTTGCTTAATAAATTGAATACATATTTCTTATGAAATAATTCGACCTTTTAACGTCAATTTTGTTTCCTGTTTCATACTAATCATCATTTATGTTAAGCGACTGATTATGAGTATTTATAGGACGTATATAATTATATTGCCTTGTTTATACTAAAGTGCATAAATCACATGCATAATAGCTGATGTTACCAAATAATCGCGATGGTAATCACTAAAATTAATAATTTTACATAAAATATTTATTGCAAAATGCTTAACTTTATGCACTCAGGAATATCTTTCCAACAGTCTGGTTAGGATTTACACGGCGTTAGGTTCCCTATCGTATATAGAATGCCACTAAATTAAACAGAATTTGGAGATAGCGGTTTTCGCAGTTCTTCTATTTTTTAACGAATAGCAGTACATCAACATATCCCTAATATAAATTTATAGACAGGTCCATTTATTTTATTGTTTAAAGCGAAATAATATGACTGAATCTCAATTGCACAGAAATTGTATTGTATCAGTAAAGATAATTCTTTATTGTACATCAAAAGGTTAATATTTAAAACGGTACAATAGGCAGTATTATCGCTAAGTAAAAATTTGTTTCAGGCAACCTTCAAGTAGAGGAGATAATAAAGAAAAATACCAACATACCTGAGCAACAGCGTCCAAAGCCATCCTCTCGATATCAACATGGTAGAAGTTGAGTTGGGGCACATGCCGTCGCCTCGGGCGGATGTCGTCATAGTACGCGACCACGTCGTTGATCGACACCACCGGGCAGTCGTCCACGGTGCTGCAGCCACTGCTCACGCCGTCCACCCCACTGTCGGAGTCTCCCTCGCATAACTCCTTGGAATCCCGCCGATCTCCAAAGCTAGTTTCCGAACCCTCTTGATAACCAGATTCGTTCATATCATCAGTTATTATTTCTGGTATCTTTGATTCGAATTCGTAACCGATTTCTTCGTCGATATTCATTTCGTCAATGTCGGCCATTTTGCAATTAAACACTTTTGTTATCGAACCTCCACTACATGGTATATCCCCGTTCACACTAATTGAACCCTGTGGACAAAAAATTGGTGTCAGATATCTTTATGCCCAAATAGTATATTTCTTAAATCCACGATGGTATGGCTCTTTCGATATAGCATATATCGAAACAGTAATCATTTAAAATATGTTTGATGTATGTAATTTTACGTATGTATAACTAGATTATAACATTCCACAGTTGCTTACATCACGTGTGACATCGCGAGGCATCGTTAGTTAAAAACGTTATATAACGCAATAAATCAAACATGACTAAAGCATGCATGCGCAAATGACAACAGATCTTTAAATCGTTTTAGTTGTTACTATAAAAAGGTGTTATAAAAACTCGTCGTGTTTTGTATAGAAGGCGATAGTGAAGCTCCTCGCGGAGTATTGAACAGGTAACTTTCGCTCTCCACCGACACAGTGACCTCGTACCGGCGGCCCGGGGTGTACACTGGTTTTTCACTAGTAAACATGAATTCCTTACAAATTGGAAGTATTTTATAACGACCGGTTTTAGTGGAGCAGGTGTAAGTTACTATTAAAATGTCAGCCCGTACTTGCTAAATATGGCTTCGTTGACTATGAAACGTATAAATAGAAAATATACGCTGACGTTCTAATGTTTTGTAAGAGTTCTATGCACTGTGCATTTTTCTTTTAATATTTGTGTAAATCAAATGTTATCATTTTATTCAAATAGATTTTTGATATTAAATTAATATAAATAATTAGTATTGTCAGTTCTACATGAACAACTCATAGACAAAGCTGTTGAAAGTTCCGAAGAGGAACTCCTGACTAACTTCTTCTCCTGAGTAGCGTTTTTGTAAATCATTAGCTTTCCAGTGGGAGCATCAACAAAAATGTATCTCGCATATTAATATCAAATTACAATATATTTTTAATTTAGTAATCTATTTTCAATGTTGTGTTTGTTGAAGTGGCAAATCAGAGAGCTACTTCGTGCCTAAAGTTTCATTCATCGCGTTATATTCATGGAATAGGTCTGAAAAAGCAGTTGAGTCAATATTCATAAAAACGACTTCCGTCTTAACAATATACGAGTGTGTTGTTGACTGTTTCTTATTAGCTACCAACTCGGTGTTTTTCATCTATTTTTTTGTTATAAGCCACGTGTGAGCATTTGTAAATTTGACTGTCAAATATATCGCTTAAAGGAAGTTAAATTATGACCTAAGGGTACTCATTAACAAAAACTATAATTTAACAACCCATGTAACATGTACATTTATTATATTATATTGCCATTATAATGCAATAGTTTTGTCATATTATATATAATATGACAAAACTAATAATAAAGGTGGGCAATGGAGAGTTTTCCGTTGCTTACTCTATATAACGTGTTAAATCACCAAAAATCGCTAAAACGCCAAAAATAATATGATTTAAGAGATTTTGGGCTGAAGTTCAAAAACATGGTGTCAATGTCACGTCCAACGAATCGTATATAAGCCAATAACCAACCAAGACGGTTTTTTAATGAAAACTTTAAAATATTGACGTTACTTTGGTTTGATGAAATAATGTGAAGACGCTTTATGACAAATAATAGCTTGTTCATGTTTGTCATTTTTAATCTGTTTAAAATAATACATTTAGTCTCATTTTATACATTTTAAATAAAAATCATTTAATTAGAATGATCACGCTTATTTTGGTATTCGAATGTATATTTAAAAAAAATATTAGTTTCAAATCCTGATATAACAAAAATTATAGATATCGTAGTTCGTTGTTACATAAAATAACAAATATTGAATGCCACACAGTTCCAACGTACATTCTAAACGCACGGGTAAAAGTCTTTTGAGATTTTAAGTCATAATCTTAAGAGAAGGAAGCATTCTACTTTCTGGTCAGCTGATTGTCATCTATCGTGTAATCGATATTGTTATCTAACAATAGATTAGGTGGAAAGGCAAATGGTCTAAAATAAATTGCTTCTGGGAAATAATGTCGATAACATATATGGCTTACGAAAACGAATTACTTGTTATTTTCTGTTGTTTTTATAAACTTGTTTCGTTTAAATAGCAATAATAATAATATTTATTACTTTCAGAAGACAGTGGGATAGCGTCTGGCTGCAAACGCGATTGGTTGTGGGTTCGATTCCCACTCGGAGTAATAATAATAATAATAAAGCCTTTATTTCAGAGAAATTACAAATTATTGCTTTTGATTTTAAAATGTATTAAATGACGTCGACAACATCCTCTGTATAACATTTATTAGCCCTGTTTTGGCTAAGGACAATTAGTCCATTCTAATCTATTATTTGCTTTCCTAGTCCATTCATTTCTTGCTATATTCCAAATCTCATCTTCCCAACGTCTATATTGTCTTCCCCGTTTTATCTTTTTACTCGGAGGAATAAAGAAAGGAGGGATATTTAAATTTTTATATTTAAATTATGTCTCCACTCTTGTGATAACACTAAGCGCACAACACGCAATTTCTTGGCACTAGGTTCTCTCTATGTGGGAGAAAGCGTGAAGCTATAAGAATAATCTTTATTTGAATAAAATGTGTACACAAATTTAAAATTTAACGTTTCTTTACTTACTATAAGTTTATTTAACTTCACTCATATTTCCAAATTCTAGACAAGAATATGGGGCGCGTATTTGTACTACATTCCTCTTAATATTTACTATGCCTAATAATACTGATATTCAAAATAACGACTCAGAAAAACATGTGAGGTCGCAATAATGGTAATGTGTGACACGTTCTCGCACAACACCAGCGTCAATATGTAATCTTTTCACCTTCACATTAATTAGAGAGTCTAGTAGTAAAAAACTCCATTCTCCACTTTTCACCCGAATCTAATTTCGTGTTAAATGGCGGAACTCAACGCCTCAACGCTTTATTTTATCAGAGCAGAGAAATTAAAACATTTTAAATGTAATTATTTCCCCGAATGGGAAACGAATGTACAGACAATTGCGTTTACATTCAAACTGCTCCACTGTGCTTAGATGGCCTTATAAAAAAATTACATTAAAAATTTTCTCATAAATAAACAAGTACTTATTATGTATATTTATTATACGTCTATATGATTTGCAATGTACAATCACTTTTCACTGATCTCACGTCTTTGCCACAGCGTATCATTTGACGTGATAGAAAATTACCTATAATAACCGATAACCATGTCTGAACTCATGGAGATGATATCTAATATGGTAAATAACGCGGAAATATCAACCTGTCCTTTAAAATGTCTTCATAGTCTTAGACATATACAAATTAAAATCACAATTATGTGGCTAGGCGCAGTAGGACAGCGTCTGAGCTAATCGCGATAGTTCTGAGTTAGATTAGGGTTAGACTCGAGGAAGTGTTTTTATTTAAATTTTCTACATATTTTTAGTCAGTTCTATCTGGTTCAGATCAAGCACAGCGTTGAGTTCCGCCATACAACACGCAATATGTGAAATTCGGGCGGAATATAGAGGACGAAGTGTATTGAAACTAAGTTATGTTTGCCTGTTTTACTATACGGGGAAAGATTGTATGAACAAGGCAAATAAATAGAACTAAGTGCGACGACAAGTTGCGCAAAATAAGTCATATCTGTGTTAAAATAGGAGATAATTTAAAAATCAAGAAATTGTTCACTTAGTTAAACATAAAAGTAGTGTATGTCCATCCTAGTACATGAGTTAGCGTCTGGCGTTAACGCGATAACTGTTAGTTCGATTCTCACTCGAAGGAAATAATTGATTTAAATTTTTTTCTAAGCAACACCACTTCACACACAATCTTGAATTCGGAAGGTAAGCTACTAACGGAGTGTAGTTTCTGCGGGATAAAGCGTAAAATAGCGTTTTATAGTTATACTAGTTGTTGCCCGAAACTTCATTGGCGTGAACTTAATGGCTTCTCACAATAAAATACTAATCATCCTGTAAAACTTTTATTAAGGCGCCATTTCCTTATTTCTTATAGTTTAGCTGCTCTATTATGACTCTTTATCAAGTGTTCAACTCTTTTAAATCATATATATCTTAAGTCCTTTGTTTATAGCTTACTAGCTACCTTATTTTTGTTATGTAGCTTTGTAACCAGGGTATGGTTAAAAAAAAGCTATATAACAAAAAAAAGTTCCATTAAAATCAGTCAAGTAGTTTTGAAGATGCGCGTACAAACATTCCGTCTTTACTCTTTTATTTTATTAATAGATATTGTTAGTGGAGATACAAAATCGTCTTGTGATACGCATCGACGTGTACAGCGAAGCATGAAAATGAAACTTGTAATGTAAACGTATTCATTCACATCACATGTTGTTCCCGTTTTTACACTGAATGGTTTCACTGACTCTTAAGGGTTTCTATGCTAATGATATTCTACAATATTATGAGGTTAGCCAAAAATAAGGCTATATAGGTATGTCTATTTTGTATGGTCGGTAATTTACGCTCTAAGTGAAGAGAAGAGACTCCTTAGAATACCGTGTGAAAGAAGTGTATGTGTTTGTCTGTGTGTTTGTGTATGCGTGCGTGTGCGTGTATGTGTGTGTATGTATGTGTGTGTGTGTGTGTGTGTGTGTGTGTGTGTGTACAAGCTATATTTTGTAACATTTGTAATTTGTTTCATCTAAAGTGATAGTAATTTTTCAATTTCTGCATATCATAGATCGAGTAGCCAATTAGTCACAGCTTTCTTGCACGAGTACTTTTGCATAGGATATATCTGAAGGAGTTAATTTATTTTATTATACAGAGTAGGTGATAGAAAAGCATATTGTCGTTTTGAAAAACCTGAACGTAAATCACTCCTTGGAGCAACAAAGTCGTTGCGTCTTTTCTTTAGTTTGATTTTATCAAAATGTACAAGTTGAAGAAAAAGTTCCTCCAATCTGCGTTCAAGGGTGGCTACAGAGACCGTGTCAAAGGTCTTTTTTAGATTTAAATAGACTGAGACATTTATTAACCTTATCTGCTTCTTTTACAATTACAGATTCCTAAAACCGTATTGAGAACTTGACAAGATATCAAAATTGTCAAGCCTATTAGCCGATGATTCATAAGCTTTTCTACTATCTTAGAAAACGCGGTTAGAACCGATATAGGCCTTTAGTTATTAACATTGGTTCTGTCTCCACCCTTAAAGACAGGTCACTATAGATCGCTTAAGTGCTTTTGGGAAAATACCTTTATGAAAGCATAGATTTGCTAGTGAACAGATCAATGGGACTACGAATGTTCTAGCCATCTTCAAAAACTCAGTCGAGATACCATCCCAGCCCGGGGCGCTGCTCGAATCGAGACCCATCAGAATTCCGAATATACTCTATGCCAAATTTCATATTACTACGTTTAATAACATCAACTAAAGAAAATAGCATAATTTTCATAAAATACGTAATATACAGTCCAGACCTAATAACAAAGAAAAACAAATATTTTTAAAAGAAATAAAATCTAATAGGCATTGTACTTACAACCATCAGTCATAATAACCTGTATCTGCTTTAGTCACTAATAAGAACTTACTAACTCTAGGTTTCGCCTATACAAAAATACAGGCAACTTTGTCAATGTCAGATCTTTATTATATCAAGATCCTACCACAATCTCTTACTGAGAATGTAATTCAAAAGTGTATAACATTTTATATATAATCTTATGTGTATATGAATAAGAATGGGATGAAATGAGCATAGGATATAATGCTTGAAGAATTATGCGTGTAAGCTGGTAAGCAAGCTTCCTTGTTCCCGTTTCAAATATTGTTTAATGGCAGAGTGGAAACGTTGTCGAAATATAACAAAAAATATTTATTACTAGGGCCATCGTGGCGCACTGTGATTGTATATGCGATGGATGTGGGTTCGATTCATACTCAGGGGAATTAATATATTTAAATTATTTTCAATTCTACGCTCTGAGTGTCAAAGACAAAGCGCGGCGTTGAGTCCGCCACATAAAACAAGTCGAAGAAAGTCAACAACAGTTTCCACGCCTGAATCCGAAGGCGTGGTAAGTGGAGAATGGAGTGCAGTGACACTAGGTAAGTTCAAAATATATTTATTACTTCAGTGTTTAGTTAATAGAGGCTATCGTGCAGTGGGATAAAGTCTGAATGCAAATGCGTTTGGCTGTGGATTCAATCCCCACTCGGGTGAATTATTCCCACTGTGATTTCTTAGCTTTCCGTAGTAATTCGACCCGTTGCATGATGATGGCAGAACTACACACCCTAATTCTGCTTTATCAGAGCAGAGAAATAAAAACAATATTTCGTTCCAGTGATAATCGATCCCATAACTAATAGCCTTAACAGTAAGACGCTTTCCCATGACGCCACATCAGCCTCTTATTTTTATATTAAAATGTATTATGTATATTTGGAGACTACAGGAAATTACGTTTTAGAAACGTTGAATAGGATTTCCATTTTCATTAAATCCGATGTGGGTTAAAGCTAAAATATACATGAATGCTTTAAATATTGTACGAAATACACTGAAAAAAATTGCCCAACAAGCGGAATAATTACTATATAGACGATACAGGTTTAAATTACAATGTATGTTACGGGCTATCTAGAGTTCGTTTTTATATAACATTAATACGAAAAGGTCTGCAGTATGACTTGGTGACTGTAAGCGCGCTATTGGTTGTAAGTTCGAATCCCACTGGGGAAATCATTATATTTAATTTATTTCTCCGCTAATACGCTATGTCCCGAATTCGGATAAAAAAGTGATAACGGACTGTCTTGATACTAGGTCATTCATTCTATAATACATACATACATTTAAAAAAATTATTACGTTTTGTCACAATAACTAGATTTTAAATAAATTACTGATTACATGTTTGGTCAAAAAGTAGAGAGACCAAAAAAATAATAATAATAATAATAGTTAGAATCCATAAGTAATATTCATGTGAGGCAAAGTGTTAAATAAAAGATTCCTCTCCAATAAGGCAACAGGTCGTCCAGTTAACCCAGATATTGTGTCAAGGTTATGCAACAAGTGTTGTATGATTATGTCTCTATCATTCCATGAAAGAAAAAGAGAGACGGACAATATTAATAAAACCTAATGGGGGTGTTTATGACATCTTGCTTAATTTTTCACTCCAACTTTATTATATTTTTCCTATTGATGTAATTCAATTGAATTCTAACCTTTTGAAGAGTTTCGGAGGATCGATTTAAAGTGCTGTTTTGCTTAAGTTTAACAAAATTTCGCTAAAAATTGTGTTTTTTATTCTATAATTTTGTACCACGCTTCCCAGGGATGCCCCGGACCAAGTAATTAAAGCTGGTTTTATTTCGTTTTGCTTGTGGCATGTTCAGGATTTTTGTTGGAAAGTAAAAACGGGTTGTAGTTATTGTACAACTATACAAAAACGTATACTTAGTGGTGATTGTGGTGATGGCAAAAGAAAAGAATGTCTATTTTGATTCTTTGCGTCTAGATTTTAATGTATACATTTTTAAGACCTATATTTTGAAATACGACTTTCGCCAGTGTGAAATGAAGAAATGATACAATGTCAGGTCATCGTAAACCCATTGGTATATCTTTGACTGCACAAAATGTGCGTGGGTTATAAAAAGAAAAAACATTATAGCCTCAGTATTGTAAGAGAAATAGCAATGGGTTTTTCTAGACAATAAATTTCTAACAATCGAAAACGGAGTGATGTGACACTGTCTTCGTTCTACGTTAACTAATCTTTCTTTCTATTGTATTTAATATAAAGGGAAGGTCCAGATAAAAAAAGGACTTATCGCTCAAATCAGATACTATTACCGCACTAGCTAATTGAAATCTTTATGACATTTTCGTAAAGTGCATTATTTACATAAAATTACACGCAATGTTTGGCATTTCGCCACAAGTGAAGACCGCGTGAGAAGACTTTGATTCTTGCTCTGATATAACAACGACTGGCGGTCTTTATATAGAATTGCTAATGGTAACTCCATTTTAAACTTAAATGAACAAATGATTTTAATCTTATGCTAATATTTGTTTTGCTTAATATACTGGAAATATATGATTTTATAAAAAAAAAATTAAGTTAAAATTTAAACGCAAAAATTTAAGTTAAAGTTTCGCCAACTCACGAATTTCATGCCTCGAATTCGAGCGGCAAGTGGAGGACAACAGTGGATCTTGACACTAACTTCTCTCTGAGTTATCGGCTACTCGGGAAGAGCGTAAAGTTAAAAAAAAACATAATATAAGTTAAGTTTAGGCTGGATTAAAATCTATACATATTAGATACAAGCCACTTCTAAAGAATTACCATCATAAACTAGGACATACCGAAATTATTTTTTTGTTGAGCATATGAACATAATATTTTTTACAGCTCCACACTTTTGCCTGCATAGCAGAATAGCCAAAGAAAACCTAGTGCTCTGCTAGACACTCCGTTCTCCACTTTCCACCCGAAATGGCGACATTGTGTGTCAAGTAGCGGATCTCAACGCTGCGCTTTGTCTTAAGTACCAGAGCGGAGAAACGGCACCGCAACGGCCTCTATCTGAAATTCTACCGAATATTATATATTTTTGTCTATAAATGTAGTAGTCATTCGTCGTTTCTATTTACAATCAAATTCGCACATAAATCCAAAACCCACTTAGCAGGTTCCTTATCACTGAGCATCTCTCTCATTTTGCGAAGTGATCAGAAAAATAGGTAGTGATAAACATTTCTTTCTGTACAATGAAATATAAGACGGCGGTTAGATGCAACGACTTACATACATGTGTCTTACATACAGACGAGATAAAGCTACTTAATATTCACCAAGAAAATACATTTTATTACAAAAATACGATCGTCGCTGCTGATTTTAACACAGTTTATGCAACTGAAGCTGCAACGAATTTTTACATAAATTTAAGGCAATATATTGCATTGTAAGAGATCAGATTTAAGTGACAAAGTAATGTCGTGAAGACGTGAGAATGGGGGAAAGTTTTGAAAGAAATAAATGATGATTTTCAAGATTTTGTAAGGTTTTTTGCTATGAGGTAATTTTTTATTTAATAAAAATTCCAAAGGCCATCTGGTGCAGTTGGACAGCGTCTGTCTGTTTGTGGTTCAATTCCCATTCGGAGGAGTATATTTGAAGCATTTTCATTACTCATTCGCTCTGGTACCTAAGACAAAAGGTGGTCTTAAGTTCCGCGGTCGTGGGTCGTGGGTCGTGGGTCGTGGACCCACAATCTCGATTTTGATTGTAAAAGAGTAACTCTCCGTTTTGCTTAAATTCTTCTTGACACTAAATTCTCTTGCAAAAGTTTGCAGCTGTTTAAGAAATATATCCTAATAATTACAAGTTGAATAAACTTTAACGTGTTATATTATATAACAGCGAACTTGAACTGTTAGTGAACTCAACCTGTTGCATATGGCGACGTGCCAGATCCACTTGCTAATATACCTACATACATTCATCCCAGCATACTTAAGGGGTGAAAATTAAATATTACTAAATATTATTGTAAGAAGAGTCTATTGAAGGAATATTTTATCTATATTATAATATTAATTGTATAAAAAAAAATTAGAGGTAAAAATTTTTAGTCTAGAAAAAGTTATAGGTTTTTATTCTATGGATATTATGCCAATCTATCTCTTTTTTTTTTAAATGTTAAATTGTACAAAGGCAAGTTTTTTTTATAATAATACATTTAAAAATAAATCAAAATGTTGTATAAAGTGACATATGTTGCTATAGTGACGCGTATTTGACGCAACAACAGCCAATAGTACGTGATAAGTAAAATTAATTTTAAGAATTAAGTTTGAACCCACTACCATTGTATAAGAAAAAGAAACGTCCTTTCCATTCCACGGATTCACCGCGCTTACGACCCAAGTGTTGGCTTAAGGGGCCCTTTTAAAATGCATTAACCCTCGCCTCCACTATCCGAGCTCCTCTCTCCACCTAACCAAAATTTGAAACGATCCTAATAATGCCGATATCGAAATCTGATCTGACTGATGAATGAGCTGATTTAAGTTCTAGACAGGCCGAGATCTTTTATTAGATTATAGAGAGATTCCGCTGTTATATCTCTGGCGCCTACTTCTACTGCATATAACTTTCAAAGTAATCTAGAAGAAAAAAGTGAATACTAAGAATTATTTTACGCCGTCTAATAACAAAGCTGACAGTAATTAATATGTAAATTCTGTGAATAAGGTCGACAAACTTAACGTTTGAAACCAGGATTATTCCAGAAGGATTAATATTAAATGGATAGAAGGACATTCATTCGCAAATGAAAATGATTTGTTATTATGAATATTGTGTGAATATATATTGTTGTTTAATTCAGCTTATCGTCTTTTTCCGCTCTCCACTTTCTGCCAGAATACAAGACATTGTGTGTTGACAATGCCGCGCTTTGTTTCGTCACCAGAGCGGAGAAATGAAAATAAATTTAATATAGTCATTCCACCGAAAGTATCAAATTCACATCTATCGCGTATACAATCAAAAGCTGTCATACTGCGCTCCGATGGACTCAAAATATTTATTGTAACCGATACAATTTATATAAACAAATTGGTATTCATTAAATTACAAGCCGTGCCGTTAGAGTAGATTTATTTATTAGATACGCGGAAAATGCATAAATCAATCATTTTATATATTCCTTTTTTTGTAATTACACTAATAAAATTAATGATTTTGTAACAAATTTCGAAGAACATGTAAAAGCAAAAGAGAAAAAGTATTATCGCTGTGTCGTTGGAAATATCCTCGAGGGACAAACAGGCGCTGACTTCTGCCAAATTTTCCTTAAAAAAGCCTCTTAAGTAATTGAACTAAAATATCACAAACAAAGGAAGGCCCTTAGAAATTTACGATAAAACTTTTGTAAGTATCTGTAGACATAATTTTCTAAACCTTAATAGTGTTTAACTTGGTTAAAGCCATTGCGGTTCAGTGAAGTTCAACTGAAATTTAGGTAAAACAATAAATACATAAATCTCTAAAATGGTTCAAATTGAAGAAAAGAGTTCAACTACAACTTCGTCACGTTATTAAACGAATTGAGGCCCCTGTGTTGTAGTGTGAAGGCATCTGCCAGTAAACGAGGTGGCAGTGGGTTCAATTTCCACACGATGAAATGGCCATATTTACGCTTTGGTGAGGAAATCTGGAATATCTTGACATATAGTTCGCGTTGCGCGGGATAAAACTGTAAAGCGACATGTACCTCTATAAATGGCTCTTAAGAATGGTGCTCAAAATGTTAGATAAAACGAAAATTAACATATTTCACAATATATTCTCAGTTTCAAATTCAAGCTTCTATAGTAAGATAATCTAATAGAATAGAAACAATCCGCAAATAGTATTAAGTGAATATCAAACAAGGACTTTGCTTACATAACATATTATATGGGAACACGTTGAATTTGGATACTTTACATATATATATATATTATATATATATATTATTGGTGGCATTTAACAATATAATAAATAGAATCCTAAGCAATGATTTTAAATTTTTTCCTGTTTGTCTGTGCGATTGTTCACGCTAATCTCAGAAACAGCTTAACCGATTTAAATACAGCTTTGACTAATGTATTTATATACTTCCCTTAACATTTAGAGTTTTTTTATATTTTAATCGGTTAATAAATAAAAAAAATTACATCAATTTCAATTGTAAATTCATGCAAACTTTGTGGTTTAAGTGTATACGGAATGTATTTATTAATTCGATATGAAAATCGTACGTTAAATTGATTTAAGATATTTAATATAGGTAACACAACATTAGTTTAAATCTCAATTTTTTTAATATTTTAAATGGCAAACAAAAACAGATCTTACACTTTACCTCATTATTCTTTATTTTTCGTTAAACCAATACATCCTTTTATGAGGCCTTCGTGGCACAGTGGGGCAATGTCGGACTGTAAACGCGATAGTTGTGAGTTCGATCCCCACTCAAGGAAAAGGTTATATCAAAAAAAAATAGGTAGAGAAACCGCACTCAACAAGTTCGGGTGGAAAGTGGAGAACGGACACTAGATTCTCTCTACGTACCTTACTTAGTACACGGGAAAAATATGATAAGCGATTACATGCAGTCACTTTCACAAAAATAAAATGAAGTTGGAGCTTTATTATATTTTTTACACACAATTTACACTCTAGCCAGGACAATGCGCAATTTTCCGAGATTATCGGCTCTATAATACGCTGATCCGCTTTCAAAAGTTTCAAACTGTGAACAGATTAAACGGCGTTCAAGATGAGAAATTTATAATTTCCTCTAATATATTGTAATTTATGATCAAGTAAACGTTTCTATTTATGAAATATTCAAAATAATAACATTTTAAAATATTTTAACATATTAAAGTGTTAAGTTTGGTAATGCGCTGGTTTTAGGTTCTGAGTTATAAAAGTATTATCTGTATATATACATATAATAAAAATGTTACTGATCACTGTTTCTACATGGGAGATATATGAAAAACTATATTATTAGGGATGTTTGTCAATACAACAGACAATTATTTTTAATTTTATTTCTGTTTGTGTGTATGTTTGTACATGCTCATCTCAGAAACGCCTTTAAATTTAAATGCACTTCCTTTAACATATAGTTTTTATTTCATTTCAATGGGTAAACAAAAAAGTTACAACCATTTAAATTATAAATTTATGCAAAGTTTGTGATTTAAGTGAGAACGAGGACGGGCGAAAACACTGAATAATTTAGTCATGTACTGAAACCTGCTTAAAAGCAGGCGAAGCCGCGAGCGGGTCGCTAGTCATTTATAAGTGTTTATATAATTGAAGAAATAAATATCACTTAAATCTAGTTCTGAGTATTCATTTATGTTAATGTAAGTTATCAGTTAAGAAATATTAAAGAAAAAAAGGATACAGGTCCGCCACTCAACATACAATGTCTCGCATTCGGGCGAAAAGAGAACAGAGTGTCTTGTCACTAAGTTCTCTCTGGCTGCCCTGTTATGTGGGGAAAAGCATGAACCGGTGAAAAAAGGAAACAGACCAAGTGTTAGTGTTTATATATTTAAACAATAGAAAATAGTAAAAAATATAGGAAGCATAACAGGCTCTCATCAAATAATAAATATACGACTTTCTACATATAGTGTTGTATAAAGTGGCATGCATTTTATATTATATTTCCATATTGGCAAGGTTTTTGTTTTTAAACACGCACATTTTAAGTACACCGTATCATTCACGTGTCGATTCTTCACGCATCACGGTGAAGCAAACTTCTCTATATTTAATCAGCCGTCATTTTACAAACACAGTTATAATTGTCATAGTCGAAAATTCATGTAAATACATGAATATATAATAGATAATACTAGTTTGAACTCGCAACTTTGTTTGCATAGACTACTTTAAAGAAACAAACGGTCTAAATTTAAAACCTCATACGTACATCTTCCGTAACTTTGACTATTTTTTTTTCAGCTTCTAGTTTTTTCTCGCGTAGCAAAGAGTCGTCAGATAAATACTAGTGTCAAAACGCTATATTCTCCAGTTTCCGCCCGTGGAACAAACGAAAGTCGAACACTTTACAGTAGTCCGTATACACAGCTGTGAATACCCGTGAACCAGGTAGACAAAATAGTCTACCTTTTTAGAATACCAAAATATACGAGTTTAATGCGGTTAGAACAGTTTCATTTAAAATATGTAAAAATCGTGAAAACCAAAGATCTCAATAATGAAAGCGTTTTATTTATATTGATTAATATAAACATTTTGTGCTAGTGTGTTTTGATTTACAACCATCATCCGATGGGAACCCACGAAAGCCTTTTTCATGTAATAATTAAAAAAACACAGCATCAATAATACCTGGAGGGAGCTCACGTTAAGAGGCATGAGGTCTTTCCGGAAGGCGTGTATGAAGAGGTCGATTACAGTGGACGTGGCAATGGATTTGTTGAGCAGGCGTTTGTCGCTATAATAACTCAATAAGTAACATTTCATCATGACATATCTGTATAATCTAGGCACTCAGTGTTCATTAAATATAATACAGTATAATCGAAGGCAATAGCTCAATTACTTACAATTTAATTTATGAAACCCACAATATACGTAGATATATAATGATATATTACTTATATGCATCGTGTAATCAAGCCAAAGTAGATGGTTAGTTGCAAATATCTTATCTGTACTTAAATGACTTATTTTATAATAGCGAGTGGGAGTATCGATGTGAGTTACAATTTAAATAAAACACATTATTTATTTTGCCTATCCTGAGATAAGCCACGGCCAAGGTTTAAATAAAATTAGTATAAGATGAAATCAATATATATCGGTAATTGACTTTGATAAGTTTCAGTAAATCTAAGAAAATCTTGAACAAAATGGCACATCATTTCATTCTTCACATTCAGACTATTTTAGAGACATTAAATGTAGATAGCGGAAGCTAAAGCTGCACTTTGTATTTTAACTGTGTATTTTTATAAAACATTCCTTTGTATCAAAATCGAATCCTCAAACATTCTGAATAATTACATCTACAATGATGTTAATAAGTGAGATCAAAATTATATATAAATTTGGCCTGTAAATTCCACAAAATGCTATATACTCGAAGTTTAATTAAAATCATTGAAATACATGTTTTATTCAAAAAACAATATTAAAATTTATTATAATATACAAATAATAAAATTAATGTTAGCTTAAAATACATTCGCTGATATTACTTAAACAGCTAAAACCCGTGGCGCGACCAACGAACACGGAACTAACGTAATCAAGATTTAATCAATATATTGAACTAGTAAATCCCCATGGGTTTACTCTTTTTAAATAAAATCATTAATGATAAAAAAACATTTAAAACTTTGTTTTAGTGTAATAATGGACCATGGATTACTGTGAATTAATCAATCTTTTACGCAATATATATTTTATTCAGCTTCATGCCTTTTTAACAGGTTAATCAGAAAGAACCTAGTGTCAAGACACATTCTCTTGCACAGCACCTCTATTCCAGATTTAAAATTTGTAGGAAAAAAATTGGAACATTCATACGAAACGTAGGATAGAGCCCTTAGATATCCATATAATCCGGTCCTATCAAGAAAACCGTTTTAAGCGGACGTCTTACTCGTAGTATAAACTGTCTTCCGACCATGTTGTATGTCAAGCGGTTTTGGATATTTCATGGTGAGGGCACTTTCAGCTTCACGGTTGATCCCGTATAGCAGGGTAGTCAGAGAGAACCTAGTGTCAAGACACTACGTTTTCCACTTTATACTTTTATATATAGATTAAAAAAAATATCTTTGGTCACGGATCCATTGCAACGACAAACTTCTTTATCAAACCATTACTAATATACCTAGTCACATATTAATTAATGCGGTGGCTAATACGTTCAAAAATGTATAGTGCAAAGAGAGAGCGATGTTTTGATTTTTTTTTGCTTATAGGTAATGAGAAACCGAGTAGTAAGACATCGTTCTCCACTTTCTGTCTGATTTCGAGACACTCCGTGGTGAGTGGCGGAGTGGTTCAATTTCATTATATATATAATGAAATTGAACTGCCAGTCGCTGTTTGTCTGGATTTATTATGAAAACAGCTGAATAGACTGGTTTTTTTAAAATGATGATGGACTTTTTTGAGCAGGTACAAGACGTGGTTCAAACCTTACGAAGACCTATTTTTTATAAAATATAGTTAATCCAGTTATATTAATTAGATAAACCGAAGTCACAATATTAACACGTGCAGGAAAAAAATTAGATTCGTTTATGCAAAAAACAATGCCGAAGAAAGTATATAAAAATTAAAGTTTATATTAAAATTTTAAGTTTATATGTATATAAAGTTCAGAAAGCCACTATGTTTTATGACAGACACTTCCAGTTGCTCAAATGTTCTAATTCCATCAATATCTACAAATCAATATATACCCACTGCATTTTATTTGTTAGCGTAGTGCCCTGCTTGTTAGCTTAGTGTAACATACTCACAAAATTGTATTAAGTGCATTTTCTTGCAGTTATTATCTCGTGTAAGGGAATTTAATTTATATAATAAATAGATACTCGTATACTCGATACTCGTAAGCGTAAAATGCATGCTGAAAATATATATGGGTATAATACTTAATTACCCATGTGATGACAAACACTTTTATATAAAGTGACTTACATATTGCTATAGCTTATTTACGTATTAACGGTCCGTCTACACTTACCGCGCAAAGTTCTGACAAAATTAGGACTTTCTATTTCCATATAATGTATAACAATACCGAAACTCAACCACACCCTGTCTTTTACCAGAGCGGGGAAATGTTAATAATTTAAAAATAGACACTCGCCCGGGTGTGGATTGAACCTCCATCAATCGCGTTTACAGTCACTACACAGGTTTCTCACTCCGCCACGATGGCCTCAAGCTCATATGCTGTATTATAAATCTATATGGAATGTTAATATATTTTAAATACCAACAAGTGATATTTGTACGAGAATTAGTAGTTAGAATTAGAAATAAATTAGTTAATTTGCCGAGGTTTCTCATTAACATTATACCGACCTAAAAACGTTTTAAATACACAATGTCTCGAATTCAGGCTTAAAGTGTAGTGGAAAGATAGAGTGTCTAGATACACAGTAAAATGTAAAAGTATGGTATGTTGTAACTTCCTATGTAAATAACAAATTTCTATTCAAAAATCCTGTAAATGTAACCTAGAAGAATTCAATCTTCTTAGTAGACCATTAAACCTGACATCTACATTTGTCCAAATCAGAAAAAAATAAAAAAGTCCTTATAATGTATTCATATAAAATTTCCTTTAATGACTGACTGTCAGACAACGCACGTGCCCGTGCACTGGACGTAGACAGTTGAACTTTAGCGTGTAGGTAGCCTCCAAAGGTACTATAGGGGAGCACTATGAGAGGATTTCTTCAAATTCCTTTAGGAACTAGAAAAAACGGCATTTCTCGTTTTATAGTCCACGCAAACGAAGCTGCGAGGGAACTACTAGTATAATAATATCTTTTTTTTCAGCTTAACGTTTTTTCCATAGACAAAGAAAACCTAGTGACAAGACACTCCGTTCCCCATTTTCCAGCCAGAATTCGGAGTAACTCAACGCCGCTCTTTGTCTTAGTTACTAAAGCAGAGAAATTAATATAATTTACTTATAATCCGGGAATTGAACCTACATCCAATCGTGTTTACAACCAGACGCTGTCCCACTGCGCCGCAATGGTCTCACTTGTGTATATATTACACAAGTGAGTAGTGAGAGTGAGTGAGTATATTACAATTCACTTAAAGTTGAAAATTTTACTACCCATCAATTATATTGATAGCATTACTTACCTAACTCTACAAAATACTTATGCAAGTTCTTTAAAGATATGAATGTACTAGTATATAGGTATAATTAATGTTATTATAATTCCGATAATTCAAGTTAAAAATGCCAAGGCGAAGTGTTATGTACTTCAATTATAAAACATATATATATATATATATATATATATATATATATATATATATATATACATGCATATTTAATGTTTATATGCAGATATATATGCGTATGTAAAACTAAGCGTCGTTAGATTATACTATAGTATTAGCAAATTGACATTTAAAAGGATTAAATTCATGTTAATTTGTTGCAAACGTTACAAAGATTTAAAATGACACGTAAAAGTAAGAGTTGCACTCAATGACCTTTATTATGAAATAAAATAAAAAAATTGTCTAATTAAGAAACTAAATGGGAAATCCTTAGAATTTCTTGGTATCGTAGTTTTCTTACAAGGATATTAGATTCATGATATCAAAATATAATAATTTGTTCGGGTGCAGATTTTCAAACCAATTGGACGATAAAAAATGGGTCAAAATAGCGTTGCAAGGTTTTAGAGTACATTAATAGATAAATAGGTACGTACAAGTAAAATGAATGGAAATATGTAAAAATAAATGTTATGATGTAATTGAAGAATACAGGTTTATCTAAATCTTATAATTTTCCTTAATTAGTGAATATTAACTTATTAAAGTAATTTTAACATAAAATATTTTCTTAATTTTAGACCAAAAGGGATCGATCGACCTTGCCTAAATCTGTCCTCCGTGGAATGGCCTTGTTTTGAAAAGGTTTCCACTGAATTATACTATACGTAATACTGTTATGTCACAATCGTAACTAAGTTGTCGAATGCTTAACTAAGTAGTAAGTACGACAGTTTGGGTCTGAATTTTACTTTAATCAATCTGATATAGAATTTATATTTTTTTATATTTTCCGCCATTCAACACAAAATGACCTGATTTCAGGCAGAATGTGTAAAACGGAGTGTCTTGACACTTAGGTTCTCTCTGACTACCCTGTTATGTGAGTAAAAGAAAGCTTAAAGCTGCTAAATGTATTACTTTCATTTATCCACTCTGGTGAACAAGACAGAGCACGGCGTTGATATCTGCCACTCAACACGCAATGTCCTGAATTCAGATGGAAAGTGGAGAATGCAGTGTCGTGACAGTAGGTTCTTTATGATTGCCTTAGTATGCGGGAAAAAATATGAAGCTGTAATTAAGCAGATCTCATTAGAAAAATTGTCAGCTAAGCCAGAATTAATACGAAAAAGAAAATATTCGACTTTTTTTAAGAAAATTATGCCTATGTATGTATTATGATATATTTAATTTTGTTCGCTTAAAGTCTATATGAAGTCCAAGATGATAATATTTTTTTATATCAAAGCATAGTTGATTTGTATAAAATGAACAAACTTAATATTATACAAATTATCATTTGTATTTAAATAATATACCTACACGTTGCTAAGGCAACGCGTATTTTACGCATCGCTTGGACTAATAGTATATCTAAATATGCAAGTGGAGATATTTACCGGAGAATGCCAGCCTGCCTCATTAACCACAAGACTTGTGTTAAATGAAAAAATAAATTATAAGTATATACTAGAACAAGTCAACCAAACTAAGTAAATTAATTATAACAAATACGTATAAAATTTACAATGTAAGGACATTTATTTACAACTATTGCAACGTCGGCGTCATTTGATTTAAAAATCTAGGTCTGAATATAACACTAACAAGGAAAGCCACTTTCATATAAGAAAATTGAGAACTTAATTCATCAATTCTAAGGTCCATTTTGGAATACTTCTATAATATAATGGTAAAAAATTGTCAAAGTAAGAATGTATACATTATTTTACTTCTATAGAGAATGTTTCACTTTGGCTCTAATTCGCAGCGAGACTTGACAGCCTTGAAACACTCACTTCAGTATTTAAGGGCTCCCACACTAGTGCAACTTTGTTGCATATTTTAATGATAAAAAATAACCTAAATAATTATATAAGTGCACTTTTTTGTTGTCAATATTCGAATGTAATTGATTACGGCTATTTATATGATACGATTTATGCTATTATTTTTCTATACATAATTTTCTATCCATACTAATATTCATATATTAATCATCTGTGACGCCATCAAGGCAAATTGTGAGTTAATTTTCTATAGTGATATTTGGTTTTTAGGATGAACCTACGCTGATTTTTTCTTCCATTTTTATTACTTTTTCTAGGAATTTCATTGTTTTACGAATAGGAGGCCTATAATATGCAACACGCGCACACACCCGGCGGGTGACGCCCCGCGAGTATCGCTAGTTCCATATAAAAATTCGTCACTGTGTTACTGACAGACAATATAATATATTATAAATATTTTCATATTTTCTGGTTCCTAAGACAAAGCACGGCATTCAGTTCCACCATTTAACACACAGTGTCTCGAAAAGAGGCAAGAAACGTCGTTCTCCATTTGCTGCCTGATTCCGAGACATTGTGTGTCGAGTGGTGAAAACCCATACCCATAACGTTTACAATAAGACGCCTACTATGCCACGATAGCCTTTATATAAGGCTAAAATAACATTATATATTAAGAATTAAATTTTTTAACGGCGCATGTTTAAAAGCCCTAACACTTGGGTATGGCCGCATTACAACAAACGGATATTTATGTAATCCATAGGCTTTATTTCCATTTCATAAGAACTATATTCACACCACATATCACAACAGAAATAATTATCAGTAGGTACCTATTATAATATTATAATATAAGTGTTTACTTATTACTTTAGTAAGAAATAGCAACGATGTTTTGTTTGTGTGGCGAAATAAGTCAGTACTATTTAGGAAACACTTTTTGGTAATTTTGTAATGTTTTCATTGAACTATTGCTATATGGATGGTGTCTGGCTGCAATCGCGCTTGATGGTGGGTTCGATTCCCATACGTTAAAATATTTAAATTATTTCCATTTTCAAGTGGAGAATGTAGTCTTGATACTCTGATTACTCTGCCATAAAAAGCGTATAGCTGGAAAAAAAATATTTCCTCGTTCTGGAAAGTGTATTGAGTTCCACTACTTAACACCGAATATCTCGATTTCGGACGAAAAGTTGGAAACAGTGTCTTGACACCAGAAAAAGCGTGAAGCTGAAAAAAAAGACTACTCTGGGATTTTTACAGTAGTTCAGGAGTATATATATATATATATATATATATATATATGTTATGTCGCGCTGTATTCCACTGTCTGCCCTAGTTAAGGAAATTGCGTATTTGATTACAGAATCTCACGATTTATCTACTTAGATCGATGATTTGAATAGAAAACTATCGATTAAATTTATAAAGTTTTGATTAAGTTCATGGAATTTAAATATCTTTATCTCAAACTAGATATTAAACGCCACTTCTCTTCCATACTTTATAATGCAATTGAGACTTAATTGATTTTATCGCTTTTTAAAAAGTGACGTGGACGGTGGAGTGTCAATATGTCCTGCGATTCTTAAATACACTTTACCCTGAAAACCAGTTTATTGCCAAGACAAAATTTCTATTAAATGATATTTGATGCTGTAAACAAATGACCTAATAAATAGCTATAAATTATAATTACTAAATACAAACTCTTATATTTTTTAATTTCCTTAGCAACGCGTGAAAAATATGCGAAACTATTTATATTATCCAATAGGAATGAAGTTGAGTTATGCTACATTATATATTACCGAGTTTATGTCGCTAGGAATGGTAATAAAATGTTATTGCCGTAAATATTTAAAAATGATTCCGGGAGTGTATGAAGTTATTGAAATTTTCACGTTTTACGTATGTGTTTTTTTTTGTTTGTAGGTATTGTTAGGTTAGGTTAGTTTCAATTTTCACTTCAATGATATTTTTTCTTAATTATTGATTGGCAGTGATTCTAAATTATTAGATCTCTCTCCCCTTCCTTATAATATGGAAAATAATAATACCTTTGTTTTCAAAGGCAAAATCTTAGGTTTTTGTATAATATAAATAATCATAATTCCATTTTTTCTTATCAAATTTGCAATAATATTCAATGCTGTTTAGAAAACATATTACATATTAAATAATGGGAAGGACAAAGAGAAATTTGTCTCAAGAGACTCCGTTCCTCACTTCTAACCGAATTCCAGGTAGTACGTGTTGAGTGGCAATGCCGCGCATTACCTTCCCAGATCAGAAAAATTTAAATATAACCATTTCTCCAAATGGGAATCGAATTCACAACCACCGTGTTTTAAGTCCAACTCTTACCCACTATGCCACGATGTCCGCAAACATTTAAAACGTTTTAATACATACCAAAAATGAACCTATAAAGTCCATTGAATAACGCAACCACTGTGTCAGATGTGACAGATTTATAAGTGATCACTTGCATAAGTATTCCAAAAAACATATTTAGCTGATACGATACAAATGTTTAGAAATTGTATTACGTTATAAGGCGTCTTAAGATGCGTCACAACTCACAAGTTACTAGCGTACATGCATACTAATATTTTATGCTCTGTTTAATATGGAATTTGAGATACAGACCGACAAATCATTGAGAAATGTTAAAAAAAATATTTAAAAACTATTTCCATTGTAATTAAATTGTTAATAATTAATTAATGTTGTTAACGGACATGGCTTAATGGCCGATAGTCGTGAGTTCGATTTAAATATTTAAATGAGCATTTCTTTGTGAAGGAAACATATGTATTGTGAAATAAGAAAACGTATAAACATTTGAACGGAGCGGGGTTCGAAGCCGCGCCTCTTGGTAACTGTCCAAGCGCTTTGCCCGCTAAGCCACGCGTTCAACATCCGGCTACGGCAAAACGATGTACATTATTCAACCTATATGCTCGTGACCAAGGAGTTATCCCAGATCTAGAATGATAGACTACATTGAAACTTTATACTATTTAAAAATTTAAATATATTTAAACCTATACCCATTAAAACTACGGCTTAATAGTGAAACTGAAATAATATGTTTAGTTACCAATTTAATTTAACTTGACGCCATACTAATACCAGAAGAAATAAATTCCTGTCGATATTTCCGAAAATTAATGAGATGGTATATGAAATTTGGCAAAGCTTTTGGTATAGTTTTTTTATTTAATAAATGCATTACAAATACATTTATATTAATAAAATGAATAACACACACACTTATGAAGAGCTTGGCATACACTTTTGTTCACATTTTCATATATACGTTGCCAGGGCAACGGGTACTTTATGCATCAACGGGTCTACAATAACATAGAAAAGAATAAAGTATATTTAAAATTTCTAATCTTAGAATATTTTGCATACAAAATAAACGGCGCGTTCTAATCGGTTTATGTTATACACATCTGTATATGCCGTATACGTAAATCCTTTAGAGATATACTCGATTGTTAGATTGAACAAAAACGCGAATAGCCACTGTTGCGTCATAGCGAAAGTGAGGCGATCTGAGATCCTTTATGACTAGTGGAATACATGCATATATTATATAGAATGGAGTTTTATACTATTATGCTACTGAATAGTGTAGAATAGAAATGAATGTAGTATAGAAATTTTGTTTCTTGTTTTTTAACATGTGGTTGTGTTAGTGCCTTTTATACTGACAATACTGATATATTTTTTTAATACAAAAGTATTTTTAAATGATTGATATGATGATATGAAATATTTTTTATTTCGGTTAAAAAAGAAAAAAGTTCTAATCTACACTAGAGCGGGGAAATGATACAAATTCTCGAAAACCAAATTATGTAAAATATTAATCTCTTTACTCTAACAACATTAAACTGTTATTCTCGCACTTACAATATGAAAATCATTTGTAGAATAAAAAATCATATCCTTCGTGAACGTTTTAACGCGAGTCGAACCCACGCCGCGCCGAACCGTCCGTCGTTCGTTGGATAGTATGGCTTAGTGGTCAAAAAGCACGTCCAAATTTTTAAATGTTCTAAAAATATTAAATTCTCTTTGCTTTTCCGTTCTATGCGGTAAAAGTTCGAAGCTGCGATTTCTTAATATATACAACCACTAAAATATTTATGCAACTATTTCATTGAATAATCGAAATATGCGTGATATTTTAATATATACAAATAATATCGCTCGTCCGATTCGCTCTTGGTTTTTTATTGCTTAGTATATAGATACAATAATGTCAAAGCCATTGTAACTTTTTTATATAACAGAATGATACCTAGGTATCTGTATATAATATTTAAATCATCACTTCAACTTATAAACAGTATTTAAATCTTTGCCGTTTGTTTTACCACAGCGGAGAAATGAAAGTAGTTTTAAATAATCCTTCAAGTGGGAATCGAATCCACAACCGATCGCGTTTACAGTCAGACGCCACGATGGCCATATTTTTTAAACACAAAATAAATATATGGGTATTAACACAAAAAGCTCACAATTACATATTTTGCGAAATTGCAGATAAAAGTGCCCCAAATTATTATCAGACCTAAGCCTTGATGTTTAGATTATTTGATGGACTTTATTGCATCAACGAACGTAGGCGTAGATAGCCTATCTTTAAGTATCTTAACCCTGTTTTTATATATAGCGTTACTATGACAACGGGTATTTTACGAATCAACAAGTCTTATATAGAAAATGGTATAAAAAATATAAAAAGATTAAAATATACATTAAAATATGTTATAACAATTTGTAATCTTAAAATATTCTGCATACATAATAAACAGGGATGTAATATGTAATGATTATATTTAAATTATTTTCAAACTTCTCCGCTCTGGTAACAAAGACAAAACGCGGCGTTGAGTTCCGCCACTCAACACACAATGTCTCGTATTCGGTGAATATATATATATACTTTATTATACACCACAAGTTTACAAAAAAAAAATGCAGCCTTATCGCTATAAGCGATCTCTGCGATCCAGGAAACCTTAAGGTGTAGGAGTAGTAAAATCGTTAAGCAGCACTTGCTTTATACATATCATCAAAATATACAGTGAACCTGCCTGGCATCAAAACCGCGTGTAAATGAAGGAACTAATCGCTGAGAGTTGGGAATAAAAATAATTTAAATTTTATCACTCTCCCGTATGGAAATCGAACCAACAACCAATAACTTCACGCCCAAAAGATGTCAATTGTCTCTAATATTAAATATCGCTTACTATCAATTATAAAATAATAACAAAGTAATAAAAAATATTCAACTCAAAAGTTATAAAAATAAATTAATATGCGCAACTAACGAGGACTGTCCATTAAATTCTAAATTTACATTTTTCTAACATAAGCTTTTATGTATGTGACATATATTAAAGGACAAACTCGCTCTCTGTATGCAGAGAGCCTGTTATACGGATTAAAGTGTGAAGCTAAAAAAACGAAATATTACATGTGGAAATGATAATACTAAAAATATTTCAAAGTTACTCAACATCATATTATAGAAAATGATAAAAAAATGGTAAAGAGAGATTCGCCACTGATATCTTTTTGCCTTATCGAAATATGTATGTTGTAAATTAAAACTAACCTGTTTGACTAAATGCAACCAACAATAACCCATATTTTCGGTAAATGCCGATTTTTGGTAACTTACTTTACATTATAATGTTATATGGACCGAATAAAATAGTAAGATATTGTTACTTTGTTAAGTTCAACTATAATAATATTATTACTAGTATTACTATTATTACTACTAAAAATATTTACTTTTTTAATCATTTTAATATCAACATTCACGTGGGCCAAACGAGTTGCCAATCCAATATCAAGTCTCAAGGTCAGTTTGGAGATCTTTTAGATCTCTAACCCACCAGCTAAAGTTATTTGAAAATGATACCGCAGGGAGTATTATAAGACTTGTATTTACACTAATCTAATACAATCATTCGTATCCACTCCGCCACAGCGTCACCTTTATTATAAATGGATTGGAGAATTTTACAACTGGGAATAAAATCTATAAAGGCAACTACCGTAAACCGTGTATAGGTCATCAAAGAAAGTGAACTCCATTACCCAAGTTATAATTATATCTCGAAACTAATCAAGCCTTCGTCTGTAATTGCAGTGATTTTGAAATCTTAACGCTCCTATTCATTGGCTGTTTTAATTTAGTGCCTTTGAGCCTTTAGAATATGGGTAGGGTTATTTAATGGAATATTTCCTTAACGCAGAGACGTTAATAAACGTTTAATTGATATTAAATTCAGTAATGTTTTCTCTTACTCATGAGTATTGATTAGGTACAAAATTGTCTAGTCTAGTTTATGTTCTTACTGTGTTGTTTTATAGTTTAGTTAGATCAAAGCCGCGTACTATATACATACATGGATATAATTTAATATCAATATGTGGAATGTTTAAATAGTTAACTCTACCTAAAAAAACATATAATATTATGTTTAGGTCTTTCCCCGCATAGCAGGGTAGTCAGAGAGGGACTAGTGTCAATACACTCCGTTCTCCACTTTCCGCCTGAATTTGAGACATTGCGAACGACGAACGCCGTGTGGTGGTGGAAGACAAATGAAAATAATTAAGCTCACATATTATTAATTTGTAATAATTATATTAATACGTGAACGACGAACCCGGCATCTTTATTTACAAAAATTATGCAAACGGAGCTGTATGAAATTTGACAAAATACAGAAAGCCAATATATTTTATAATAATGGCATTAAAAACACATTAAATTAGGAAAAAAAATATTACACACATTACCATGTGTTTCACATACCCTTTTTTTAAAGTTCCATTAACGTCACGTTACTCGCTGCCTAATAAAAAATGCATGTAAAGATGTTATTAGTTTTTTTTCGACTTTGTTTTGATAGTTTGGAGTCCATAATTTATATTTAAATACAGAACTCTAAATATTATACATAGTGTCGACGCCATTTAATTACAAAGTCAATTATCATGATCTCATAGCGATCGTAATGACTACTGATAACTTCATAAACACTGCGAGTAATCTTTGTACCATTTAATAGGAAATTAAGATGGATGATATTTCCCTGCCTTAAACATGTCCAACATTTTTTTCCATTATTTGATTATGAACCAAATAATAAAGTATACAGTAACTAAAATGAAAATAAAATTTGTAACAAAGGATAACTTAATAATTGTATAAACTTCTTTCTCTAAAACAGATCTGTTCCAGAAATCCTTGAATGTGAAGGTGAAGTGCTTGAAGATGAAAATATATGAAATTATATGTATTAGATACAATTATACTTAAATTAATACAAGTATAAAAGATACCAAAACAAGAATGAATATATAGATAAAAGTAATAAAGATAAAGTTATGTGAAGTCAATAATGAAAATCTAGTGGCAAATCACTCATTAATCAAACATTGTCTTATTTATTTCCATTTTCCTAGTATGTATTAGAGTAGCTTTTTAAATGCATTTAATGTCGGGCAGGGCTTGTAGCATTGTGGGGCAGGGCCACAAAGTAGGGACCTTAAAACATTAATTTCCTATTTTAGAACATAAATCCTAAGTATTTTTAGATCAAATAAAGTTTTTACTGCTGTCCTTCATGAAACAGCCTATATAGCCTTCATCTTAACTCTAGCTACGGCTCTGGTGCTGAGTGTAAGTAACCAAATTTTGCACTTTATCATAGACCTAAATTCCACTTGTATTATAAATACAGGTTTTTTTAGGGACTTTGTTAGGGACAAAACCAGTATGTTATCGTACAAATGTACTATTATTTATTTTCAAATCAAATCTGTGACCTCTGTAAGCCCCATTAATGTCAAACGTAAGTCTTCAAGAAGAATAATTATATAAACTCAAGAAAATATTAAATAAAAAAGTGTGAGATAAAGTCGCACTTTGTAAGGTTTCAGAAATATTTCCTTAAAAATAGAAGACCTTTACTTAAAGGTGAAGGAAATATAATTTCGGAGCAGATTGTTTATAGCAGGGTAATCAGCGAGAACCGCCCGAAATTGAAGCAATGCATGTTGAGTGTCCGAACTCAACGCCGCATTCTATCTAAGGTACCAGAATATAACTATTACCCCGAATGGGAATCGAACCCACAAGCAATCGCGATTTAAATGAAACTGATGCGTTACGCGTTTTTGACCACCATGGCCTGATTTTGACACGATGGCCTGATTTTCGCGACAATCCAAAAATATTGTGGAAACTCGAATAACTTAAATTATATTTTTCTTTTCAAAAAAGCAGATAATTGATGTAATAAGGAGTAACTTAAGCTATTTTTATTTTTATTGTACATTCATCTAATTATGGCAATACTGGTTACAGATATACTGTGTGATTAGACAATTTTATCTTTTCTAAAGGTTATGCAATTTTAGAAATTTTCAAATACTGAGTGAGCGACACTTTACGAAAGTTATCTAAGAAATTGACTGTTTTTAATTGATTACAAGTAAAAGCAACAGTAAGAAGATTAAAATGTTAAATTAAAAAAGCGATAAGCAAAGTAACTTATATCGCAATTGAATTTTCCACCATTCATCCCGAAGGCTTTCACTTCTAATGAAGAACGTGTTCGATAAGGAAAGAAATAAAACGGTAAAGGTTAAAAATGTACCAACATTGAAACGGTCTCTAAACGGTCTCACCGCATACCTTGTAATAGGATTATGGACTGAGGATAGTAGCGACGTAGAATACTCTACAGATAAACAATATTGTGATGCTAGTTATATAAAAGTGTTTTTTTTAAGCTGTGTATTTATAATTTAGTTCTAGACAAAATAATAAATATGTGTTTACGTAAGGAGTTAAGAAATTGTATGTTGAGTGGCGAAACTCAACACCGCTTTAAAAGGATTTTTTAATATACTTTCGTAGTACATGTATATATAGTGCACGAATGGCACAGGAAAGATTTTAAGTTATTTTGATATAAACAATGAAATAAATAGAATAGAAGTAGGTTCAATTTCCAGTGTTTTTCTTATTCATATGAAATCATAATTTTATATATAACTAGCTGTGCCGCGACTTCGTCCGCGTGAAATTATAAAATAAAAGTATAAGCCTAAGTTATTACATCAGCTATCTGCCAGTGAAAGTCCCGTCCACATCGGTACAGCCGTTCCAAAGATTAGCCGGAACAAACAGACGAAAATTGAAAAAAATATGATTTTGGTATATGTACAAGCAAATGCATTTAGTGAAAAGCGGTTATTTTATCATAATCCGACACTCCAATTTTATTTATTTCTATAGATTTGCATTCTTTGAATATCAATAGACCAAGAACAAAATGTGCGGAGTGTGAATTGATAAAAGGCTACAAATCCCCATACACAAAAAATAAATGCCTATATATCCATATGTACGCATTAAAGATTGTTTCTAACGAGACTGACGTAAAACGTAACGTCTTCATTGGCTTAATTAACCGTAAATAACTTACAATGGATGCAACGGTCATAATTGTAATTACGTAAGAACATTGTTTTGGTATTAAAAAAAACGATTATTGACGTTGCGCTAATAGTTACAAGTTGTCAAAATGCCTTTTAGCGGGTTGGTATCGTGATCTTTTGCTTTGTTAGAAAAGAAAGCATATAAAAGTTTCGACGCAGCTGGATAGTAACAGGTTCAAATCCTGCTACATTCAAATTTGTATATTGTTTCTAAATATTTGTCTAAGCCTCAATCTTTGGATAACTAAGTATTAGGTAGAATTCCCTCTTTTGTCATAATCATCGAACCCAATGTCATACCCTATATACAGTATATATTTTGTTACGGAGACGAAGTTACTTAAATATATATATAATAATATAAATATAAAAGTATTAAAACACGTAAATATTTCGTTTACAAACTTCTTTTATTAATTTTGATTTAATTGGCTCTCTTTCTGAAGGAAAGTGAACCTGTAACTTCCGCCCAATAAACGATATCAATTAGACTTGTTCCAAACAACAATCACTGCACAAAAATTAAACATTGGGTAATATAATAAAATATACATTTTGCACTAATTCAATATAGTGATGTAAGTTTTTAAAATGCATGTCCATTACATCGGTTCCGCTTTCATAAGTCTATCTAAATTCGACTCTTAATATTGTCAAGACGCAATTCGACAGCGTCTGACTGTATACACGATCATTATGGGTTCGATTCTCTCTCGAGGGAATGATTATATTTCAATTATTTGCTGCTCATCTATCTATCAGCCAACCGGCACGCGTCTTATTCAGTCAAATGAAATTACATATTGACAAATAGAATACATATATTTACAAAACTATTCCGCTAACGCTAAGCCATGCGTTCTACATTCGGCTACGTCGAACTTCTCATACGCTTATTATAATTTATATTTGTTGTTAGCATCTCTGTAGAAAAGCTACCCAAAGATTATTCTACGAACAATCGTTTGGCAAGAGAGAATACTATTGAGTAAATATTTTTAGCATTCTTTTTAAAGTGTAAATCACAGACTTGAAAAACATATATTTATAATACGTATAAAAATTTGAACGCAGCGGGATTTGAACCCGCGCGTCTTGAAGCCATGCGTTCTATAACCAGCTACGTACAAAATGACGGTGTAATTTTTTTGTCTATTAATAATCTTGATAGTACATGAATAGTCAGCGTTCGGCCATATGCAATGGCTGTGGGTTCGACCATTTGTTGAAATGATATAAATTAAAATTATTTTTATATACCTGCTGTGGTAAGACAAATCGCGGCGTTTTGTTCCACCACTTTATACGCATTATCTCGACGTTGGGTGGAAAGAAGTGAACGGAGTGTTTTATGATTAATTGTTTGATATTTAGTTTTATCTAGCTGCTATGCGGAACAAAGCCTTTTAATAAAATAAAAGAAAATATCTGTTAGAATACATAACATAGATGACTCTTAAAATGTTCCATACAATTTTAGAGAGACAAATGTAGAGCGAAAGTGAAAACATGGTTGAAGCGACGACCTCAGGCTTAGCATTTCTACCAATTTCAATTTCAAAGTAATTAACCTCTAGACTGACCAACTGCAGTTTTTTTACAGCTTCACGGTTTTTCCCGCATAGCAGAGCCGTTAGAGAAAACCTAGCGTCGAGGTTATTCCGTACTCTACTTTCTGCCCGGAATCGAGATTTATTGATTGAGTGGCAGGACTCAACTTCGTCTTGTTGTCTTAGTTACCAGAACGGAGAAATGAAATTATTCTAAATATAATCATTCCCTCGAGTGGGAATCGAACCCACAACTACGGTTACAGTCTGACGCGGTACCATTGCGCCACGATGTCTTCAAACGCCTGCATATAAAATATATTTTTAATTGATGCAAAAATTAACGTAACTACAAAAATTAAATTACATTTTAGGTAATAAAAAATATATATTACAACAATTAAATGTTCACATTTCTTTTGTTATTAGTCAAGGTTCATTATTTCTTAAAGATTATTTGTTTAAAAATGTACTGAAAATTAATGAGAATATAAACGTAATGCGTATTGTACAAGCGTTCCGCAATCAAGAAGATTCCTACATAAATAACCTGAGGTTTTGCTGGATCACTAATTGGTTCAAGGGGTAATTGCTAAATGAACTTAACTTAAAAGATAAATTTCATAGATTTTTTTTTATTTTAATACTCCGACCAAAAATCAATGAACGGTGAATTGTTGTTTTGAAATTATTAAAACCATTCTACCGTGGGGCAGTGGGACAGCGTTTGACTGTAAACCCAATTGGTTGTAGGTTCAATCTCACTTGGGGGACTGATTATGTTTAAATTATTTTCATATACTCGTTCTGCCAAGATAATATGAGACTTTCATTACATTCCACCTCTCACGTAATGTCTCGAATTCTGGCGGAAAGCAGAGAACTGAGTGTCTTGACTTCAACGAAGGTTCTCTCTGACTACCTTACTATACCTTACCTATAAAAAAATAATCTCTTTGCAAATATCGCTATCCTTCACTAAACTCCCTATGATATACTAAATAAAAAAAAACTTTAAGGAAAAATAGTAACAAATGAAAAACCCCTTTCCAACCATATCCTAGTCTATATATTTTGTATATTTTGTATAACACCGTTTAACATGCAAACTTAGATATAATCATAAAACAAAAGATAATATGAATATCTAACGACGAACAAACAAAGTGGAGTAAATTAGTTGGCACGTAAATATTGGTTACAATGAGTTCTTGGCAACACATTAGACGAGTTGTTTACTACGCGATTTGATTTAAATATTATCTTTTAAAATCTTTTTATGTATGGATTTTTAAATATATATTTCTTTTTTCTTTTAAAAACAGCGTAGTTACAGAGAATCTAGTGTCAAGACACATTGCGTGTTAAGTAGTGAAACTCAACACCGTTGCTTTGTCCCGTCATCAGAGCGGAGAAAAAAATATTTGAATATAATCATTTCCCTGAGTGGGAATCGAACCTACAACCATCGCGTAAGTAGTCAGATGCTGTCACACTGCACCACGATGGCCGCCATAAATATATATATATATATATCTTTTTGTCTGTACATGGAAAATATATGAAAAAAAATATTATTGGGGGCATTTATCAATATACGAGTAATAGAATCCAAAACAATGATTTTTAATTTTCTTTTCTGTTTGTCTGTGCATTTTTTTGCACAAATGTAAGAAATGGCTGAACCGATTAAAATACCTAATATAAATATTAATAAGCCTAGCGTCAAGTAACTTCGTTCTAAATTTGCCGTCTGAAGAGACATTGCTTGTTGAGTGGCGGAAGTAAATAGTTCAGTGGTGGACCTCAATGCCACGCTTGCTTTTACCATTAGAGCGGAGAAATGAAAAATATATATATATATCCATTCCCTCGAGTGGGAATCGAATCCACAACCAACGCGTACACGAGCCACGACAGAATTAATCTTTATTTTTTAGTTTTACTAAATAAAAACAAAATGTTGTCCAAAAGCAATTTGCATTTAATAGCGTAATTTATTACACAATAATTCAATATTTTACAAAAATAGCTATACTAAAGTAAAAGTAAAGATCGCAAATTATGCTAATAAAAATACTCTAACCCTTTGAATGGATCTGAACGACGACTCCCGGGAAGTACGTGGAGGAAATCAATGTTCAATATTACAAATTCTAATTTTAGAATTTGTAATATTAAATTTTTGAATTTAGAATTTGTAATATTTTCTTTTTTGTTCGACTTTTTATTTGTGCACGCTAATCTATGAAACGATTTACGCGATTTAAATGCAATATTATATATTAGTATATTGTATTGCAGCAAGCTTCCCTTAACATTTCATAAACATAAAAGTTACAACCATTTAAAGTATAAATTTAAGCAAAGTTTGTGATTTAAATCGAAAGTGATGTAGTTAACGCAGACGAAGCCGCGCGCGGGTTCCTAGTAATGTGATATATTTAGAATGAAACTATTTTAATCGGATTGATTAATTGCGTATATTTTAGTATTTCAAAATACATTTAAGAAGACGCGACGTGTCGAAAACTACAATAGCCCGTAGTCACAGGTAGATTAAACCGCTAAATAGAATTTCATTTAAAATCCCGAAAATAAAATATCTTACAAATGCAATGTAATCATTCGCCCCACGTGGAGATGAAACCCACAAATAATCGCGTAATGCATATGAAATTGCTTTATTGAAAATATTTTTAAGGCCGTCGTTGCGCAGTGGGACAGTCTCTGACAGGAAACGCGATTGATTGTGGGCTCAATTCCCACTCAGCGGAATATTTATATTTAAATTAATATTAATTTCTCTGCTCTGGTAGGACAAAGCGCAGTGATGAAAAATAGGGAGCGGAGTGTCTTGACACTAGTTTCTCTCTGATTGGGTCAGTCAAAAATATTTACTAACAATTTTTAATTAATATTTTGTGCTTGCCTAATAAATCATGGTGCTCATCGCCGCGATTTCTCTCTTCATAATTTTTAAACCATAAGTAAATAAGAGGCGAAGATACAAATCTTGGTCCTTACGATGTTTTGGGTAAAATTTTATTAATTTCTATGTTATACAAAATTTTAATACATCTATTATGTAATCAATTTACATACTAAACGTATGGTGTTTATATAGCAAATCTATTCAAGTGAACTTTGTTTAAATAATATATTGAGATAGTATGTATGTTTTTATAGGCGACTTCAGATCACTGGGAACGTTTCCGATATATTTTGGATAACTGATTTAAATAGATTGATTGAATTGAGGTTGAAATTTCCTATAACTATTAATAAATATTATATATTTTTATTTGTAACATTTTTTATAGTGTTATTCACTTAGGAAATTGAAACATTTTTAGAAAACATATAAAAATTAAACGCGGGAATCGAACCCACGTCTCTTAGAAACATGCCTTCAAAATCTGGCAACGTCGCAATTCTTATATGCTTATTCAACTTATTTTTGTTGTTAGCAGTTATTCGATACTTGTTTTAGATTAAGTCTTTCACCTACATAGCAGGGTGAGTACAGACAGCCAAGACCTAGTGTGAATACTCTATTCTCAGCTAAGGCTAGCCCTAAGGATATCATGATTCTTCATCAGACCATCCCAAATCTTTAATTGTTATGTAAATCAATAAATCATGCCATGTCGAACAGTGATAAGGTGGCTTTTGTTTTGTCCTTATTGTTTTTCCCCGCGTAGCAATGCAGAGAGAACCTAGTGTCCCAACACTACGTTCTTCGTTTTCCCGCCCGAATTTTATATATTTCTTATAGTTTAGCTAATCTATTATGATTCTACATCAGCTGTTCCACTCTTCGGAATTAATTATACCCTAAGACCTGCCTAGAATTAAAAACTATACAACAAATAATCTTTCATTCTTATCCAGCCAGCAACTACGGAGATGTGCGGGTACAAACCGACAGACAAACTTTTAAGAAATTATAGATTCATGTTCTATTACTGTTACAGTATTGTGCAGACAGATGTACATTTATTCTAATATATTAATTAAAAAAAAATGCGTTTTTATTATGTAGGTAGTGCTAAGACCTACTGTCGCTAACATTGTAACTGACAGGAGCCACTGACTGACAGTTAGTCCGTTCCAGGCTCACAGCCCACCAAGATCTCGATTTTCAGACGCGACTGACCACTAAGCCAAAGAATTCTAAGACTCTCAATTGTCCCATCCATTTATAGTAGCTTGTTATTCAATTATATCAAGACACGTCAAAACGCGTAATAAAATGTTTAAAAATATATTTAACAACACCTTATAATAATTTGTTCTTAAACAATAAAATAAACATAACATTATCTCATAAAGCATTCTCATATAAGTATATACAAGTATGTATACTCGCAGTATTACGACAGTGCAACGCAGTTACAGAATATTACAAAACAATGAAAATATAAAACCTGCTTTATTTTTAACCAAAAAAGGAAATACGAGTCGAGTCGAGTCATGTTTTATTTTATATAGCAACCAAAAGTTATAAATTAGAATAATCTGCAATATGTAAATAATAGGGGCCACCGTGGCGCAGTGTCTGTATACGTGATGGTTAAGGGGTTCGATTCCCAATAGGGGAAATAATCTTTTCCCTGAGTGAGAGTCAATTTATATTTAGATTAATTTAATATCTACTCTCTGGTGACTAGATAAAACGCAGCGTTGTGTTTTGCCATTCAACACGCAATATCTCGGATTCATTCTCATTTCATTCAGATTGTCAAAAACATATATAAATAATATAAAATAACCCATTTTTTTTTTATTTAGGTATTTTTTTTATAAAACCTAGATGTAAATTTGGAATCTAACTGTATTCACGACGGTTGTGGATACACAAGGGCTCTAAAAGCGGAAAGTGAAGAACGGAGAGCCATATTGTTAAATTTATGTGTAGTGTATGTAATTGTGTGAAACTAAAACAATAATGACACATATCAAATTCAATAGTTATTTAATAAAATCGACATTATTGGCGTTGAGCCTCTTACAAATACATACAGAAAAAAAAACAATATTTTAAATAAATTATTTAAGAAACATAATGATATATTTTTGTTAATCATCAAAAATGGTATATAATAATTATATTATAAAAGACCATTGGAGCAGAGCCCGAACGAACCCGAAAACGCGATTGTTGTAAGTTTGATTCTCACTCAGAAATTTAAATATAAAAGTTACATTTACTTTTTTCGCATTGGTAAATCAAGAGACCACCTACTCTGTAATACGGGAATAACCGAACCGAACCAAATACTGAATCGTTATAGAATCATAAATAAATTTATAATGCAATACAATATGGCCATGAACAGGCTGTTTATGCAGTTACTCTAATCACTAAGTGAGGTGGTTGTCGTAATGAATCAGTTTGTTGAATCAAGTGCATTATTACTATCTCTCAAGATTTATGGTAAAAGCTTGTGACACTCCATTAATTGAAAAGCTTAAAAAGCACAGTGAATATTTATATTGAGTGCATCGATATAAGTGGCAGCTCCAAAAGTACCATATCTATCCACAAAATAAATACAATTACTTCATATAAATTCGATAATAAATCAAATTTAATAAACAAGAACAAACAGACCAAATTTATTGTACAAAAATCGATTTCCTATATAAATTGGAATTGAACCCGCAACCAACGTTATTCAGATGACGTCAATTTAAGTTTTCTTATATCGAAAGCATGAAAAATAAACTAACTATAAGCAAAATGATAGAAATATTAAATTAACGTATAACGTATGTTTCGTATACCTTACATATTATACAAATTACATGTTATTGAAATTGTACAATCAATCAATATTTAATTTCAATTCAACCATAAAGAATAAACTCGCGGATAATAACGAACCCAAAAAATATTTTATAGATACAAACATTTTAATTTTCGCTTCTGCTGCATATAACAGGATAGGCAGAGATAACCTACGAGTATTGTCAAGACACTCAGTTCTACACTTTCTCGAACTCGCGGCGTTGAGTTCCGCCACTCAACGCCGCGCTTAGTCTTGTCACCCGTGCGAAGAAATTTAAATAATATAAACAAAATAATTCCACTGAGTGGGAATTTAACCCATAAGCATCATTTATACGAGTACTTTCAGAAGCTGTCACACTTTGCCACGTCAAGAGAAAAATCACAATAATTTAAATATAATATTAATTTAAATTTAATTTAAATCCTCCCCTAAACGGAAATCAAACCTACACCCACCGCACCTACAAAAAGACTCTGTATGGTACGAAATTGTATATCCTTATATAAAAAGACCGATTGCCAGGCAAATTGAAGATATATCAAATTAACATATTACGAAATATATAATACAATATTGCTACAGCAAGTAGATTGAAATTGAACGTCAATACATTCGCTAATAAACAACAAGACTTACGGATTATAGTGTGAAGGGGCTTACAAAGGTTACCCGCAGCTTGGACGAGACATTAGGTCAAAGGTTGGTTTTGTGATAAAAAAAACGTACACTTAGCATTTTCTATACTAATTTATGCAAAATTGTATTTATATGGCACTATATGTGTATTAATTTAAGTACCTATATAGTTATGTATTTATTTATTTAAAAAAATATATTAATCGGCTGTGGTTACGATTCTCACTCGGGGGAATTAGTATATTTGAAATATTTCATTTCTCCGCTCTGGTACTTATAACAAAGCGCGGAATTGAGTTCAGCAATGTCTCGATTTCGGGCGGAAAGAAAGGAATATCTTGACACTAGGTTGTAAAGTATAAAAAATATTGTAAAAATTCCTCAGTAGCGCTACTGAGAAATTTTGAATATCGATCCTATTGAAGAAAATATTGGTACAATATAATGCGGCGTTACGTTGTGCCAATTTACGCTGGGAAATAAGCATAATGCAAACAAATTGTATGAAAGTAACTTATATATAACTTAATTTCTAGCGTTTTAGCATAAGCCACAAAAGAAGCGTGGTTAAGAAAACTTAATTAACGAACGTAGCTGAACTTGAATCTGTATCCTCTTCAATTGAATACCCAAAGGATTTTTAAATACCTGGGCCATACGAAGAAATTTGACATAATTAACATCTAATTAGTTTTCAGTATCATCCATAATCTATTCTCAAAAAATAAATATAAAATATTATGAACGGTAAAAAATATAATAATAAGATTATATTAAACATTTTTTTATATACATCTGTAATAGTTATAATGTAATGACAAGAGTGAGGTCGGTGTAGCTCAGTTACAGCAAGTAAAATTGAAAACTACAGTAGTGGGTAAGAATCAATTTTAAAAATATTAATTTTTATCTTATATATATCAACCCGATGTGTTTATAAAACGCGGAGTTATTGCCTCTATCATAATACACTTTAAATTAGATAAAGATATATTGCCAGTGGACTGATGCTCTAACATCTTAGAAACTTACAGATATAAAAAAGATATAATATAATATCCTAATAAAGAACGCTTGGCTTAGCGGTCATGCGCTTAGACGGCTTCTAACAGGCGCGGGTTCGAATCCCGCTATGTTTTAATTTTTGTTTTCTAAAAAAAATGGTATCTTAAATGTGTAAATAATATTTTAATAATGTTAAAAATGTATTATATATGGCATTAAACGACAACCAAATCTAATCTAATATAATATATTAACCAATAGTAAACATCTAAAATATTCATCACAATTTTCGTGAAATATACACATTTGAATCTCTTGAAAACGAAATATCAAGAATAAATTCTGAACTAGTACATAATTATGCACAATCAAGTAGTACTTCTCTGAAGAGACGCTTTGACCAATCTCGCCTGACGAGCCATGTCCGTTCCAACTCTAAATTGAACAAAATCTTTTAGAGGTAACGAGTGTGTGATTAAAATTTTATTAGCCATGTTTATGTAAGTTGTAAATTGCTTTGGTAATTATTTTATTTCTGTACCACCAATTAAGCCATTAAATATATCACAAACACCATTATGACGCAATTGGAACGTGAAAAAAACGAGGAGTCAAAAGAAAACTAGTGTCATGACACTCCGTTCTCCACTTTCCGCCCGAAAACGAGACATTGTGTGTTGACTAGTGGAACTCAACGCCAAGCTTTGTTTAGGTTGGTACGCTCTAGTGACAGAATAAAAAAATAATTTATATATAATCATTCCCCCGAGTACAAATCGAACTCACAAACATCGCATTTACAGTGAGACGCTGTCCTCTATTAATTAATACAGAATATAGACAAAAATATATTATGTAACTGTTTCCGCCGTGGTTTTCGCCCACTATGACCAAAAAAAAAGTAAAAGTTCGCCATTTTCCGTCGAACGTCGGCCGTATTGCTAAGTTATTTCTATACGTCCTTCAAATACGCAAAATGTATGAATATAACAACCTCTACGCTATTAAAAACTGATCTAATTATCATAGTGTCATAAAGTTGAAGTTAAAAGACGAGAATTCATTTCGCGGAGATCAGTGGAGCCGTGCGACGCGGACGTAATTAAAATGTATTTAAACAAAATAATTAAAATTAACGAATATGCTTGTTTTCAATTTACTAGATAAAGTATCGAGTTATCGATAGGCCACTGATTAATAGGCAAACAATACACACTGCAGTGACTGCCACGTTACTTTGTATATTGGTAATATCGCGAACATATGTATCCCCGTTCCCGTAATTTTGATATTGTGGCATTCTAAAAGAATTTCATCCGCAAATCTATGAAAAAGAACCTTCTTCTGTTGTCCTTTCACTTTTCTAAGAAAAACGTCTAACAGATTGTAATTTCATAACTGTATTGTCTAAAATTTACATGTCAATTATAATGTATTTAAACAAAATAATTAAAATGTATTTGAATGAACTTATGCTTAGCGATATAAATGACATGAACTTATGACATGAACTTATGCTTAGCGATATAAAATCATTTTAGAAATTAAAATTATCTTTTTTTAATAAGTAAATAGCTTAGTTGCATCAATTTATGAAAATTTTCACCAAATAATACTCGCTCTCTTCGTAAATTGTCACTCATGTCAAAAACAAGGAGAAAATAATGAAAATACTTACAGTTCCTTTACCATACCTCCTTTTCGAAATGTAGGCTAAGTTTTTCGTATGAAAATATGTTAGAACGAGAAAATTCAGTACCGAGGCCGCACCTATAATTTTTATTTGCTCTAAGTGTGGAACGTGTACAATAGAATATTGGAAAAAATATTTTATCCACAATAATAAATATTAAATTGACTAATTACAATGGAAAAGTTATAAAATTGTTTATTCTACTTGTTAACTTTTTTTTACTTAATATTTAAATAATACAGTATCACGTTATCGTCTATATAATAAAATTTCTTTGTGAAAACTCATCTCCATATTAACAAAATAAAAGCAGTAAAAAAGTAAAATCCGAGTCGGTTTCCTTTTTAAAACTTGTACAGGTATGTGCGAAAGAATAAGGAGAGAGCTAGTTTCAAGGAAATACAACGCCAAGTACGTATCTATTGCGTTGGAAAACAAATCTGAAACTAATTTACAAATATTGAATTAATACAGCTTTTATTGAAATTACATAAACAAAACATATTTAAAACGTCTCGTTTGCGTGTACAGTTCCTAAAAAATAAAATAAAAAAATGCACATTTACTAATTTCTAACATTTCACCGTATATTCCGTCTCTCCGTAAAATACAGAAATTAGAAATGATCATATGAACTTACAATGAACATAACAAATAATGTATCGCTAAACCTAACCTAACAAAGCAACTAGTGGAATTTTAAGATATAGCCAACCATCGTGAAAACTGGGCCGGACATGTGAGACACGGCCGTGACCACGTTACAATCACTTTTCAATTATCCACCTGCATACAACTGTCACTCGAAGATATACAGTGCAGTACACTAAATATACACTAAACGGCCTGCAAACGTACGGTCCGCGAGACGGCTGATGCGAAACTACCGTGGCGAGCTCTATACCGACATAGCGGTTTACACACTCTCGCTTTGTGTACGAATCGTAACTCGTAAGTGCCGAGTCGCAACTTAACTCCACAGTATTTATTTCGTAATATCACTTTGATTGCTTGCCTAATGTCACGATGTTTCTGATCGGATCTTGGTAATGGACCACGGAAGCTGGGCTCTAATGAAATTATTTCTTGAATTGATTCAATTATTTTCATGTAACTGTTATATCATAATGTACTTTACATAGGTTTTGCTGTTTCTTTAATTTACTTAGACTTAAATTAACACAAAACATCCTAAAAAGATAAGTACTATGTATCTGTAACTTCTAATTTAAATTATTTTTGTCTTTCTTTATTTAATAGACATGTAAAAAAAACTATACATATATTTAAAAATTATTTGTAACTAACGACTCTATAACCGCTTTACTATTGAGATAATGAATTAAGGTTGCAACATATGAGTTCCCATGTAGACTGGGGCGGCTTAGATCGTGAACTAGTGTACTAGAAAGGCATATCTTGCTCGATACTTTGGTATTTTCATCACGCCATATTTGGTAAACTCGCTATGTAAGTTTTTTTTTCATTATAAATAGATAAGTTCTTTGTTTTTAGTGTAAAACTAAGAGAATAGAATATAGAAGCCATAAAGTTTTATAATACAATCTAACCTTACATTTATATTATTATTTTTAACACGACCATCATGGCGCAGTGGGACGCGATTGGAACGCGATTGGCTATAGGTTCGACTGCAAATTGGAGAAATGAAAATTTTATTATATTAATTTGTTTGTTTTGGTGACCACGACAAAGCGGACAAATGCGGTCAAAGCGGCGTTGAGTTCCGCCACTCAACGCGTACTTAATTCGGACGGAAGATGGAGAATACAGTATCAGGACACTACGTTCTACCTGACTTATGTTAAGCCGGAAAAACAGCGTAAAGCTGAGAAAAAAAATTACACGCTTTTATTAGCTTGTCCTCTATCTATCTATTTATTAATGAATGTAACAAAATTTTCTGTCGTCCGATTAGTTTGAAATTTTTTTACACGTGTCCGGATCCGATGATGATAATACAATATTTTCATACCAGGAACCGGATATCTATTCCAGGATGCTCAGGAGTTTTAAGAGAAAATAATATTACGCGTGCTCCTTTTAGACTTTTTTTTTATTAATCTCCTCCTATAACACACCATAGTTGTGTATTCAAAGCCTATGTATTGCCACTAATAATATCAATCGATTATTAAGCCGTGGTTCAAGTACGTATAACGATCTCTAAAATACAGCTTGTGAGTTTGATTCTTGCCTAAGACATAGTATATAGTATGATATAATATAATATAAGTATATAGCGACATTGCGTGTTGAGTGGCAAAACTCAACTCCTCCACAATGTCTCGAACTCAGCCGGCAAGGGGAGAACAAAGTGTCTCGACGCTAGGTTCTCTCTGACTAACCTGGTATGCGGGAAAAAGCGTGAAGCTGTATATATTCATATATAAGCAGTTAAGTACTATACGCTATATAGGCATTTAGTACTCAAAGAATACGATTTATTTTTTATTTCTTCGCGTACCCCACTTTTTATATGATAGATAGATATAAAATAGTATTTTAAATTGCACGTGTGAATTTTAAATTGCGGATACCATCGAGTTGCAATGTTCTAACAAATATTCTATATTTGACGTATTTTTTTATCAATATATTTATATGCATAAAAATCGTTACATAATTACCAAATAACAATAAAGTTTTTAAATAATAGAATCGTTTGACGTATCGGTACAATATTTATTTATCACACACATAGTAGGCAGAGAGAAGAAAGAGTCATGCCAGTCCGTTCATCACCTTCCGCTTGAATCAGGGACAATTTAAATATAAGCATACCCCTGAGTGGGAATTGGACCCACAACAATCGCGTACACAGCCAGACGCTATCACACAGCGCCACGATGGCGATTTTCTTTTCAATTATGTTTAATAATTTTTTGTGTAAATTTATTTATAAAAGTCTTTTTGTTTAGTAAAAGATGTTAGCAATTTAGATTATTAAGGCTTATAATTTTGAGATAGTAAGTTTGCTTATGGAAAACTTACTATCTCAAATGAGAAAAAGGGAGCCCAGCCAGAAGTTGAAAAATAATGTAAAGCCAGTGCTTTACTTTGTTTTTTAACTTCAGCAGGGTACCTAGAGAGATCTTCATGTCCAGACATCCGTTTTCCACCAGAATTCGATACATTGTATATTGATATTGAGTCTCGGAACTCAATGCCACATTTTTTCTTACAAGACCGGGCATATATAATTAATTCATGTATAATTATCGACGGGGATCGAACCCACAACAAATCGCATTTACAATCAGACGCTGCCCCACTGCATCACAATGGTCACTATGGCTTTCCACCATATAAGTAGCTATTGAGCTATAGGTCGTAGGTTCGACTAATAATAGAAATTTCTAAACACAGCAAAGATGATGATCTCGCTTTAATATAGAGCGAAGGGCGTCGCTCGACGTCGCGCTATGAATATTCAATTCTACAGTAATTAAAAAATGTTCCATATTTCTCCTGTCGTTTGGAATCACTCGTTGGTCCTTGATGTCCTACAATATTTTGCTATACTAAATGTCATATGTATTCATAAGATTCGTCTGTTTATAATTTAGTATTTTAAAAAACATTTACGTCCTCTGGTGTCCGCCACTCTACATACAGTCTCAAATTATTACACACATTTTTTTTTTATTAACGTTCTCTCTTAAAATAATTAGTATGCGTTTAATTAGTCGCCATAGGCACATTTAAAAATAGTTTGACTATACTAGCGGTGTTTTAGATTTGATTCACTTTCGAAAGAATATCTAAAATATAATAATATCAATGATTTTCTCTTGAGTGAAGTCGCTTTTTCTAACCAAATAGCGGCACGAACTAGAAAAAGGACTTTCCTCAGACTTAGGACTTAGGTCCGTTATTCATATTCCACTAAGTGTGTTTACATCATAAATTAAAATTAGAGGCTATTGTGGCACAGTGTGACTACATATGACTGTAAACGGATGGTTGTGGGTTCGAATACCACTTGGATAAATTACTATATTTAAATTATTTTCATTTCTCTCGTGTCAAGACAAAGTGGGCGTTGAGATCCACCACTCAACATGCAATGTCTCGCATTCGGGCGGAAAGTGGAGAACGGAGTGTTTTGACACTAGGTTCTCTCTTCCTATCCGAGAAAAGGCGTAAAGCTGCAAAATTTATAAAAATTAAGCCAAAACTAGAAACCTTTAGTTAAGTTATATACTAAAAAATGTTGAGTCTACCGACCTCTACTCTACCTATACGTTTTTCTGGCTATTGAAACTGACAAGTTGTAAAACTTGCCTTTCAAGGAATTCTTTATTATCAGGAAAAAGTAAAAGATGAGGTTTAAGATAGCTCGTACGTATTTATGTATGTTTGACAAAATTTTACCGGTTGTACGAACGGAGGCATAAAATGTTATGACATTACGTTGCCAAAATAGATTTGCTAGATCATGGAAATGTTATCTTCACATTAAATAATATATAAGTGTACGTATTTTTTTTCAGCTTTCTCCTGCAGAGCATGTTGTATGAAAGGAGAACCCAATATCAAGACAATCCATTCTCCGCTTTCTGTATGAATTCGCGATATTTCATGTTTTTGTGGCGAACCTCAAGGCGCCGCAAAGCCTGGAAAAGTGGTATCTATAACAAATTATAGAGGCTAACACGCAATTGGTTGCGAGTTCGATTCCCTATAACAATTATTTTATTTCTCCTTTCCTGTAAGACGAAGCATGTATATGTACATACATATTATAATAAAAACTTCTTAAGTTTATTTAAATCATTTAACTTATATTTACGTTAACTAAATGCTCCATGGCCGAAATTTAAATGAAAATATAATTAGATAAATGATATATCACACTTCTACAAAATACTCTAAGGTGAACACTGAAGCGTTGTTTATATGATAATGCCTCAACGCAACAGTTATAGCAGAACTACTAAATTGAGATGACTTTTAGTCAACCCTTAGGTCCGTTTTGACTTATCGGTCGATTTATAATAATTTTATGACTTTGACTAACTCTGAAAGTTAGTGACAAACTTCTCTGTTCTCTTTTCTCTTTCATATCAAAATAATAGATTTTGAGTCAATAATAAAGCTGTTAAATGTCGAAATGTTCTAGAAACGTTAATATTTTTTTTATTTTTTTTATATACGCTTCACGCTTTATTCCGCATATTAGGGTAGTCAGAACCGCTTTCCACCCGAATTCCATACAAGTTAAGTGGCTGAACTCAATTCTGAACGAAACGTTTTTGTTGTATTTTATTCTAGAAAAAAAAAGAATAATTACTATTTTCCTTTTAGAAATTTCTAACACAATAGTGAAATCGGTAAACGTTACATGAAAAATCGCAAATTATGATTAAAGGATTCAACCCCTAAACGTAAAGTGTAAACTAAAGTGTAATTTCTTAACATTCACTTATCCCATAACATACGTGGGAGGCTTAAACATTATTAAGTAATCTTGACATTGTACCTCAGGGCCGCTCGTATTTACTTATATACGTACATATTATATACTAGCGACCCGCTCGCAGCTTCGCTTGCGTAAACTGCATGACTTTTAATTTATGACGTTGACGTTTTTTCGCCCGCCCGCGTTCTCACTTAAATCATAAACGTTACTTAAATTTATATTTAATATGCCTTTTTTAATATATTTTCTTTATGATATTTCTATATGAAATAAACATTAAATATTAACGCTTACCACAATACAATAATCATAATGCATTCATAATTCGGTTTAGTCGTTTCTGAGATTGGCATGCACAAACAAACAGACAAACAGAAAAGAAAAGTAAAAATCTTTGTTTTGGGTTCTACTACATTGGTACATGCCCATAATAATATATATTTCTTCATAAATATTCCATGTACAGACAGCGCTCACTTACATTTTTATTATATGTATAGATTTTAATGGATGAAACCTTATCAATTAGGGATGCAGTATTTACTTCCAAACTACTCGGTTATGTAAACTAAGCCTTATTAGGTTCTCATATTACGCAGTGCCACACTACAATAAGTCAAAGGTAACGCTAGGTTATGCTCAAATATAATTATTTTGTTTATATCATAATTATGTATACAAACGTTCAATAACAATATTAGGATTTTTACATAGTGTGACTGCACGTGATGGTCGTGGGTTCGAATCCTATTTGAGGTATTTTTGTTGCAGTTTAATTAGTCTGTTTACATATATGGTTGGCAAAGTGTGACAGCGTCTGTGACGCGATGGTTGTGGGATTGAGTCCCACTCAGTGGAATTATTATATTTAAATTATTCTCATTTCTTTGCTCTGATGACAAAACAAAGTGCTACGATAGCCTGTAATGCGATATATTTGTTTATGTTAAAAATAGAAGTTCTTTAAATATTGCGCTTATTTCAGAAACATTGGGTATTGTGCAGAACTCAAGATGATAATATGGCAAACGAAGCAAGAAATTAAAAATTTTATTTCATTAATCAATATAATAAAATATAATTTATGACAGAAAATGAAATCTCTACCTAAATGCTGAGGGAAGAAGTTGAGACATTGCGTGATGAGTGGCAGAAAGAATATATAAATCATCTACCCACTACCTGCTAATTTAAAATTAGACAATTCTCGACGCGCCACAATAATATGTATAATTATTTTCATCAAGACGCAAATTAAAACGAGGTTGGCTTTGACCCGAAACAGTCAAAGTAATATTAAGTTAAATCTATACTATTCTTGTATGAAATATTTTCTATGTACGAATAAAAAAAAAAATAATAATATATATTTCTTCATAAATATTCCATGTACAGACAGCGCTCACTTACATTTTTATTATATGTATAGATTTTAATGGATGAAACCTTATCAATTAGGGATGCAGTATTTACTTCCAAACTACTCGGTTATGTAAACTAAGCCTTATTAGGTTCTCATATTACGCAGTGCCACACTACAATAAGTCAAAGGTAACGCTAGGTTATGCTCAAATATAATTATTTTGTTTATATCATAATTATGTATACAAACGTTCAATAACAATATTAGGATTTTTACATAGTGTGACTGCACGTGATGGTCGTGGGTTCGAATCCTATTTGAGGTATTTTTGTTGCAGTTTAATTAGTCTGTTTACATATATGGTTGGCAAAGTGTGACAGCGTCTGTGACGCGATGGTTGTGGGATTGAGTCCCACTCAGTGGAATTATTATATTTAAATTATTCTCATTTCTTTGCTCTGATGACAAAACAAAGTGCTACGATAGCCTGTAATGCGATATATTTGTTTATGTTAAAAATAGAAGTTCTTTAAATATTGCGCTTATTTCAGAAACATTGGGTATTGTGCAGAACTCAAGATGATAATATGGCAAACGAAGCAAGAAATTAAAAATTTTATTTCATTAATCAATATAATAAAATATAATTTATGACAGAAAATTAAATCTCTACCTAAATGCTGAGGGAAGAAGTTGAGACATTGCGTGATGAGTGGCAGAAAGAATATATAAATCATCTACCCACTACCTGCTAATTTAAAATTAGACAATTCTCGACGCGCCACAATAATATGTAAAATTATTTTCATCAAGACGCAAATTAAAACGAGGTTGGCTTTGACCCGAAACAGGCAAAGTAATATTAAGTTAAATCTATACTATTCTTGTATGAAATATTTTCTATGTACGAATTGAAATGTAGGCAAGTGTTATTTGACTGAGACTATAGTGTACAAATTATATGTAAAATACTAATACAAAGAATATATAAGCTGTAGTCAAGTGATTCTAAAGTAAGCGTTAGCGTAATAATATATTATTATATACGAATTAATTTGAGGCTATCGTGGCGCAGTGGGCTAGCTAACGGTAATCGCGAATGGTTGTGAGTTTGATTCCAACTCGGGGGACTGATTATATTAAAAAAAGACATTTTCATTTCTCCGCTCTGATATCGAGGATAAAGCCGAGCGTTATGCCCTCCACTAAACACGCAATGTCTCGATATCGTGCGGGAAGCGGGCAGCGGTGTGTCTTGACACCATGTTCTTTCTGACTACCTTGCTATGCAGGGAAAAATGTAAAGCTGTTTTTAAGCAAGCTATACTCAGTATGCTAAACTACAATTCTACTTTTATATCAAACTATTATTCTATAATTATAATTAGTATTTTTGTGGTAATCAATACAAATAAATAATAAAAAAAACACTTTTTACTAAATCCACATTGCATATACCTAAATATGCATGTACATATACTCGGTGCATATACCAAAATAACATTTTTTACCATTTTTTCAGTCCGTCTATCTGTTTACTTTCACTACCAGATAGCCAATGTCATAAGGAGTAGCTTAGGCTACTTTTATTTTAGAATTCCACGAGTATGAAGTCGCGGGCAAAGCTAGTATTAATATAAAACCTTAAACGTTCCTGTAGGAATTTTGTAAAATCCTCTCTTAGTGCTACCCCACTGCCTTCAAACAACTTACATGCCGTATTACAGCTTACTAAGAACTAAATATGGTTATGCCTAGTCCATCAATCACCCAGTGAGTAATACAAGTGTTCTATCAATATAGATTACAAAAATCTAGATACATCAAACGTAGGTGGGTGTAAAATCTGAGTCTATTTCCATCCCCACCTACTTTTCGTGGCCTAACAGTGTCGCGACGGGTGTCAATTTGCATATGGGCTTATCATGTAGCCTTCTCTGACATGATTTTCCAATAAAACACCATGGATATCCGCCGTTCTGTGGGTGTTAGGCTGTCTGTTACTATGTACCATGGAGTTATGATAAATACTTACTGAAGAACGTTTAATTATGAAAGAAAATACTTTTTGTACTCTAGGCGACAGCTATTATTAAAATCTAACATTCTTATCCTATTATACCAATTAATTGTTAAGCTCATCTTGTTATTTTAACATTTTCAAAGTGTTATTTGTAATTAACTTAAGAAATTGAAAAACATATATAGAGAACGTATAAAGATTTGAACGCAGCGGGATTCGAACCTACGCCTTTTCGAAGGTTTCAAAGGGAATGAGAAACATTCTCACTCTGTTAATTAAAAACACACTCTTTTTAAATAAATTAGTTTAAAATCATTTAGCGTTATTTTCTTCTTATCCAGATTGTCTGGGAAGGATATCTTCGATATATAAGAATATTGTATTGTATCCGTACACACGTTTTGTCCGATGCGGGATCTAAATAGTATTGAAAGGCTTTTTTTTTCATAGATAAATAAAAAAAAACGATAAAGAAAACCAACTTCAACGTATTCTTGTGTCTACTACTAGGTAGGTATACCTCAAAACTACTCGTCAGATTTTAACGAACGGAATTATATGAGAAGCGAAAGCTGTCATATAAAAAAAAGTCTTAAAAATTGGTTTGCCAAGAAAAAGTTATACCGTAACACACAGTACAGTAGAATTTAGATCCTCATACTTTTTTAAAATCGGATAAATATATGAAGTCAAGCTAACAAAACCGCGTCTTACAGATTGAGGCAGAGAATATGATTAAAAGACTTTCTTTCTGCCCAAATTTTGATATTAAAATTTTTAAATTTGAAAAATTGCATTTCTTATTGAGTGACGCAACGAACGGTGAAACAAATCAAAAGCTGTATTTACAGCGGTTTTTTTTATGTTAAACTTAAATTTTATTTAAGGTATACTTAATTTATTATTATATGTAGATATCTGACTTTAAAACGTGATATTTAAATTATTTCTCCGCTTTGATACCTAAGACAATACAAGACGTTGAGTTCCGCCACTAAAGATGCAATGTCTCGATTTCGTGCGGAGAGTGGAGAATGGCAAGTTGACTCCACGTTCTCTCGGACTACCCTGCTATGCGGGCAAAAGCGGGCAACTAAAAAAAGCTATATAATTCATTCGCTATTTTGCGTGACGGAAAATAAAATATTCCAAGCAGAGCTTTAGTTTCTAAGCATATTTGTATGTTTAATTAAACGCATCTCCGCCATACAAACAGAGAAATCTCTTTTATTTCAAGTTTTCTAACAAACCAAGCGGAATTAGTGGTTTCTTTGTAATTTTCAAAGTTTATTATTTAATGTAATTTAACTTTAACTCGCATAAATTCTGTAGATTTAAATATAATCTTCAACGACGCCAAGTCTTTGTAACAATGAATATATTGGTTTTTCTATTTTAAATTGATTTTTGGCCCGAAAATGTGAAAAATGTTAGGAGATATGTATTAAAAAAATATGTATAAAGCTGATGATTGTAGGGTGATTATTTTGTTGTCTCAAAGACTTCCACATCAGATGTTCTAGACGATCAGGCGTCATCCGGTATGACAAAGATGGACGCTGAGTTTCAGCATGAATAAACAAAAATGAAAAAAATACAAATATAAATAACCATTCCAGCAAGTGGGAATCAAACGCACGTCCATCGCGTTTTCTGACAGACAATAAATACCCCACTGCGCCACGACGTCCTCAAAGTTAAGCTGCCCACCACATTGTTAATAATATTTACAAACGCCGAAAATAAATGCCCATGTCTTATAATTTCGGTAGGCTGTGTTCCTCCATTACATTTTTCGGACCTTTAATTGTTAGGTTTGGTTAGACAATTGGATCAATCCGGTTTTTTTTTTTTTTACGGGAAATGTGCATCGCGCTGATTACATTTTACAGTAAATAAACTCAATGTACAGACATTTTTTACTGTTTTATCACAGATGGAAAATAGATAAAAATAATATAAAGAGTTTAAAATATAAAGATTTTCATAAGCAGCGTACAAAGATTGTAATATTTGTCTAATTCGTATATACAAATTAAAATTTTTAGGACCTGGGTTGAAGTCCCTACTTTCCTAATATATATAAGTAGTGTTGTTGTAGAAGCCTAAGGAGGTTGTCCTTAGGCTTCTACAATAACACTACTATAAATTTGGGGGCTTATGAAAGAAAAACTTAAGATGTAACTTTAAATATAAAAGTCTAAGCAGTTTTTCACTAACCCAATTAGATTAAGTAAGGTTACATTTACCATATCTCTTAGAAGTAAAACTTAAGTTTTACCGAGGTATAAGTTAAAAATGAATAATAATCAAACAATTTGGAACGAGGCTATAGTAGCGCAGTGGGACACTGTCTGACTGTAAACGCGATTGGTTGTAACTTCGATTTCTATTCGGGAGAGTGATTATATTTAAAAAATATGTTTATTTTCTCCTCTCTGATACCTAAGACAAAGCGTGGCGTCGAGGTCCGCCACTCAACACGCAATGTCTATATGTTAGGCGTAAAAGTAGAGAACGGAGTGTGTCGACACTAGGTAGTCTGAAAGACAAACTATCCATATGACCATGCGGAAAAACACAGCAAGCTGTAATTCGGCATTCTACCATTTAATTTGGAAAAATCTGAGGATTTACCGTAAAATGGACTTTTACAGTAACATATACCTACATATAACTAAATACCTACTTCTTCTAAAATTAGTTGGTTGGTATTATATCGTGTACAGTATCTATTCTGAATCGTGTTTAAGGCCTTATAAAATAGCTTAATTATTTGAACACAATGGAAATTAAACCTATTTGTTATATTTGCTAACAATTATGTAATAAATCTTGCCGCATTAATTTTAACTTCCAGTAATTATATTTTATAAATTAGGCATATAGAACCTTATTATGAATTAATCAGCTCTCCATTTTCAAGATTTTGTTAATAAAAAAATGTCCAAAAATATGAATTTTGTGACAGAAAAGAGATCGATCATTTTTACATTGTATATTAATTGACTACAGATTAAAAAGTGTCTACTTCAATAAAAAAAGTACATTATTTTGTTATTTTATACTTGTATCTATCAACAGATGGTTAATAAAAAAAACCTATAAAAATAATCCAATTATCAAAACAATGAAATGTAACCCTATTTATGATATTTAACTAACAACTGCAATTACATAACAATTATATACGGCGTTAAGTTACGTCACTACACGCAATGTTACGATTTCGGACGGAAAGTGGAGACTAGGTTCTCTTTGACAACCTTGCTACATAAGAAAACGCAATCTTAAAGCATTTCCATTCTTTGAAATCAATTCCTATACCTATGTATATTTAAAAAAAAAGCGCGAGTCATCAATATTGATTCTGACATAATTATAAAGCCTATTTGCACAGTTGTTCAAATATTAAACCAGTGAATTCACTATTGACCCAATAAACTTATTTAGTTAGCGAAAATATATGGCATGATGGCTGACCTAACTATAATTAGATATTCTAACGCAAATAAGTTTTGAAATTATGATTAATAATTAATTAAAATAGACAGCGATTTGGGTTACCGTATTATAATTTACGATATTAGTACCATTTGTAGAGTTTCTAAATGATTCGCGTACATTGGCTGATTGAAAAATAATAATTTGTCTATACAAATTAATAAAATAGGAGTATCTGTTTGTAATTTTAAAGCTGTTTATTAAATGTATATGTATACAATTTTTTGTAATTATCCGGCTAATCTCATGATTTGCATGGAAGTTTCATTTGCAGATAGCTAGATACTTTTATTTTAGATTTGCACGCGGACGAACTCGCGGGCAAAGCTAGTTATAAAAATAATTACTCCCCCGAGTGGGATCGAACTTGTAACCATGACGTATAGACACTGTCACGCTGCACCACAATGGGCTTAACATTATTATATTACAATTTATATTCTTATATTTTGGTGTATTCCATTATTCATATTTAACGAAATCACAATATATTTAACACCGCCTACGCCTTCTTACGAAAATGATGCGGAAGAGTATGAAATTTGGTATAGTTCAAGTTTTTTTTACAGCTTTTATTTCAGTCAGAGAACCTAGTGTCAAAACACTGCATTCTCCACTTTCCGCCCGAATTCGAGATATTGCGTGATGAGTGGCGGAACTCAAAACAGCGCTTTGACTCATCAGCGGAGAAATGCAAATCATTTTATCATTGCCCCGGGTGGGAAACGAACCCACAACCAATCGCATTTACGATCAGTCAATGAAGTGATTACGCCACGACGGCCTTTTTTAAATTTTATATTGAGAGGAAGTGTAAATCAGTAGTTTTTTACAATTATGTATTAGAAATATATAGAATTAATCAAATAATTATTGGGTTATTGTATATAATACGAGTTTGCAAGTTTGTATAAGTGACAACTAACATACAGTTGCTAATATACACGTATTTGGTGTGTCATAAGAGCCTCTTGTAAAATTGTAGTAGCTTAACTAATTAAATTAATATAAAATTAAACATAAAGAACGATTAATGAAATAATAATTTAAATGTTTTTTACATACTTACGAAATTGTGCGTAGCCGGATGCGGTGCGTAGACGCTTGGCTTAGCGGTCAGAGCGCTTGGACTTACTTGGGTTTCCAAAAAGCGAAGGTTCGAATCCTTAAAAAAAAGTTATACATTTTTTTAAATAATTTAAATACACCAACCAGTATAAAACATACATGTACTTGGAGAATACTAAAAACATCATGCTGCCTTAATAACCGTGCATTTATGATTATAATCGTAAGTTACAATATTACTCTTACGATTAAAGACAATTATTAAGTTAAAACTGTAATAAATCATACTTTATTATTGACTTGAGTATCGATCTTATTGACCTCATCATAAACCTTAAGACATGTCGAGTACAAAATTATTAATCGGTTATTCTTGGACAAGGATTCTACAAAATCATTTATACCGCCTAAATTAAGAGGCAATAAACGTTTATGCTTAAATTGTCATAAAAACCTCAATTTTCATATTACTTATTAAATGATTTATTTTATTATTTTAATTTCCCGCTTACTCTAGAACTAAAATCACGTCCTATAATATGAAATGATAGTTCTTACGAGAGGTATACGTAATAACCAATAAAACGTTTAATGCGCAATTGTAGGATTAAATTCTAGCAACAAAAGTGACTACGGCGGGTAAAGCGTATGCGATGAGTATTCTGTCTTTAAAACGTAGTGTTTTATCACTACATATATTGACTTTGCGAGTATAAACAAAATATCTTGAGCCAATAATTACAAAGCCTGCAGAAACCGGGTCGCGTTGTGTTTCGTTTCGAATATGTAATATAATGCATGTTTGTCTATCACTAGACCGACTTTTACTTTCAGTCACGACGCGGACGGCCGATGACTTTACGCGGTTACTGCCACAGACGTTACTTACATATTTTGTTATGTATATTACATAGCTTATTTTAGTTTTTAGTTTTAATAATGTATTGTAAATTATAAACAGATTTTTGGTTATTGTTTAATATAGATTTAGTAAAAAGAAAAGCATCTAAATTATATTAATTAATACTGTTGATTTTTGTTTTTTTTTTCTTTATAATATATTACATTTTATTTTTCAAGGAGGAGGAGGCACTCTGCACTACCTGACGTTTAAGGATGTATCTAAGACTCAATTATCCGTAAATAATGTAAGCTTAAATAATTTGCTCTAAGCGTACTCAAAATGTTGAACATCTATATCTAATATTGTATATTAATTCTAATAGGTATGGGCACTACAATTAAATTTTGGCACTAAATCACCTAATGTTAATTATTAAAAAAAATAATGTCAAATTTTGGACGCGTGGTAGCGTTTTAACATTAAGTAATTATAAATTCATGTAAGATAAAAGTAATAAAAGTTGAATGTTGCTTAAAAGTGATGCGAAACCACTTCGAGGGAACCTGTTTTAAAATTATAGCTATAAAAAATAATTATTAAACGATTTACAGCCGAAATTCAGGATTTAGTGTGGTAATAATTTAGTGGAAATTTTTAATCTTTATTGAATACTTTTGTTGATTATTTTCTTTGTAGCCCAATGATATGAATTATTATGCATTTTAAACTTTATACACTTAAACTCTTATAATAAAATACCCCTTATAGGAGAATAACTCAAATTTTAAAAATATATTCAATATTTCCTATTAAAACTTCCTTATTCATCACAATTTTTCAATTAGGTTTTTTTATAACTCTTATTTTGTGGAATAAGTATAGAGAATTATATATAAATACATAACTATCATTAGACGAGTCTCTATTTTTTATAAAATAATTTGAATATATCATTCTATTTTTGCGTTTCCGCTCTCTTATTAGACATTACATGGTGAGAACATAATCATATGTTTTTAAGAAAGAAACAAAATATGAATGCCAAATTTCATTATAATTAGTAAAAATATAATTTACAAATCGGTTGCTAAATTTGACCTATACATTCTAACTAACGAGGCAAATTTAATATAACCTTGTAAAAATTACTTTCATCTGAAGCAAAGAGTCTATCATATTTTATTTTTTACTGTTTCTAAAAACCTGGTCATCAGATGGTGGTCTAAGACCGTCTAAGATCTAATGATAAAGATGGTCTAACATCAGTGGGACAATGTCTGACTGTTCAATTCATAAAGCGATGGTTTCAACTCTCAACGGGAAAATGATTATTACAATTTGAATGTCTGTGACAGTTAAATGCTTTGAACTAGACACAAGGACGAATATTTAATATAAAATATAACATTTATCTTACAACGTGACATTCAAACCCATCTTTTCTTACAACATGTATTAAAAAACATAAAAGAAAGGCTATAACATTCATTGGTTATATTTCATAACAGAGATAAATTGTAATTCTTTCATCTCGAGAGTGTTTTATGCGGCGATTAAACAAATTAATAGCTGTATAATTAATTTTCCTAGAGCTAGCCCGTTGTTAATAAATAATTTGCATGCAATGTTGTTCATTGTAATAGCTTTATATAATATAGCAATATTGATTATATATTACTGAAGTATGATATTACTTTCAATAATAAATTTTAACCTTTACAATTGCAATGTTTCTATTGAGTTAAACGATTTATAATTTTCATTTAAAAACTTTAGCTAAAACATCAATATGTTACAACAATATTTGAAAAATTAATATTTGGTTTGAGGCAATTTTATTACCATTATTTCTTGTTTTAACCTATAAATACCACAAGCGAAATCATATCAATCATAAGCAAAAAAAAAAAAAAACTAATTTTGTTTAGAAAATAAATAATTTTGTTTTCGTTTTTAAAATTAAATTACAAATTAATAATTTGAATTATATAAAAGAAACAGATAAAATAAGATATTTATTTGTAAGTATATGACAATGACAGCATATTTATATGTTATCTGTGCGTCCCATAACTTGTTAAATAATCATTTGTTTACATATTGAGAAAGAAATTTAATTTACATATTATTACATTTTGAATGGAAAACGTCTTTGAAATATTATGTATAAAATATTTCAAAAGCAAAAATTAAATATAAACTAATAATTAATGACATATTTGCCACTAAAACCTACAACAGACAAATACAATCTAAAACTAATTCTTTCATCATGCATTATCAGTATTTATCATATTCGTTAATTACCATTGTAGATAAGATATATTACTATTTAAATATTTCTTTACAACAACACCACTTCGCATTGATATCGGATGTTACATAGCACAATGACTAGCCTTATAACCAAAAAAGTTTGGAATCTCACTAAAATAGTTAATTATGTCAGTAATTCATCTAAAAGATTATCTTCACATTTTATTTATTATCCTGATAATGAAAAACCAGTTGAAGGTATGTTTATATATTTTACAAAGTTTAATACTAACCAAAATTTTCATAATGGACTTCAATGACTTTAAAAATAAAAAGTATTATTTAATAATGTAAAGTATATAATTTATTTTCTAAATTTAAGGTCAAAGTGCTAAAATGAATATGATGCAGGCTATAAATAATGCCATGGATATTACCCTGAAAAATGATCCTACAGCTGTATTATTTGGTGAAGATGTGGGCTTTGGGGGAGTGTTTAGATGCGCTTTAGGTTTACAGGTACTTTGTTTTTTTTTTCGTTTTCGTTAAATATTTTATGTTTTCTAAAAATGTCTTTACTATTTAATAATGCTATCAAATTAAATTGTAAATATTAACAAAACATTATAATAATTGAAATAAGATAGGGTTAGCATGAGTAGAGTGAGTGGAACTTGTATTAATATAGAGAATTAAAGAAATAATAAACATTTAATTGCATACTAAACATTGCTATGGTGAATATTTTTGCTTAATACAGTTAACCAGTTTAATTATACAATGTGTTTCACCTGCTAGTGTGCTATGTCTCTTAAATTATTTTTGTTTTTATTGTTATTGGATATTGCATGTTTTCTGTCATGTTTTATATGGCCATCACTCAATTTTGAATGATGAGTTCTTGTAAGAAAATCAAACAGCAGTGTCGGGTGACAGCTATATATGTGTAACAATCAAAACCATAAACAAACTCAGAAATAGCATTTACTGTATTTAAGAGTAAATTAATAAAATAATCCACCTGCTAAAATCTTAATATTTTGGTTTTGCAAATGTGTTAATACATATATACACATAATAGGGGAGTATGAACTAAATTATATATACTATTTAATTTTAAAATCATGTTTCAGGAAAAATATGGAAAAGAAAGAGTATTCAATACACCTCTCTGTGAACAAGGCATTGCAGGGTTTGGCATTGGCATGGCCACAGCAGGCTCCACTGCCATAGCTGAAATACAATTTGCTGATTATATCTTTCCAGCTTTTGATCAGGTAACTATATACTTTATATAAATGTTGAAAAGTCAGAATAAAATATGAACTTTTACCTCTTTTACTAATTTAAAAGTGTTAAATTCTTAAAGTAATAAATTAAATGTTAAAAAGTTCTGATATTGACTTTAAAATATTTCATATATAAAGTATATATAAAAGTTTTATATTATTATGTATTAGATATTATACAGTAACATTAATAAGCATAGTCTTGATAATAGGTTCTCTCTGACTACTCTGCTATGCCATAACAAGTATACAGCTTTCATTAGATTTTTGTGATAAATAAGTAATCAGTGACAGCTTGATTTGTTCTTGGTTTTATTTCTCTGTTACAAATAATAATTTCTATTGCTTTATGTGTCTCTTAAAAATAAAAAGAAATAAAAGCTTAAGAAAAAACATTCAATTTTCATTAGATATTTATAATTTAACTAATATAAAATATTTGAGAATATGGTTTGATAATGCACTCATATGGAAGGAACATATTAATATAATGTGCAAAATAACAAGAAAATTTATTTATATATTTAAAAAAATGAGAGTTGTACTGGAATATTTATTGCCATCCATTACCTGGGACAGCAAAGTGAAATTACTATGCATGGGCACATAAAGTTTCGGGACAATCTTAGATTTCCGGAACATCTGGCAACCTTTCATATAAAATCATTCTTATTCTCACTGGCCCCCTACCCGTTGCCTCAACTAAAGACAGGCTGAGGCCCCTGACGCAGACGCGTGTGTCCGCCAGCTGGTGAACGAGGCGGCCAAGGCGCGCTACCGTTCGGGCGCGCAGTTCGCGTGCGGCGCGCTGACGGTGCGCGCGCCCTGCGGGGCCGTCGGCCACGGAGGCCTCTACCACTCGCAGAGCCCCGAGGCCTTCTTCGCGCACGCGCCCGGCCTCAAGGTGGAGTTCCAATGTTGCACTAACTTCATATACGGGGTTTTACTATTTTTTCCAATTCTACCCGTGACACCTAAATACTGACATATTGACTATAAAAGACGCAGTGTGACAGCGTCTGTCTATAAACGCGATTGGTTGTGGGTTCGATTCTCACTCGGAGAAGAATTATTGTATTTCCAGCCCGCTCCGCTCCAGTTAGACAGAGCACGGCGCCGAGTACCGCCATTCGACACGCAATACCACGATTTCGGTCAAGTGCGTGGAGAACGGAGTGTGTTGACTCCCGAGTTCTCTCTGGCTATGCTATTAATTTATTGACTTCTACATACTGACATCAACATAAATATATGTGTGACATATATAAAAATGGCCATGTTTTGTACAGATAGTAGTTCCGAGAGGCCCAATTACAGCTAAAGGCTTACTCCTCTCTTGTATAGAAGAAAGAGATCCGTGTTTGTTTTTGGAACCAAAAATACTATATCGTTCCGCCACAGAGGAAGTGCCAGTCGAGAGCTATACGTTGCCGATTGGTAAAGCGCAGGTGTTAAGAGAAGGTAAGTTTAAAAAATTTATTTTTTAGAAAATACTTATGAGTTTTGAACGCATAGACTCGAACCCGCGCCTCTTGTTTACCGTCCAAGCGCTCTGACCACTAAGCCATGCGTTCTAGATCCGGCTGCATGGTAATTCATATACGAACAAACATAACGGTTGTTGTAACAATACACTTTATGTTACAAATTCCTAAATCCGGCTGCGTTCAAACTTTTATACGTTTTTTAATTTCCTAATTGTAAAATAAAACTATAAAATGTTCAAAAGGTATGTTTAATTTAAATTATCTGAAGAAAAGAAATTAATGTTTGTTTTATTATACTTTATACTCAACAAGTAAGTTGTTCATAAATATGTAATTGGTAATAAATTGTGTTGTGGTGGCCATTTTAGATTTACAATTGTACTTCTTACAACTTACCTGATTATAATCTAAGACGCAAGTGTAAAACATGAAAGATTTTTTTTCAAAATATGTACTGATTTAACTCTACTATTTAGAGTTATTAGTCTAGATTTTATGTTTTCATATTTTTAAACCTCCTTGCTTTAATATACCGGAAGCTTTTTCCCGCATAGCAAGGTAGTCCGTCTCCCTGACTATCTAAGTTCTCACCTAATGCCAAGACAACATAGCGGGGAAAACGCGAAAATGCCGTGCTTTGTTGTGCCAGAACAATGAAAATAATTTATATCTTATCATTTCCCCGAGTCTTTGTCGAACCCACAAGCATTCGCGATTTACGTACCACTGCACCACATTACTCACCCTCTTCATATACATATATAAAAACATTTCGTATAGAATTCCAATAAAAAAAGTCATAATTGATCCCGCTACTCTCGGCACAGGCGACGCAGCGACGCTAGTCGCGTGGGGGACGCAAGTGCACGTGCTCTTGGAAGTCGCAGAACTGGCGCAAGAGAAGCTGGGCGTGCGCTGCGAGGTCATCGACCTCATGTCCATACTGCCCTGGGATGTCGATACTGTTTGTAATGTTAGTTTTTGATTTGTTATTAACTACTGGCATCACATATGTACTGACTGCTATATATTGACTTCTGCATACTGACTTCTACATATTGGCTTCTACATATGGACTTCTACATACTGACTTTTTCGTGCCGACAGACCAGTTTGCACGTTGTTGGCCTGGACTTGAGAATTGCTTGTATATGGCCCTTAACGAGCGTAACTCAAATATCAGTCTGAACCTATTCGGTGGACAGCTAGTTGCTATGTGCGATCAGTAATTTAAATACATGGACGATACGAAGCTCATCCCAGAATTGCCCATCCTAATTGAAGTGGCGAGAAATTGCTGGTGTAATTTACGATAAAGCGATTCCGGTCAAACTTAAAGGGTTGATCTATGGAACTATAATAAGACCAGTTCTTATTTATGGCTGCGGAATATGAGCTGTAAATGGACCAAATAATCTAAATAGCCGACGTGACGATGCTGAGGTGGAATTGCGGCGCTACCATCAACCAGGCTCGAGAACGTCCGCAACCAGCACTTGCGGAGAAGCCTGAGAGAGAAGAGAGGAAGCTGCCACGATACGGACACGTCAAAAAGGCCACCTGCAGCTTGATATTCCTGGTAGAAGTTCAGTAGGCAGACCCAAGGTGGTGGAAAGATGTAGTGCTGGAGTATATGAAAGAGTCCAAATTCACCGACGACGACTGACCTCATCACCATGTGGGAGGTTAGGAAGAGAGATATAGAGATACTGACTTCTTCATATTTTAACTTTTACATACTGACTTCTGTATATTGATTTCTATATACTGACGTCTATATAAGTTTCCTTTGAAGTATTTACATTTTGTACAATAAAAAACATTGTTAGTTGTCTATCAATGTTTTTATTGTACAATCATTTGTGATCGTAGATGATGAATTGTTTTATATTAAAATAGACAGACTTGTTTACATTATGTTACACTCCTTTTTTTATTAACTGAAATTACTAAAAAAATTTAAAATTTTAAGTTAAAAAACTGATTTCACAATTTTTCCCGTATAGCACGGTGGTCAGATATAACCTATATTTGTCTAGTTACCAGAGCGTAGAAATGAAAATATATATAATCATTCCCCCTAGTGAGAATTAAACCCGCAACGTATACAGTCAGACGCTGTCCCGCTGAGCCTCAATAGCCTCGTGTATATCTCTAAATTGGGCGGAGATTAGAAAACAGAGTGTCTTGACACTAACTCATCATCACTTACATGCTCTTACGTGTATTTAAATATTGCTTCTCACATATTCACAGTCAGTAAAGAAAACAGGCAGACTGCTCGTTTCGCACGAGGCGCCGCTTACGTCAGGGTTTGGGGCTGAAATTGCAGCCACTGTACAGGTAATTATGATTTTACTGTGTTTGTCCTTCACTCTCTAACTTCATTCTGATTCTCTTCTTTACTTCTTTTTAATTTTTTTTAGTTTTACACTTTTTCCCGCATAATAGGGAAGTCACAGAGAACCTTGTGTCAAGGCACTCTCCGAACCCACTACCGATCGCGTTAACAGTCAGACAGCCTCCAAGCAACTGATGCCCAGCTGATTCATGATTAATGGGGTTGATGAAGAAATAATGCTTAGTCCCCTCTGCGCAGGAGGAGTGCTTCCTGCACCTGGAGGCGCCGGTGCGGCGCGTGGCGGGCTGGGACGCGCCCTTCCCGCACGTGTTCGAGCCCTTCTACTTGCCCGACAAGTGGCGGTGCGTGGAGGCGCTTGCGCAGCTGCTCAAGTATTGACGGTAGATGCTAACTGAATGTAAATAAATTCTTTTTTTTATATTGTTGTTTTTGTTTGTTTTGTGCCTACGTATTATCTATGCCTCTTTAGAATTGGTCCAGTTGCTTCTAAGTTCGTTTTTAAGACTAGAAGTTTCTAATGAAATAAGATATTTTTTCTATTTTCCTTTGGAAAAGTGGAAGTAAATGGCGCTCGCGCAGTTAATTTTACATTAAAATAAATCTTCATAAGTAAATGGATCTGTGTTTCTTTTTATGTTTGTGTAAATAATAAGCTTTTTTCAGCTTCACCCACTTTCCTTCATAGCACGGTAGACAGAGAATCTAATGTCGAGACAACCCTTCTCCACTTTCCGTCCGACATCGTGTTGAATGGCGGAACTCAACGCCGCCCTTTGTCTTCTTACCATAGAGGAATTGTGGGAATCGAACCCACAATTAATCTAATTTACAGCCACACGCTGTTCCACTGCGCTCCGGTGGCCATTATTAAATAGCGACGTGTTTTTGTGTTATTAATACACTTTGTTATTAATACTTGAATAGTATTGAATATTTGAATAAAGAAGTTTCTAATTAAATTACTTATTTTTAAATAATTGTATATGCTTTTTATTTGTTTTTAATTACCTGAACGTCCTGTAAAAGTTACATAAGTTTCTGTTAAGCTATTTCCAACGAAATATTTTAATCAGACTTATTCTTTAATAAGCCTGACTGAAAACGACTAATATTAAGTACTAAAGAAAATACTATATAAAATAAATGATTTATCGACATATTTTTCCTAATAAACTTAACTTTGGAATGGACATTTCATATACAGTATCCAATATAGTATTTTGTTTAGTACCTAATGTTAGCCGTTTTAAAGATTCAAACGCATTGACTATGCCAGCTTTAATATAGCAAAGGCTGTATACGAATTCTGTTTATGCTAAAGTAAAATTAAACTACTTTGTTTTATTTTAGTTGCTATCGATTCTTTTATATATTTTATAACTTTATGGAATTTGACGGAGTAATGGCTAAAGATAGCTAAAATTTATTTTTGCTGAATACTTAGTGCCATTTAGTGGTGGTCATATCAATGTCTATTAAAGATGTCACTAAAATTTCTTTGTTAGAATAAGGAGCTTTATATAATGACAATATTTTTTTTTCTTAAGAGAAACGATCTTTTCCTGTAAGTATATTCAGTGTTCTATCTTTAGTAAGAAAAGGGCATAAATGAGTTTAATAATTATACATATTACAAATGTGTTGAAAGAATAAGTGTACCCAAAAAAACCACATGCAGTTGTGTCCTTGTGTCATCGAAGCTACGATATGTCCTTTTATTAAATTTTCTTTAACAAAATCCAATATTGAAAAGCACTTTCCAAGAATATTAAATTTACCATATAAAAATCTCTTATATATATATATATATATATATATCTCAACTCAACTCAACTCGTAATGAATATTGATTTCGGACTGCTTTGACACAAGGTTCTCTCTGACTATCCTGGTATGCGAGATAAAACGTCGAGCTGCTTACACAATTTTGTAGCACTCCACTTGGTGCTAATTCAGCAAATTCTCGCAGAAATAAACTCAAAATTATGTAATATGGGTACCGACATTTTACGATTCCATTAATGATTTTAAAATATACTCTTAGCAAATTTCAAACAATGTAATTAATGTAACTTGACTACACCTTAATACCACCAGAACTGTTATTGGCACTTAAAACGATTAGTGTTAAGGAGGGTTTTTATAAGCCACAACTGGCAATCTGTGTGCCTTTATTACAGTTGTACAATTGTCTTAGAACTAGAGACGAAACGAATATTTGGTAACTATCCGGTATCTGGCCTATCTCATCTTATTTTCACTATCCGGCCGTATACCGGATAGTAAAATAAAAAAACGATTATTTTACACTCTCCGGCTGGCTTGGTAAGACTAGCTTTTCAAAATTTCCAATCGCTAAACATTGTTAGGTGCTGAAAGACACAACTATGGGTGCTGGGTATTCGAATAAACTGACCACTAAATGTATGGGTCGTTATATTCGGTATCCGGATATCCGGTGTCCGTTTTGTCTACTTAAAACTGTAGCATGTGTCATTTAAGGAATATTACTGTAAAAACTACTGATGGACCTTCACAGGTTAATAAATACCAAAAACATACATATATACAATAGAGGTAAAATAATATAGCAAGAATTTTCTTAAATTATTTATTAAAAGTGAAAATCAATCCATAAAAAATAACACTAGAAGATAAATGTAGTTAATAAAGTACGTAAATTATAATTAATGTCAATATTAAAGAAACCAACACACTAAGAAACAGTGCCATTGTAGAGTAAGTGGGCATCAGAAACCTACTCTTACAAGCTACAGGCATTATTTTAAACATTTTGTTCTAAAAAACAGTAAACTGAAGTAACAAATGCAAATTATGAATCTAACAACTTAGAATTATGATAAAATTACATTTTTTTGTGATGTCCAATATTTACAATGTCAACACTATTTTATTTTATTTATTACAATTGCAACACCGAAGTGGGATTCCATTGAGATATACAGCACTCGTTTTAAACTTTCTAATCGATACCAGTTTGTGTACCTAGAAATTCCTAGATAAAACTGAAAACCTAGATAGCTTTTTCCTATAATGGATTTTAGACCATTGACCTCAGTGCATACCCAACAGTTGACCAACAGCTTAAAACTATTATGCAAACTATTATTAATCAAAGGACCGCTTCTAAGTGAGCATTTTCAAAACTTTGTAACAATAAAAATATCTTCAATCTTTTTCAGTTCTAATTAGAAACAATCCTTTGTGGAACACAAAAATATAAACATACTAAAATCTACAATTTTGTACGCAATAAATAGGTTTTAGATGGTCTTATTCATCCCAGGATCTTTTTGAGCGGGATGATTTAATATATGGTCCTGACGATGGCGAATTGGGGAATCTCTGCATGTATCTCTCTAGGCGCAAGTACTTGACGGTGATGAGACGACCTTCGTACCACCAGCCGTGGAGGCTCTTGTACACCACTCCAGCGTCGGCCTGCGTCGCGCACTTCACGTAAACACAACACGACGTCCTCTCTATATCAATATGAAGGATATTACAGCAGTCGCATTTCTCCAAAATAACGTCTTGGATAACAGTCCTTAAATTGGGATTTGCATCATTCTTCTCGAACATGTGACGGATTTTTAAGCAATTTGTTGGTGAAACTGTTAAGTTGTTTACCGAACCCTCCTGAGTCTCAAAGGCCTGGCCCTGCCATGACGTGCTTCTTTTAGGACTACTGTGCGACGCTACCCACCTCCACACTCTACAATCTTCTCCATCAACAGACTGCACCTCCATCCTCACTCGGCTCTCATTTTTCTGAATAAATTTAACTGCGGAATCCCAAATGGAACTCATTTTCTCCCTATTCTGGGGTGATATTAATGCATCTCTTACGTGGTCGACGGATATGTAGGGCACCCCGCTGTTCTCAGTCTCTTGTGATATCACATCTATAATCTGTTCAACCATAGAATAAATTTCATCGCTTTTTCTTTTTTGATAGTTTACATAGTATTTGTAAAATCTTTGTAACCCTAATATTAGTATTGATAATATTCCTACTACAATAAAAGTCGAACCAGCCGAGTATAAAGTGTTAACAAATAGACATGAAATCGGTGTAGAGGGGTCAGAGAGTGCCAATGCGACAGTGCCTTTATTTCTCTGTTGGACGACAACATCAGTTGATGAAAGAGGTATATATTCAGCATCTTTTGTATATAAGTTTTTAAGCTGAACCACATTCAAGCCCCATCTTGGATTGTGCACAAGTAAAACTTGTAAGTTATTCAGATCTGTTCTACACTGGCTGACATCAGCAGTCTCAGCTCGAGCACTAGCTAATTCAATTATTTCTCTCTCTGTAAGATAAGGTAAAGCACCAGGCTTTCCGCACTTGTATGCCGCTGACCGGGCAGTTAGTTCAGGATGTATAACCTTAAGTAAATCTTTAGCGTAACTAACATGCTCTTTTGGGACACAATTTATTCCTGGTCTGTTCCCAGGTATATTTAATTGACATATTGGTATTACGCTATTCTGGTCATCAACAACTGAGGTGATGTCATTTTTCTTTACTATGTACATAAAAAATAGACAAAAAAAAAAAAGTGCAACAAGAGCAACTAGGGCAAGCGAAACTAGATTGTTTTTAAGAAATTTCTTATCATTAGCTGCTTTATAGTCAATTATGTCAGATCTAGCTATTCCTGTCACATATGACCTTCTCGGGAGCAATGTGCTTCCGTTAGTTGTGTCTCTGTCTAAGTAACTTGGTTTTGGAGCATCAGGTTTGAGTGCCGATAGTCGTCTAGTAAAATTGCTCAGGTATGGAGATTCTACTTCATCTACAGTAGAAGTTGAAGGTTGGTATGTACTAGTTGTGTAGCTCGGTGTGTAACTACTCACAGATGGTCTGTCTGCCAAAGAAGATGTTAAGCCAAGTCTAGATCGTATTGAGTTCAATTGGTCTGAAGAAGATAGTGAAGAATAGTTTGACTGAGACAAAGATGGACGAGAGAAAATGGAAGTTTTGGGTGGGCTTATTGACGCATCATTAGCAGGTAGAGTGCTAGAAATATAATCACTAGACCTAGAGCTACTTCTAAAAGGACTGGACGTTTTCTTATCATTGTCAACATCACTGTCGGAACCAGTTTCATAGTCATCTTGGTCATTTGCTGAATATGTATGTGTTATCCGACGTGTTGTTACAGTTTCAATTTCTTCATGCGTGCGGACAGGTGACTTTTCCTCCTCAGACTCTGAGCCTTTGTCGGCATCACGTTTGAGAGGAGAATCTTTTTTTAAAGGGATTCGCCTAGCTTTGTTGGTTACAGGTGGGAGCATAGCCCCGCCAGTAGTAACGCGCCGACCTCGCCTTTCCTTTGCACTATTAGACTCTAAGTCAGATTCTTCTCCACTTGAATACCTGGCTAAAGACCGCCTGCTCTCCACTTTGGCGTCAACACTGTTCCTGGGCTTGGTTTTGTTGTCCAATACCATTTTTAACTTTTTTACTAATAACTTTCTTGTAGACGCTGTAATTGGCATAATAGGAAACCCATGTTCGGCTAGTTTTGTGCGGAGCTCCGCATCTGACATTGAATCTACTTGATCGGCCATTGTGAAATCTGCAACAGAATTGTACCTTTTATATACACTTTCACTTATTATTTCGCTATATACAATTTCTAAATTGTAAATAATACAAGAATTCACCTTATAAATAGAGCGTACACACAAAAATGACGTCAATTTCTAAAATACAAAATTCACCGGCGCGTCATCTCGCACGCGCTGCGAACGTTACATTTAGAACACGATGTTGCCATTATTTCGATTATAAATTATATTTTGAAATATTGAGTAACCTAATCAAATACTACACAAAACTAAAACAACTAAACAATCATTATATGATGGACTATGATAATATTAAATGAACCATGCTATTTTTGTATTATCAATAGACAATAATTAATATAAACATTATGATAACACATTTTTATTTCTAAGTAATAATGAATTTGTCTGGTTTAAGCTATGAAAATATTTCATAATAACTTTAATGGAACTATAACAATAACATGGTGACTATTAGAATAGAAATAACATTTGACTATTCTAATAAAAAAATGATTTTAATAAAAAGTTAATATCGATTTATGAAATCATTTCAAAAAATAATTAGTCTATCATAAATTGTAGTATGTGGTATTTATATTAAAATAGAAATCAAATTAACAATAACAATGCAATTTTATAAAAATAAAGATATAAAATTATCTTTATGAATGATTTAACAACAGTCTAATCAGCAAATTACAAAATCAAGTCGTAACAATTTTTTATAAATCTTATATGTTTATATTACTTATAAAATTACTTACGAACTCGTACCAATAATACAAATCGAGTAAATCGATTTGTTAAAGATAATTGATTGACATATCGAATGCTCATTGGCGCCAATTTCAATTGTAACATTATGCAATTGTTTTGGCGGCAAATTTAGTTTTGAAACTTTGATATTAAATTTAAAGTGGTGTTCACCACCAGTGGTATTTTAAGTATAATAATTTATAATTATATTACCCATATCTTACACTAGTGAAAGTCAAATTCTGTGAAAATTAAACTTTATGATGTCTGTATGTTGTGTTTACACTGTCTTTTAAAGTTTCCTGTTCTGTATGTCAAAAATAAATTGGTAACTGTTAATTGCTCGATTATTTATTTTAATTAAATATTGAAGTTAATAAAAAAAATACTAAATCATGAATGATTTAAAATACGACACCATTTACAACACATAAAGAGCATAAATGATAAGTTAATCTTTGAAGTTGAAATGTATGTATGTAAATCATTCGTTGATATTTTCTTGATTTACTAATCTTACACACTATTTATTTCTTATCTTCAATAATTTATATTACTTCAGAACAGAAGATTTATCTAAAAGAAGCCTTGCAGCATGTACTATGCTGGCAGAATTGACGAACATTGTCTTGTCACCAGCGGAGAAATGTTTTTTTTAAATATAATCATACCCTGAGTTGTTATCAACCCCACAACCTTTGCCAATACAGTCTGCTGCTGTCACACTGTGATAGCATCTTGATCAATAAAAGAAAAGAAACACTTGAAATTGAAAGGTCTTTATTATCAAGTATATCAGTTTAAAGAACATTTATTACAAATATGTTTCAAAACAATTAGTATATATTTCACAGCACATTCAGATTGAATAGTCACAAATATTATATTTCATTATAAAAAGTCTCCAAGGAAACAATAACACTAAGAAGAATATTTACAGTTACATTTTAGTTATATATTATTTTATAACATTAACATTGTCTTATCTATACAAATAAATTGAAATTTCTGTTGTTAATATTAAAATAACCGCTTTTTACTAAATACATATGACGTATATATACCACTACATATACGAACTAAATTTTTTTTCTATTTTTGCCTGTCGATTTATTCTGGCTAATCTCTGTAACAGCTGGACCGATTTTGACGGAACTTTCACTGGCAGATAGCTGATGTAATAAGGGCTAACTTAGGCTACTTTTATATTAGAATTCCACGCGGACGAAGTCACGGGCTCATTTAGTTTAATATTAAACATATTACAACAGTCAAATGACTATTTTTTAAATCTTAAATTAGTTACTTTTTTTCTTAAACAGCTATATAATATATAGCAAGTGCCGCAGTAAAAAGTATTATAAAATTATAACTTGTAATAAAAAAATGTTCATTCAAGTTTCAAAAGCTTTCATTAGACAGCTTTTGTGGGTTTAGAATTAAGTACTAATTTACATTACAAAGTGAGCTTATTCACACTAATCATAAACTTTTAATTAAAAACAAAAAAGAATTGTATACAATGGCTACAGCTTCACGCTATTTTCCAGGCTAGTCAGTGAGAATCTAGTGTCAAAACACTCCATTTTCCACTCTCCGACCGACACCGATACGTTATGTGTTGAGTGGCGGAACTTAACGCCGCGCTCATCATATTTCTTCACCATTTTTTGTATATAAGATTAAATTGCAAGTATATAATATTGCAATTTTATATTTGGTGGCCAACAAACAACTTTAATTTAAAAAATGTACCATAAATATAAATCTATACAAAGCTTGTGAGCTTTGTAAGAAAATAACTTCTATTAAGCACACACAACCTCTGGCTGTAAACGCAATGCACGTGGGTTTAATAGTTTAATATACTTTATTAAGTCGATAAATTTTTGTGAAAAGGATAGGGAAATGAATATTTAAGATTTTAACATATTGTATTTGCTCATACTTGTAAGATAAACTGCGGCTATATATGAAACAGACTGTTCTGAGCTAATACATACTAGTTGTGCTCATTCTATGCAATTTTTTCATGTTCCTTATTTTTTATTATTATTAGAAATAAAGAGCCCTCGTATGTAATTAGTAGGTATAGTTTCAGTCAGTTACTTTTAGTTTGCATAACTAGTAGTCTGCCAGTTCACACCGGCCGCCAGCCCCCGAAGAAGGTCTCCAGCTCCCGCGCGACGGCGAGGCACAGGCGGTCCTGGTAGGGCGCCGCCACCACCTGTACGGCCAGCGGCAGGCCGGCGTGCGCGCCCGCGGGCACGGCTGCGGCAGGCAGCCCCAGCACGTTGTACAGCATGGCGTAGGCCACGCCCGAAGCGCGCGCGATGCCGGCGCCGTGGGCGTGCGCGGCCGAGCTGTGCGCCGGCGTCAGCAAGACGCCGCGCGCGCCCAGCGCCTCCGCCAGCCGCGCGCGCAGCCGCCGCGCCGCCGCGCCGTAGCGCACGCGCGCCTCCGCGTCCAGGTACAGCAGCTGGCGCTTGAGCAGCGCGAAGCCCAGCGCCTGCAGCGAGCGCGTGCCGCCGCCGCACGCCAGCTTGGCCAGCTCTAGCGCGAGGCTGCGCGAATGCTGGCGAAAGATCAATACAAAAATTATGTAAATGAAATTAATATAAAGTAATTTGTCTATTTATAATAACTCACTTTAGGGTTGGCCGGATCTTGCAACATATTTGGAATATCTTTCATAGAGAAAAACACCGACACTGACATCTCCACTGAGTCTTCTAACTCTTCGAATTTGTCCTGAAAATTTGTAATGACATGGATTATAATATTTTTTCTATGTCACATAGAAAAAATATTGTAATTGCATATTATTCCGATAATAATGTCCCTTAAAGGATCAATTATTATCGGACTAATAAGCAATCGTTTTCAATGAACACTTTTGTTTATTTGCTATGTCCTTATTAACGTTTAAGTCTATACCTATATATAATAGACCGTGTATTCATGTGGCATATATCGGCAATTACCATTTTTTTTAGTAGAGTAAGAGTAAAGATAAAATCTAGTGATGACACAAATATTGGCTTTTGTCGATAAATCTTTAAAGAAGGGCAATTTTTTGTGCAAATTCCATGAATATGAGAATATTTCGTCATCACTTTTAGTTGATCCTTGTTTTTAAACTAGTTTTAGTAGTTATTTCATTGTTTATTTATTTCATTTTAATAAATCAACTTAATAATTAAGTCAATATCAATAGCGAAATAATTTAAAACTGAACAGTGACGAAGTGTGAAATTTTGTAGAGGTAACCTGGCGTTAAAAAAAAACATTAAAATCCTGGCGATTATATAAATATTTCAAATTTACAAAAAAAATTGATTTTTGCAGTGGTCTTGTTAGATTAGAAATGTAGAAAAGGTAAGTCAATGGAGTCGCTCACCGGCTGCAGCGCGGCCCCGCGGCTTTGCAGGTGGCGCGCGGCGGCGAGCACGGCCTCCTGCACGCCCGCGTGCACGCGCAGCAGCGCCGCGGACGTCGACGCCTCCGTCAGGTAGAACACCTGCTTACGACAGACGACGTCTCATAAAGATATCTTAAATAGATACCGAATTAAAACTTATTTTAACAACCGTGCCACCTCCCGTATTTTAAGGATCAGAGACAAAACATTAAGTAAAAGAAAAGCAATAAATATAAAAGTTAGTTTTGTGTATATGTTTACTGGGCTTTTTTCCAAAATACAACTCGAAAAATAAACAAAATAGGAAATTAGAGGTATAATTGATGGATATGCTACTTGCTAATTACCACTTCTCCGTTCTAATTGTACAAACACAAGAACCTTGAGCTGCGCGACGTCGACGGGCTCGTCCAGGCGCAGGCGCGACGCGTTGGCGCCGGACATGGCGCGTAGCAGCGGCGCCAGGTCGGCGGCGTGGCGCGTCATGGGCCCCACCGTGAGCAGGCGCGCGTAGTTCTCGTCGGCCAGCGTGGGCACGTGGCCCGCAATCGGGATTATACCTGCGAGGCGCCGGTGCCAATCTAAGTTTAATTGTGTTCATTTCTTAGGTTCATTTTTATTAACAAATATAATATAAAACAGATTCACACCACCCTTCACATTTTTATCTTGAGGAATTCCGTTATTGATACCCGCCCGATCGGGGACTCCAAAACTGGCAGGGAGAGATCGTGTCTTATGACGACCACTATTGAGACGTCCAGGCTGGTCATATGTCCAGCGTGTAATAGGCCGTCTTCTCGAGGCAGTTGTCAGTGGTGGCAGCGAGCGTTCGGCTCCTCCCCAGAGAGCCGACATAGGTACTTACCGAAGGATCGATGCCCCGAGAGTACCTGCGTGGTGCGGAAGGTTACTGCTTCTAGGAACTGCCTTGGTCGTTAACCAGCCGGCAGATGATGTTCCCAGCCGGGACTCCCACTCTTCTATTGCGGCAACCCGCGCCACTTCGAGTGGTGCTGACTCCGCTAGGTTTCCAAACATCAAGCCCCGATGCGAGCAACAAACCAACGAAATAGCATCCAGGTCTCACAGCAAGACTCCAGCCAGCACGCACGCCACCTCACTGGAGATGTTTCGATACCCCCGTACTGCGCACGTCGCAGCAAGATGATAATTTGCCGGTCCAGGACGTCTGCTCCTACGAGGGCACCATAGAGGGCCATCGACCTGACCCCTCCGATGTACAGCCGACAGCTTTCCGCGCTTGACCCACTAATGTTAGGCAAAAGGTGCACCAGAGCCGCCGCTGTCTTCAACAGTTTCGGGGCCACGATAATAAAGTCGTCCCGGAAACTCTACAGCCCGTCCAAAACAACTTACTACAACATTTAGTCTAACGAAATTATGTAAACGCCTGAACCAAAATATGCAAAAAAATAAAATATACAAAGATGCTGATAACAAAAATAAATTGCAACAAGCGTATAAGAATTTCGACGTAACTTAATAAGAACGCATATAAAATAACGTAGCTGAAGACCTATAACGCGCTCTTGCTACGATTAATATATTTTTAAATATTATCCTTTTAGTGTGTAATTAACTTATTATTTAGAAATAATACACTATAAAATTTGAAAGACTTGAACCTAGAACCGTTCAATCAGCGTCTAACAACTAAAAGACTTACCGGGCGTAGGCTTGTGTCCGTAAACGCCGCAGAAGGCAGCGGGGATGCGTATAGAACCCGCGATGTCCGACGCCACGGAAAATGGCGACGCGCCGCACGCTAGTAGCGCTGCCTGTAACCAGAATATTGTTTATGAAATCTTTAGTTCTTGCGATTTTTACAAATTTTAAATGAAACTATGTTAATAATGGTAGATACTTGTGGCCACAGTTCATTGTAAAGTGTTTTCGAAATGTCATGTCGGGTTTTCGTAAATAAATTTGCGAATACCTAAAGATCAATCGAGATAAAATAGATTGATTTAATAAAAAAATTTCAGCCTTTACAGTTTTACGATGTCTACTCCATAAAATAACCGTACCAAAGATAAGGGGTTCAACAACAATAGTTTACGCTGAATCAGCGAACCGAGATTATATTTTATACTAGCAACCCGCTCGCGGCTTCGCCTGTAAGCCACATGACTAAGCTATTTCGCCCGCCTGCGTTCTCACTTAAATCACAAACTTTGCTTAAATTTATAATTCATTAGCTTAGTTTTGTATATTTTATAAATTCTTCGCTTGTATGGAATATTTCTACAGCATCACGCCTTTTCCCGTATAGCAAGGAGAACCTAGTGTCAAGACTCTCCGGTGTCCGTCTTCCGCCCGAATTCCAAACATTGTTGAATGACGGAATGCAATGCCGCGATTTCTTTTGTTACCAGAGCGGAGTAATAAAACCAACAACCATCGCGTATAGACAGGCGCTGTAATACTGCGCCACGACGACCACTTTAATACATGATTTCTTTAATATTGAACTTAAATCAAACCGAAGACTTTAGTATTTTTTAATTCTCCCACATTTTAGAGAGACATAGGCACACAAAAAATTGTATTAAGATATCTTTAAAAAAATCTTTTGTAATCATTTTTGAGATATTGCACGTCGTGTAGTTGATTTGAAAATTTTGAAAGATTATTTGTGTGTGTGTCAAGCACTTCCTAACTAGACTTCTAGGATGTAAATCAGGGTAATCTTCCTATGTTATAGCTAGAAAAAAAATACATACCTCGCCACCAGACGATCCTCCAGGGGTCTTACTGAGACAGTACGGATTATTCGTAGTGCCCCTCAACAAGTTCGTAGTTTCCCACCCTAAGCACAGTTCTGGTGTGTTCGAGACCAGCAGCGGAATGGCCCCGGCTAGCTTAACTAGGCGGACTGCTTCACCATCCTCAGTGGCTCTTCGACCTGCGTATTCTAGACACCCTACTGCGTTTGATAGCCCTGTATGTAAGATAGATAGATAGATCAATGACTATTTAATTTAATCAATGCAGATTTTTTCATATTCACGCTTTTTCCTGCAAGCATGGACTCACTGACTAAGAGAGAATATAGTGCCAAAACACTAACTTTAACACAATCAACCCTAAGATGAAATCGAAGCCACGACCATCATTATCGACGCGTTGGCACCTCACGGCAGTGACTTTATATAATGACGATACTATCGTGCCATTCGGTAATTTAAACTTAATACTCGGTGGGTTTAATCTAACTCGAAGGCATGTCAAAGGGCATTTAGTATTGTTACGTAATAAACTCACCAGCCAACGAGCAACTCTCTTTCACAGTAAAAGGTATACCCAACAGTGGTTTCTCGCTAAACAACTTTTCAATTTCCCCTTTGACCCTCGCTTCGGAGATCAATCTATCGACTTCCCTCGCATCATCTAAAGCCGAACGATAGCGTTCATCGACCACTGCATTTATAAAGGGATTCACTTCTTGTATCCGTGATATGTAGCGTGATACAACTTCTTCACTTGTTATCTAGAAAAAAAATATTTTTCATATTATAGTTATCGATAGTATAAAGGAATCTATACTATAATTTTCTTTTTTCTATGTTAAGACCAGGCAAACGAGCTAGCAGGTCGCCTGATTTTAATTGATTGTTTTTAAGAAGTTCGTTGTACGCCGTTTGAAGAGTCCAATATCATAACTATGAGGGAACAGGTCTGGTGGAAGTTGGATAAAACATCAGTACAAACAGAATGGTTCTACGCGCACATATTCGGAACTACTAGATAGACTTCAATGAAACCTTTTTCATTGTAAAGCTTTTGAACCTGGGCGGGACTAAAGGTATTAGTTATTGCAAAGAGTGAAACACCTGATTTAGAACCATAATAGACCAGACAAACAATAAGATATAAGGGAATGGCGTCAATCAGTGTAATGGGTATTTTGGTGTGAAGAGTTATTAAGTCAACGCAAACGAAGTTGCGGGCAGCTACTAGTGCAATATATTTCGTGAAATCTTAGTTAGTCGATAAAGGAGTAACACCCCTAGGTTCTGCTGGCTTTACAAGATAATAGATTTTTTTTGTTAAACTAACGCGCATTGGAAAATACCAGGTAAATTTATGTAAAATAACTAAAAAGTCCTAAACGAGGTATAGAGATCCCTTTTCTACGACCAAGAACATAAACTCTTGTAGAATTTGACTTATCTTAATATAATATAGATATAATCTCTCTAAATATATAATACTCAAGAATAAAATGGAGGCAGCGATTCAATACAATTAAAATCATTTATTTGTGGAAGCAATATGCAAATGTTTATTGCAGCGGGCGCAATGTGCAACGGTTGCCAATTCCAGCGTAGGCCTGCAGCGTACTAATAATAAAGCTAAGAATACAGATATACTTCACTGATATGAAGTCATGCTTAAGGTGTGCAATAGTAATTAATGGATTAATATATTTACTATGGTGACTAGGCTTTAATTGTTATAGCTTTATTAAAATGTGCAGAACTGTTGCGTTAGCAACGTGTATGTCACTTATAAATCGTATATCAAAGAATTTCGATGCAGCCGGATCTAGAACGCATGGCTTAGCGGTCAGAGCGCTTGGACGGTTTCCAAGAGGCGTGGCGAATCCCGCTGCGTTAAAATTTTTAAACGTTTCCACATACATATTTTTTATCTCTTAAGTGTGTGAATAATACTTAACTTTTTTGTTTTAATGTCTTATTTTTAAAGTGTTATTTACACACTTAGGATATGGCAATCCTGCAGTGTTCACATTTTTATACGATAATAGTAGCAAACTCTTAAATTATATGAGCATTTTTTAAATACTAGCTTTACATAGTAAATTAGACTTAAATAAAATACCAAAGTAAGTGATATAAGGTTATCTGCTCCATTAAAGCCCACGACCACTAAGGCGACGATTTACCTGCTTACACAAATTATTTATAGGATATAGACGTCAAATTTAAAAGCGATAACTAAGTACACTTTCCTTACATAATGTTCTAACTGATTACGATCAGGACAGGTACTCTCAAGTAAAATTTCCATTTTTTTTATACTGTAATTTGAATGGACACTAGCCTTAGTGGTAATAGACGTGAATTTCCTTTTTCTAGGCGAATTTCTTTAATATAATTCTTTCACACTACAGTTTTTACAGTTACAGCTTATAGACTTTCATGGGATATAACATAGGAAATCTCTGTATTTTACAGTAAACAAGTTTCATAATAGACAAAGCCATAAGGTTATTTGTTTCTTGGATATAATTCAATTAGGATAAGGAAGGCGAATTCTTGTCTTGTTACGCGTAGTAAATAGTAAATGACAGTGGCTGTGGGCTTAAATTACACAAAGGGTTAGCTGGGTAGTCAAAGACAACCTAGTGTCAAGACACTCCGTTCTCAACTTTACGTCCAAATCCAAGACATTGCGTGTTGAATAGCGGAACTCAACGCCACGTTATAACTTACCTGAGCGGAAATAAAAACAATGAAAGGGATTAGTAATCTGAATTGGAGACAGTTCTAAATTTAGTGACAAATAATAATATTTGCTGTCCTTACTTTGCCTTCTTTTATACATTTGATAATATCCGTAGCGCTTTGCAGTAGTAACTTGTCCGTTAACGGCGGCACTTTCCGATTGTTTTGTAACGAGCGCAGCCAGAAGATCGGTGTTAATATGAAATTCAGTATCCGAAGGCAAATGCCTATTATCCACACTCCTACTTCCATTCTAGAAATAAAAAAAATACATATTAATTAAGTAATGCACTTAAAATATAAGCACAAAACTTTATTTTATCAGCTTTACGCATTTCTTCATATAGCAAAGGATTTAGAGACAAGTTAAAGTCAAGATATTGCTTAATTTACTTTTCGCACGAAATCAATATATTATTATAATTATTACCTCGAATGGACATCGAATCTAGAACCGAAAACCTTTCCAGTCAAGACATTGCCCCATTGCGCCATGACGGCTTCACATATACATGCCTATCTATATGAAAATTTAAAGTCTTCGCATGTGTAACACATTACACATTTATTTTTATTTATTTTTTTAACATTTTTTAAAGTGTTATTCGTTATGCGTTCAAATTTTTATACGTTTTCTAAATAAGACATTACACATTTATTGATATTTAGTATAATTAGAAAAAGCGGCGTTGAGTTTCGCCATTTCTTTAAAATGGATGGAAATTGGAGAAAGCTCTTCAGGTTCAACACAAACATTATTTTTTTAATTAAAGAATGAAATATATTTAAAAATGTATCAAAATGAATCAGATAATTTAATAAAATTATTTAATACAAATTATTACATAATAAAAATTTAAATGGTTATTTTAAAATTAATATAACTACGTCAGCAACTCCCACGCTAATGAACCGCAGAACGAAAGTCAATCAAGTTTATTGTTTACGTGAACAAAGTCAATAACATTGAACGACAAATGATAAATGAGGCTTTTGACAATATATTTGAACTTTCTTTATTTTGAAATTGTATAAGAGAAGACTGTTATATCCGATTTCAAGCAAATTTGAGCAACTTTTCTATATTATTAAAAAGATTTTATATATTTTTATGTAATTTACATTATTAATAATTTGATTTGTATATTATTAGTGACTAGGATAATATTGTTTTATTTAATAATCCTCTAAAAAAATTTTAAATGTCGCATTGAAATCTTCGAAATAAAAAATTGATTATTTTTTCTAAAGTAAACTGCACGTTTAAAAGCAACCAAGTGAAAGTCAGTGAATTTAGATGTTCACTATAAAATGAATATAAGCAATATATTTAATGTCAATTAAGCACTAATTAACAAATCGGAATCAGAGTTCATCTGTAGTAATAATAAAAAAAACCAAATGCCATTAAAGAGATTGCAACAATTTTGGGAATTAAAATTCTGTTAAGCTGCGATGTATTTCATAGCGAAGGCTACACGATATACTGAGTACGTGTGGAGAGGCTTTAATACTGATATTACCCTAGAGTGGTTGTATGCAACATATGACTGTACTTGTAATTTACATATAACCTATTAACTTTTTAAAATTAGTTAAAAAAAAGTTGCTTCAATTTCATCAGGGTTATGTTACGAAAATACTGTATTGTTATGGTATCCATATCAAAATTTTAAAGCAAATCAAACGGTAAGAATTGGGTAGAAAAATGCAGGTGGAGCTCATAAAAGCGCTGTATGTACAATTGTATATAAAGGTGTCCCAAAATACACGCAAAATTAGAATTTTCGCGCCATTTGTAAAGTGTCGCCAATCAAAAAAAAAACAGCGTGACATCTGACAGTTCAGGGCTATTAAAAATGGAGCGCTACACAAAAGAAAACGTATTTATATTTTTAAGCAATATTTTGCAAATAATTAAAGTTTGGCAGCAACAGTTGGCAATTTTCGTACAAAACATGGTCGGGATAGTGATTTAACTTCATCAACAGTAAAGCGACTAATTAAAAAAATTTGAGAGAATGGATCTATTAGTTATCTGAAACAGTCGGGCCGTCCTCCAACAAGTCTTTCAACACAAAACATTGAAGCAGTTCGAGAGAGTGTCGCTGAGAGCCCAGGAATATCAACTCGGTGCCGTGGTCAAGAATTGGACATTTTGAGAAGCTCTCACCGAATCTCTCACGAAAGATTTGCATCTTCATGCTTATAAAGTTCAATTGATTCAAGAACTAAAGCCTACTGACCTGTTGAATGGATTATGGAAAACAAAAAGTGGATGCAGATTTTTCGAAAAAAATCATTTTCAGCGATGAGGTTCATTTTCATCTTGATGGCTTTGTTAATCCACAAAATTGTCACATTTGGGATTTATAAAATCCACAAGTGATTGTTGAGAAACACATCCATCCACAGCGTATCACTGTTTAATGCGGATTTTGGAGGTTTTATCGGACCATTCTTCTTCGAAAATGCAGCTGGTCAGACAATAACGGTTATTGGTGCTCGCTATCGCGACATGAGTTTTTTGTGCCAAAATTGCAAGATATGGATGTGGACGGTATGCGTGGTTTCAACAAGACAGTGCCACATGCCATACAGCCCGAGAAACAATTCAATTACTGCACGAGTCATTTCCTGGTCGCGTAATTTCCCGTTTTGGTGATCCGAATTGGCCGCCCAGATCATGCGATTTAACGCCGTTGAATTTTTTCTTTGGGATTTTTTTTGAAGTCTAAGGTTTATGTCAACAAGCCCAAGACCACCCACGCCTTGAAGAAGGAAATTGAGCGCTGTATTCACGAAATTCAGCCACATTTATGCGAAACAATCATAGAAAATTTCATCAAAAGGGTGCGTATGTCCCAGCAAAGTCGTGAAGGCCATTTACACAATATGCTATTCCATACATAACCCTATACTGTGTACTATATAAATCAATAAAACATTTTACAATTTTTAATTATAAACCTGTGTTTTCTATCAAAATTACATCTTGCGTGAATTTTGGGACACTTTTATAACCAAAGTATTTTTCTTTTACACGCACTGCTTGTTATAATTTGGAACTTTTAATATTATTTTATCTAGCCAAATTAAAAACAGGTATATACTTTAAACATAAACTAAACATATTTGAGGCCATCTTGGCGCAGTGGGAGACAGCAAAAGAGACAAAGTGCGGCGTTGAGGTCCGCCACTAAACACGTAATGTCCCGAATTCTGTATTCTCTCTGATTGTGTGGGGAAAAGCGTTCTGCTGTGAAAATAAACATATACTGGAGTGAGAATCAAACTCAAAACCATCACATGTAGCCAATTAATCCGCACCGTTGGAAAACATTATTTTAAGATATTTTTTACAAGATGAACAATTATGGCCAAAATCGGCCACCAACCTCCTTTGAAATGTTCAACTTGTTAAATGAGTTATGGGATCTTCGGTGCTGCCTGCTATTGGCTGTTATAGCATCGTAAATTGCCTCTCAGATTTGTCGAATATTGATTTCTTACGACCTTTACATTATATGGCGGAGTTTAAGCTGAGAGTATATAAGATGGGAGAGGTGGTCCCATCCATATCATGTTTACACCTGTTCTGCGTATTACGATTATCACTCATGACATGAGTAAAACAACACAAACTATTTCCATTATAACACTTTATACAGTATCAACATTAATCACGATAATTCTTTGATTGACCACAAATAACAATTGTGGACACTTTCACTTACACAGACAAGACACTTAACACATTTTGCAAACACAGCTAACACCAACACTGATTTCACAAACAATATAACTTGAAGTTGCGCTTGACTATGAGATAATTCACCTAATGCCGTTTTTTTTTCAATACTGATTTAATGCTGTTGACGTGTTGTTCTTTACAGCGACACCGGGGGGGATGGGGGGTGGGGTACTTTGAGGAAAGAGAGTACTCAGTCCCTGCGAAATGCAAGCACTTCATGGATGGCTGCTTGAGAGGTCGACAACCGCAAGGGCACCCCCTGCGGGGCTCGGGCCTCGGCTTGCGTCGTCGACAGGCGGGGGAGGAGAATCTCTATACTAAACAAAACCAGTCGCGACGTGAAGCCCCGACTGAATATAGTTAGAGTTCTAGTGTAAGGGAGCCTATCAGTCCCTAAACGCTGGGCCCGGCCACGCCAACGCGCGGTCCAGCCGTCACATAAGCTATACTTCGCCATCTAAACCGACGACGGCGGTGTTTGTGTTGTGTAGTGTTTTTACCTACGTATATTGCGTTCGCTATCGTTATATATAAGTATCTGCGCGCTCAAAGTAGCGTTTGGATAGGCCTTTACAGTACCTTTAATCGATTCCGTATGAAGGCTAACGTTACGGACGTACCAGGGACAGCCTGATGAGGTACGTAGAAATCTGTTTTGGACACCCCTTGCCGCCAGCGCGCCACTTTATAAATAGGCTGGAATGGAGGGGCGTCCATTAAAATATTCGCATTCGTCAATTTCCGGTCACGCTACTGTTTTCGGTGTCGATTTATAGACGTGAGACACTGTGACATTACTAAATATGACACTCGCGCCGACATATATCAGTACATCGTTATTGTATATAGATATAAGAGCTATGTATTTGTAACAATTATTTTGAATACAAAATATTTGAATATTCTAAATATTTTTTTAAATAATATGTTTATTCTAATTATCGTGACGTAGTAGATCTTATACTGATTGAGTACGATGTCTGAAGATTCAAATTACAGATAGTAATAAAATACAAGAAATAGAAGTATATATACTTATGTGTATGGGGTTAAAGTGAAATAAAATTAATTAATTTATTAATTGATCTTATTAAATTTATTGATCTTAGTTCGGTCTTGTGAAGATAAAAAGAATACAAATCTATACATTAATTAATACGTGAAGAAAAAACTTACCTGTTTTAAAAAAAAAAAACCATCTTATACAAACATATTCTTGCGAATATGAATATAAAAATAACGCTTCCACGCGGACGAAGTCGCGGGCACAGCTGGTTATGTATACATGCTATACACATTGATATTTTGTTATAAAGCTATAAGTTTGTGACGTTTTGAAACTTAGTAACGAGCTGACTAAACTTTTGTACCTAACTTTAGTTGCAAGCAAGTTGTTATTTGATTATATCTTAGACTTAAACCTTATCTAACAAACAATTTATCCACTATTTAGATGAATAGAATATTTGAAATAAATCATTATATTAATCTGTTTTACATGCTAACTTCTAAGTGATAAGAAGTCTCAACAGAACTTCTTTGTAAAATGGATAAAGCTTATTTATATTTCAACAAATGCATAAATATTAAACTTGATTTCATACATTGAAATTCACTGTCAGATTCGCTTTTAAAGACACAGAGTGTCTCAGTATGAAAGCAGTAATAGGTTTCTCTTCATTATGCACACTAATTTCTCTTCAAGATATTAAGGGCAGTAAGGTTTCTGAATCTGATATTTATGTAGGTATTTGTTTGCTTAGCTGTAAGTTATTTACAATTTCTCTTCCCGCATTTTCTATATTTTTTGGGCCATGTAGAAAAATTTTAGTAATCAGTCAGACAGTTTTTTGTCTATGCATTACTCTAACTAGAACGATGAAGTACCTAAAGTAAATCTATATATTAAAAATATATCTATATGCCCCTAAACCAGCTGTCCATCTTAGCCATAGCGTTCAGACAGACTATTTAAATTGCATTGCATTGTAGACCGTTGCATTACAACGGCAACAAATTAAAATTTGCAATGAAACCGTATCGAATAAATAGCCTAGCTGTTTATTTGTATACTAGCTTTACGCCATAGCTGTTACGTATTTTCGGCAGATTTTTCGTAAAACAGTTAACATCCTGGAAAAACTTTAAAAAATGGGAGAAAAATATCTCTATCAAGTATCTTTAAAAAAAATTATCCTCAAGTATCTCTTTATACAATTTCATCACAATCGGTTCAGCGGTTTGGCCGTGATGACGTCACAGACAGATAGACACACAGAGCTTCTTTCGCATTTAAAATATTAGTATGGATTTCTAATCTGACTATAATTAGAATATAACACGCACGTATATTGTGCAATATATATGGAAGGTTGGTCTAGAGCGCGCCATTTATAATAGCAACCGTGTTTTCCTAACTTCCTAACAATCGCAAAGCAGGAATACTGTTTTGCAACAGTTTACGTCAGCATAAATGAAATATAAATCCTCCCTGCGCTTTGTTGTGGTCTGTGTTAGAATAAGACAAGTTTATAATTAACAAACTTTTAAATTTAATGTTTTTCTTAAATTGAAATGTTTTGTAGTTTTTGACATACCACGATATGTATGTAACTATAGCTATGTATATTAAAAAAAACTATTTCGAAAAAAAATATTATATCATAAATTTTAACGCAGCGAGTTTCCAAGAGTGGCTTTAATTCAATATGCGTTCAAATATTGCATATATTGCATGTAAAAATATAAAAATTATTAAATATGACTAGACACTACAATTACTACACATTATTAAACATAACTTCCTCAACGTTTTCTTCTTAAGTGTAGCTAAACTATAAGTCTGCTTAGCAACTTAACAGCTTAACGTTTTTCCCCGCATAGTGGAGTAGTCAGAGATAATCTAGTGTCAAGACACTCCCTTCTCCACTGTCCGGCTTAATTCGAAATATTGCGTGTTGAGAGGCGGAACTCAAAAAAAAATTAACTATATTATTAAATGATTTATTATGTATTTTTAGCGTCGCTTATGTCCTTACACATCTTTCGCAGTTTAAAGTGTAGATTAACCTGTTCTCCAATTGTAGCTTGAACGCAATATTAAAAACTTAATTGTATTATTACTTAAGAAAAGTTACAGTTAAAAATAAATATATTTTTATTAGTTTAAAGCTTTTCCACGTATGGCAAGGTTACGTTCTCCACTACTATTACTGGGCTAGACATGCCGTTCTCCACTTTCCGCTCAAACTGGCGACATTGCCCTTGTCTCACTACGATTCCCTGAATGGGAATAGAACCTACAAGCAATTGTGTTTACAGTGATCCACTGCCCCACTGCGTCACGATGGCCCTTATAATGGTTAATACTTTGATCTAATAAAACAGATTAATTAAACCTACCATTGCACTAACTGTAAGCTTCTAAAGTGGATGAATAGGCACTATTGTACGACAGCAAGTAAACACGACGTTGCCAATCTTCACGCGATCGGTTTACATTTATTATTTACACCTATTATATTAATGCCTATATAAATGCAGTAGAATGTACTCCGATATCTTGTTATATATATATATATATTTGCGTCTTATATATCCCGCACACTCCGTTCGAAATTGAAATATTGCGTATAAGTAGCGGAACTCAACCCCGCGCTTTCTTACGCTTCCGCTTACCAGAGGACAGAAATGAAATTATTTTGATTATATCATTTACACTATTCATTGATTCCATTTCCATTTCCATTTTGTATATTTATAATTATTTCCATCGAGTGGGAAACGAACCCACAACCAATCGCGTTTACAGTCAGAGAGTCAATTCGTTTCTGGTTTTGAATTAAGATGATATTATATTACCAATAATTGAAAAGAAAACTAAGTTTTGTTTCTTATAGCAAAAATTTTATTAAAACTTCATCCGTACATCATATGTTTTAAAAAACAAACATATTCAGAGTATTTTAAGTACGCTTTTAAAGAAGGCTTTACATAAAAAGCTGTTTTCTCTATTTGCTCATTTGCTCTCGCTACGATTATTGGGAGATGATTGCATATTGAGTGGCTGCCATATTGCAATACTTATAGCATTACAGTACTTACGTACGGGTACGTATTGAATTCAAAAGTACAGTAAGCATAATGTTTACATTTGGCTCAGAAATAGGTAAATTTAAAAAATCATATAAGAAGACGTCGACAAGAGAATCAACATTTAGTACCCATCTTTTTGTTAATTAATAAGATTACGTACGCCTATAAATTACAAATCAGTAGATTGGACTTGGGAGACGTTCAATGTTCAACAGGCAGATATTCAATGTTGCTACATATTATTCCTTATATATATATATATATATCCCACATTTTGCGAAGTGACTGTAATCGTGATTGTTGTGGGTTCCAGTGGCGAAGTGTTCATATAATACGAATCCCACCGGCTTGTCTTTTGTAAATTATTATAAATAAATAAGTTATGAATGAATTTAATAATTTACTTATGTTGTTACCTTAGTTTATTACTAAAAACCACTACACAAAAATCTACATTATTAATACTCACGCGGAGGCGGCGGCTTACGTCTACAAAAATTTCGTAACTCGCTACCGGTGATTAGATTTAAATTATTTTCATATCCGTGCTCTGATAAGACAAATGGCGGTGTTCTGTTTTGTCACTCAACACGCAACATCTTGAATTTGGGCGGGGAGATCCGAGTGTGAAATAACTAGGTTGTCCCTACCCACCTGCAGGTTAAAGCGTGAATCTGAGAAAGAAAAAGGTAGATAGACACAAGGTCTCCATCATGTTCTTTTTTCTCGCTTTTCTGCCTAAACATTATATAACATTAAATGTTGAGTGGCTTTCGTAGATCTTGGAAAAATCCAATACGATGGTATGCAAAATTCAACACCTTACTGAACTAAAACCGCGTCGTTGTAATATAAGTATACAGGTTGGGTTTAATAAAAAGCAGTATATCCCTCTGTTGATCAAAAAATACATAGTTTTTATTGTGAACGATATATATTTTAGAATTGATTTCCCTCGGAGAAATATAATGTTTAAACTAGACGGAAAATGTAAAACTATATACATGCTAGAGCTGGAGATGCATGAATATACTGTATATTTTTACTATTATGTATAGGTATATTTCACACCTATGGAGCTCAAGCATAATAGTATATACTAATGGCTTAGTTTACTTTACATATTTACACATAATCGGCTAGAAGCCTAAGCTACGATCACAACCTTGGACAATATCATCCTATACAATATTGCATATCTAAGAAGTAATTTAATATTTTTTTATTTATTTCATAAAATATTGAGTATAATTTTTAACACGTGTAAACTTCACCTGTATATATCTTTAATTTCATCAACCAATAAAAATACTCTTACATTGATATTATAGCTCATTTCTTACCGCCTTTTTTAAGTTTAAGTTTGCATCTGTTTGCACCTCCGGATTCGATAACTACAATGTTTTTATACCATGAACCTAATGCCGTTGCCTGGATGGCTAGAATCACTAGGAAATAAATTTAACCAGTTTTCTGTAAGATTATTTTTTAAGCTAATTTAGGAATCAGCAAATTCTTTTAAAATATGAAATTGTATCATTGGCTGTGTATATCAGGATATATACAACTAACGACACATATTTAAATAAAATAATATTGAAAATATAAGAAAATGTTATATTCCAATATCCCTATTATATTTCAATTATAACAAAACCAAAATTTAAGTCCATTAATTATTTTTAAATTACACGCTTAGATAAACAATTTTAATGACTTTACTAATAGTACTAAGCGTTAACTTTGTTTTATTTTTATTTTATTTTTACTTTTTTTTTAAGTTATTAAATTTTGTAGATAATGCATGCAATTTAATAAGGAATGAAAATTATGAATATTTCTTGAAGTTACACTCGAACGCAAATCCATTGCTTTCCTATAATCCCAATAAAAAATTCCAATTATCCCGGCGGAGTGAATGTTAATTAAAAAATAAATAATAATTATAATTTTAAACTTACTTGTGTTACAACAAATAATATTACACGAAACTCGCAAAAAATAATTTAAAACTAAAACAATTCCAACACCGTTTAATACAGATATTATAAAGTTTTCATAATTCGATATGCGCGCAAAAGTTAACAGCTCGTGTCGGATACGAGTTATCTTGTCGATGTCGCGGCAAAGACTAACCTCCGTTCAGCCTTTCGGTGTACTTACCTTAAATTTTTAATCGCAAAATAAGGCGATGAAATCAAGCGTGCTTTTAAGGCTACGAGTAATATTACTTGAGTTTACATTTTTAATATGAATATAATATAATTATGTTATCATGTGATTGAGGCCATCGTAGCGCAGTGGGACAGCATCTGACTGTAATCTCTCGTGTAAAGTCTCGATTTGTTGTGGGTTCGATTCCGTAACTCTTCACTGCAGTCTTTGTTAGAACGAGAGATGTATACGCTAATTATCTGAGGCTATGTGTAAATAAAAAAAATCAACGCAATTCGATTATTTACTTAATAAAAAAATAATTTACTAAAAATTATATATTTATACATAACTTTCTTACAAAATTAAATTTCATAAATTTCTATTTCCCAGATATTCAATGGCAAATGTTCTAAATACTTACCCTGAATTGAGCTACGAAATTATTTATATCTGTTTGAAATTTGAAATTTTTAGAATTTCTCCACAAACTTATAACATTGGTCGACTGCTTTGTAGGGTTTCTTAGTTAAGAGTGATACTCGGAGAACTGGCACCAATTTCTGGGCAGGTATTGGTGATCAACCTCAAAATTTTGCAAAATATTTTCCTTTTTATCGCCCCGCGTGTAGCCCCGCTACTCACCAACGCTATTACGCCTTGTATATAAAATTAATGTTTTAATAACATACAATAAATAATATTCTTTTGATAAATAATTCAATATGAACAAAAAAAATTATTAAATTCTATTTTTGCGACAACTGCAATAATCGACTTTTTTATTTAATACTTATTCGATAAATTATATAAAAAATCCATAATAAGAACCGTTGTTCGTGACAATGTGTTAAAAATACTTTGCGGAAATCAGTTTCAGGAAAACTTTTTAAATCGATTCGAGTGTAAAAGTTCAGTTATTAAAGAAACATACATTATCAAGACGCGTATAAACATGTCTTATAGATTTCATAAGTCCATTATTTTTATTCTTTGTGCATTTCTTAGGAGTTAGGTTAGTTATATTTAGAGTCTTGTACAAACTAAAAAAGTAAAGAATAGAATCCCGTCTTTAAACTAACAATCCTCTTTCTTTATAAGAGCGAAAATATACTAGTGATGAAACATACGAGTATTAGTGATTTTCTATTTATATAGATAAATATCTTAATTCTAACCCACGTTTTAACTGAACTTGAAAATAATTTAAGTACCTATAATCATTCCCCAAATTCATCTCAGACGTGATGATTCGGATGAATATATTTATAATGTATTAATTTCACCGCTCTGCTTGCACCTAAGACAAAACGCGGCATTCAAGTCCGCCACTCAACATGCATTGTATCGGGTTCGGGCGGAAAGTCGAAAGCAGAGTGTCTTGGCACTAGGTTCCCTCCAACTACCCTGCTATGCGGTAAAAAGTTTGAACCAGAAAAATTATAGATTACATTAAGCATATGTGTGTATGTAATTATTAGGTAATGTTAAACTGGATCCATATTTTTAAGAAATCATTAAAAGTTAATGAAATAAAAGAAAAGGGCAAAAACTTTGTTCCTCATTCTTGGCAAGAGAGCTTTAATTGTACTTTTTAAAAGTATTGTTATAACATTCACATTTAAATTCGTAAGTTTATTTGCAAGGCCATCGTAGCGCAATGTAGCAGCACTGACTGTAGACGCGATTGGTTGTGGATTCGATCCCCAATTGGCGGAATGATTATTTTTAAATTGTTTTAATTTCTCCGCTCAAATTTGGACTCCGTTGGACCTAGCGCGGCATTGAGTACCGACGTTCAATAAGTAGTGTGTCAATTTCGGATCGAAAGTCGAGAACGGAGTGTCTTGACACTAGATTCTCTGGGACTGCCTTACTATGCGTGTTTATTAAATTTAAGGATATTAGTGGTACAACAATTAGAACAGGACCCTAAATCATTTTGAAAATATGTTTTGCGAGGATGCCACTCTGTGTTATCCTCGCGGGCCAAAAGGCTGTCCTACGGACAGGAAGTCAATGCGCGTAGATAAAACGCTGATAAGACGCTTGAAACTATTTCAACCGGAGTAATCGCGTGTACTTTGGTATTCGAACATATACGAGTATTTTTAAAAACCCGACGTTACGAACTTTTTGCCTTACTTTATTGTCTTCTATGAAAGAAATGAAAGAAACTCCTTAAGTATTCAGTGTATTCACCGTGGCACCCCCATCGCGTTACATAGCGAGGAGCTCGGGCCAGTTGCCTGGGACTTGCAACCAAAGTATAGGCTTAAGGGTCCGAATACCTCTTTCCGTAACTAACCAAATTTGAGAAGATCCTACAAATGCCACCTTCACAATACGTGCTAGAAATGAATTGATAACTGTTATATAACTTCTAAAATGTAACGAAACTATTTTGTAGTTTGCTGCTTTAAACTGTGCACGCAAAGACATTTTACCGGGGAAATAAATATATTCGATCTCAACTTTTCACCAGAATTCGAGATATTGCGTGTTGACTTTTAAAGCTTCTTTGTAACATATAGACCCCTAATAAACGCACGATTCAATGTTTTGATTTAAAAATATATTTTTTTCTGTTTGGTTAGAGAAAGCGCGACTGGAAAGTTATCGTTGGAATGAGCGGAAAATGCTGAACTGAATCTCAATTGGTAGGTTTCCTAACTACGACGTAAAAAGTTGGCAGAATGAAAGGTTCAATTGTGTACGAGAGGTTCGTTATTTTATTTTAATTATCAATCGATAAAAAACAATGCTTAACAATTATTATAGCAAAAAAAGCAAATATCCATAACCAAGGCAAATGGAAGACAAAAGGAAAGGAATGGAATACAAGGTAAAATATATGTATAAGCAAAATTACTTACAAATATCTGGGAATCCATGGTACAGCAGTTCAACCTGTCTGAATAATTAAAAAAATAAATAACAAAAAAAACAAACCTAATTACGTATATGAACAAAATTTAAAATAATGAATGATAAAATATAAATCAAGAAATCAGTAAATATTGAATTTATTCTATTCTTGTATTAAAATATGTACAAAAAAATAACATAAAACAAAAGAAATAAACAAAGGGCTTTCGTACTTACGTGTTTTAAGTATGATTTTGATCTGAAATAAAAATTGGGATATTGTAGAAATTTAATTTCTAAGCTTGTTTTTGTATAAGTTACAACGATTTGTATTTATATGCTAAAATAAATGAAAATTCCACGTTACCTATCAAGGTGTTTCTGTTAGTGAATAACAATCGGTAATAATAATATACAATAAAGAATAACTCTTGAAGTATTTTCCTCTGAATCACTAATTAAATTTAGTTTTAAAACCCTTAAGTAAAAAATTTTTTTAAAATAATCGGTATTAACAATTACGCGGATGGCAAAATATCAAAAGGTCATCGAACCTAAAGGTAAATCGATTATCTTCGGTGCCACTGGATGCAGCGCAGATATGCACAAATGCACAATAACACTTATAACTTATAAAAATACAATATAACTGCAAGCCGACATATTTGCGGCAGTATTTACTTCTAGTAAAAACAAATATTACTGTTCACGAATTATCTTGAACTTGATCAGTGACATTGGCGTTTGACACTGAAATGAGAATTGTGGTACAGATAAAACATCATAATTAATACTCAAATCAAAAAAAAATTTTGTTTCTGTTTTTATGTATTAAAATGTATTTTCTCAGAAGCTAACTCTAGAACTTGTTTAACGTAAAGCAGCGACCATTGTTGTATTATTGTTTATATTATAATAATGTAAAAACAATATTTACGTATCCCTACACAATTACATTATTTGCGTTTACTTTAACGCAAACAACAGAGCAAATACCTATCGTATTGTCACTCTTTGGCCATTAGAATTTGCAAATAAATATATGACACGGTTTCGTTGCAACAAGCATAAAAAAATATTCATACCATTGCCTGCTGTTTCTTCATATATAAAGTACATAAAGACCTGTGGTATAGGAAATCAAACACACTTTTTGTCAGAAACATTTTATTTGCAGTTGTAAAAACTGTACAAATCTTAACAAACTTATAAATTATCATCTATTATGGACCTTCCATGGCACTGCTGATGAAAAAAGCCAAAACACTCGAGACTATATGAATATTTTCAATTCCTACAATAACATCAGTCGTTTTAATTTCTTTAACATGACCAAGTAGTCCAAGGAACAAGGTCTTATGGCTTTTTACTTCATATTGCTTTAAGAACTTTCACACCTCTATTATAATTGTTACAATGCAATTGCTAATCCTTTTACAATGTCATATTTAAAAATTATATATAAATCAACCAAAAATGGGTCATTCTGATTATATTTTGTTAATAATAATATTATTCAGCTTTTCTTACATCTAAATGTGGTATATGTGAAGATGATTATGTATATACACATCATGAAGCACCATTTTTGACACTTGTTTAAATATTTTCACATACATCATTATAATAATAATATGTCAAGATATAGAATTATATAATTTACAACTTGTTAAATATTTTTTTTATTGTCTAGTATTGTAAATATTTTATAAACTACAAGATAGAGAATTCAAACAAAGGAAACAATAGTTTTTTTGTTAAATAAGCATTTTAATAAATATTAGTATTCAGTTCACGAAAATGAATATAAATATTCTACTTAACAAAGCCAGTTTACACATAAAATGTTATGTGTATTATTAAATTACATGCTATGTTAAAATAATTTTAACAATAAAAGGGTCAACAATAAGATTTGATTTATGTACATTAAAACTAAATTATTGGTAAACAAACATATATAGGGGTTTTTAAATTGAATGCATTGTAGCATTTGTTCGATTTGACATATTATCTAAATAATAATATATAAATATGTACATAATGTGTGTATAAACTAATAAATATAATAAAACAGTACAAAATGCAACCCGACATATTCAATCAAGTAAATAAAATGCACAATTATAATATGTATTATAAATAATATATAAATCCTACATAATCTCGATATTAAATATAAATATATGTTATGTAAATTGATCATTTATTAAATTATGTACATAATATTAAAATATTTAAAAAGTTAAACTTTTGGAAGAATTAATTTGCTTTTTGATATATCAATCAATACGTTGTAAGGTCACTTTTATCTAAAATCTATTTAAACGCGAATGAGCAATACGAATTATTTAATTACGATATTATAAAAATTCTCGAAAAATTTAAAATAAATAAAATCCACATTCCACGATATGTGTCTGATAGTTTACAAACAGATTAATAATAGTTATGTCAAAATAAAATAATGTTGCCATACGAAAATTTATGTGAACCTAAGGGCACATTCGTTGTAATACAAAACTGATAATAAATAATATATATCTAATAACGTTCAACAACTAAACTAAAAATTATGAACAATACGCAAATTGTTATATTGAGTCGAGATGTTACATTTGGGGGGTACATGACGATTTTTAATTACATTTTTTTTATAATATTAGTAGACAGAAATAGCTATATAGCAAATAGTTAAAATTTGACCTGTATTAGAAAGAGATAGACATTACAGAATTGAACATCTAAATTTTCGTACACTGAAAGTTATTTATAGATATACATGTAATAAATATGAACATATCTTTGGGTTTATCATACAGTAGTATTTAAGCACCGCCATGTACCGGCGCAGGCGTGCGCTATCGCGGGTATAGCGCGCCTCATATCGGCCGAGTGAAGTTGGCGGGGAACATTCCCTTCTCGTTCGTCGTCTCCTTGATGCCCATCAGCCAGCCCTCCTCCTGATTAAGTTAATATACTGTAAATTACTACTTATCTAGAATGACTAGTACATTAATATGCTTTAAGAAACGTTTTTTTAACAGTCCATTATGCCATTGCACACTATACTACTTCTATTTATATTATATAATATGTATGTATGTAAGTATGAATGTATATATGTATATGTTTATATGATTATAACCTATTGTAATGTAATGTACTATTTTTGTAATTTGTGTACATGTTTTATAATTTAATACCTTTTAATACACCCTAGCCCAATATCAATTTGCTATTTCCTATGCCCTAAGATTGCCTGGCTGAGATCGCTATCTAAGCGATAAGGTCGCCTTTGGACATAGAATAAATAAAATATAATCATTCCGTTGAGTGCGTATCGAACCCAAAACCAACGAGTCAGATACTGTCTCACTATACCACGATGGCCTCATTAATACATGGAAGTATTCTTTAGTTGTTCATAAATAAACTTATAATTAAAAAAAATCATAATACTGTATTTTTAAATTTTCCATATTTATGGGTTTTTCTTTCATGCCGAATCTAAGTATTTCTACATTTGTTTATTAGTGTGTTTTAAGTGTGTGCATGTATTTGTACCTGCTCGTCCGGGTCGTCGTACTCCACGACGCGGATGACGTCCCCGACGTCGAAGGACAGCTCGTCGCTGTCCTCGCGCGTGTAACGGTACGTCGCGCGCACGCGGTACAGCGTGCCCGCTGGCAGGCCGGCCAGCGTCGCTCCTACAGCGCATACACATCATTATACTACTGTTGATATATTTATTTAATAATAATAGTCTATTTCACGTATTCAATAATGGCGCTTCGAACTTGCAAGTTCAAGTTCGCCAATGTCACTATGTATGGAGAACACTTTATAATGCATTTATTTCTATGTATATGTAGAGAGCAATTGTGGGTTTGACTCTCACATTTCAGTGTAGTGTGTGGAACTCGCTTTGTTTTGTCACCAGACCGAAAAAATGAAAATAATCTAAATATAATAATTCCTCCAGGTGGGAATCGAAACCACAACCAATCAGGTTTACAGTCAAACGCTGCACCATGATGGGCCTTAGTCATATTTTATCTCAATCATATTTTAATATCAATAAATATATTATATATTGAATAAAACTTCTCATCTCTCTCTCATACATTAATTATCAGTGTTATACAAATAAATTTGAAACTTTCGCAATAAAAACATTCATATAAAATTAGTTAGCATTAAAAATAAAATACACTAAAGCAAGGCATAATGCGTCAAGCCATTCACAATATTTACACAAGATACCGGCGCCTGCAAACAGATTAACAATAATATAATACATACGTAAAGAATACAGATAAAAAAATATATACATATGTATGAATTTTTATATAGATAAAGAAATATTTCAAATATACGTAAATTAATAAGATCTGTGGGTTTTATATTTTTTAAACATTTTTAAATGAAACTATTTTGACCGGATTTAATCGGATTACGTGTGACCAAAGACTGCAAGTAAAGTTATCGAAACGTTGGATTTATTACAAATGTTTTGTCGAATACCAAAATAAATTAATTAAAATTGTTTCATTTAAAATATCTATATATAAACAATACATATTATTAAAAAAAATGTAAGCTAAACTACTTTTTAATATCTTTGCATTATTAGTTAAATACGAGGTGAATTTAAAAAAAATATTGTTTAGTTCATATTTATTTCTTCTAATTTAAAATAGTACGGCTGGCTTTATTTTGTTTCCGCTACCAAATATTTCAAAGAACGTAGTGAGGTAACACTGTACCATCTAATATCGTAGTGTTATTAATGCGCTAAAATAATACTAATAAACTTATTTTATTAGACTATTATGAATAATGGACAATATTTAATTATAATTAAGCAAAATATTTAAGTGAATAATTTTTTTGGTATGATCTTATTATATTCTGCCTGAAATTGTCTTCTGCTTTAAATCATAATAATTTATTTTTAAATCTACTAACAAATTGTATTATTCTATTTAGACAATTAAAAAAAAGGTTTACTGTAATATTTTTTCATTTAATTACGCATTTTACAAATAAACAATTCATAATATAGATATCTTTTGGTTTTTTATTTAAAATTTACTTTAATAGTTTTAAATAATCTCAAAAATATATAAATATAATATAAACATTGAAAAATAATAAACACACCTCCACCTTTACACTGATTACTCACCAACAGGTATATCGTATACTTCTTCGTTTTTCACGTCATTGTCTGTCTCTTTCTTTTCCACGTGATTGTCTATTTCTTTCTCTTTCTCCGTCTCCTTCTCTTTCTCTTTCTCAGGTTCTTCTTTTTCTTCTTCTACATTGTTGTTGAGCTTTTCTGCTATATCCGGTGACCCTGCAGGACGGTCTAAAGCCTACTTACTACGAACTAGCTATTATGTATTTACACTACATTTCATTAAATCAAAATAATTATTTGGAATGGTCAATTAATATAAAATATAACTGTTGTCAGTCTTAGAAGACAGTTTTGGTAAGAAGATAGATGGGTATATGAGAGTAAAATGGAATATTTCATATACATGGTGTTGTTTTAATATGTAACTTGTATACCATTGTTGTTTGTATGGGATATAATGTGTATAATCTGTTTGACTTCATAAAGAGGTAATAATTCAAGCTCCAAAGAACAGACATGTCAACTTTTAATGTAGAAAAATAACTACTTAAAATAAAAAAAAGACAACCGTATCTCAATTACAGCCATATAATATTACTAAATATAGTTACGACTAAAACAAACTAATTATGAAAAACACCTAGCAGCTCCTACATAACTTAAATACACCAAGACTTACCGACAGGTATGTCGTAGAGTTCCTCCACCTTCTTCTCGGCGGGGTCGCTATCGCCGTCCCGCTCCCTCTCGGGTGGCGTGTCTACGGGCGTCTCGTTCCCCCGCGGCGGCGGCGAGGGGGAGTCCCCATTGAGCGCAGGGGAGCGCGGCGGGGGCGCTACACGCACACGCGCACACAAACATATACACATATACATGCAACGCAAACGTCGGGTGAGTTTTTAGGTACTGTCATTCACTTTATTATTCATTCTTATTAAGAATGATTTAAATCAAGCATAATGCACCTTCCATCTGCACTTTTTTTTTTTTTTTTTTTTCTATTAATAAATTTAATAAAATGAATGATATAATTTTATTATAATATATAATAAATTAGGATATAGTAGACAAAACAGGGCTTGACAGGTTAATGTAATCGACATGGTGGTCACAAGTCACTACAGAATTAGCAAACACCAAAAGTATTCGTAATTAATTCATTAGTATCCATTGATATATTTTAGCAATGATTTTTCATATTTAAACAATTTACTTTATATAAGTATCTGGTCATATATTATATTCACATAGTGATATTCGTATTCTCAGATTAAGTCTAGTTTTATTAAAAAAGAGTATACTTTATTAAAAAAAAAAATTGGTGTATATTAAAATAAAAAAAGATAAAATAAGTAGTTTCGAAATTAAATACCACAAAATGAATTTAAAATTCATTTTCATTTTATCACTTACAAACTAAAAGAATATAAATAAAAACATTGTATACACTATATAGGCTACTCGTCAAAATTGTCAAACTAGTATTTAATTTTTGTTTATTTTTTCGAAGGAAACGAAGGAAACAAATTTTCAATTTTTTATATTATTTGTAAATTAAAAAAAAAACACGCACGTGCTCTCACACATGCAAACACAAACATACTGACACACACGCATTCAAACTCAACAATTACTAAAACAAATTTGTTGCACCAAAATCAAATGGACAAATAATAGTTTACAAAATATTCAAAAACTCAATATACAAACCATACGGTATACTATAAACTCATAAAATACTAGTATATATGACGTAAAAATCCATACAGTACAGTACAATAAAATATTCGAAAACGACAACAAATATCATCTTCACATATATATCATACAAATGAAGTGTCTATAAAATTTTAATGCAACGAAGATAACATACCATATTACTTTAAACCCACAAAATTTAAACAAATACACGTAAAAAAAAACAAAAACAACTCACTTTGCAAGGTTGCAGCGGGTGAGGCAGGTGAGGCGGGGGCGGAGGGCGAGGGCGGCGCAGCGTTCCCGTTGTGCGCCGGGAGGGGCTTAGACACGGGCTTCTTGTAAGAGCCGCGCTGGCTTTCCATAGCTAGCTTGTCTGTTATCGCTTCTAGTTCCGCGAATACCTGTATGGGCGGAATCACTTACTTTTAAGTGGACAAAATAATGCTAAATTACCGCTACGACCATCTAAAAAAAAAAACCTAAATCAGGAGTAAGCAATTACCAGAATTGCACTTTTTAATAGTTGTTGAAATTATATTCATATAACAAAAACACCAATGGTGAAAATAATTACATTATATACAAAAATTAGATAGAAAAGAAGAAATACACAATATGTTGTTCTCAATCATATTACATGTTGAAGCAAGTCAGACTAATTTCGTAGAGCTTAATATATAATATATTAATGTAATATAAACAAACGCGTAGCGGGCCGCGGTTTGCTCATCCCTGGTCTAAATGATAAGTTATAAATATGTGTACGTTTAGCTATTAAACAACTATATATTTATTAATCATTTTTTTTTATTCATTAATTTGTAAAAATCTTTGGATCAGATTTTGTTACAGAGTACGAAATTTAAAAAAAAAATTATATAGACCAAAATGCACAATGCACAATTTTTAATAATAATGTATTAGAACTAAATACCCTAAGATGTGTTTGACATACACGAAGTGACATTCAGATTGCTAAGATAATACAAAAGATTAAACACTCTCTCATAACTAAATGCCCTCCCCAACAAGCTACATACCTTAGAGCTTTCAGAATGGAACAGCTGTTCAGCAGAAAAGAGCGTTTGCAAGTTGTTGACGTAGAAGAGTACGCGCGAGTCGAACAGCGCGGGCAACTCGTCGTGGAGCTCCGAGTTGAGCACTTCGTACGTGCGCTTCGCCTCCTCCAACTGTTCACGGCCTTTGGTTATCTGCAAATTTAGATTTTTTGGTTTATATTTTTCAGAAATATTTTCCATTTTTGGGGGATAAAATGGCGAATTTGGAATATGTATACAAATTTATTGATATACAGGTATAGATTTAACTTAATATTATAAGTTCATTTTAAAAATACACGAACAACATACATGGATATTTCGCTTTTTTAGAGATAAAGTGAGATAAAGAGAAATTTGTGGATTTGTATTGACTTTTCCACCTTAACATTGCAGGGTGTATTCCTTTAAAAATAACACACAAAAAAATAAGGAAAGAATTATTTGAACTATGCATAATTAAATAATAAATAAAAGTGACATTTAAAAAGTATCATAGTAGTAATAGTATATAAAGTTACAAGAGAATCTATTTGCTATGAAAACAATTTCAGCCTGACCTTAACATCGTCCCTTCTCTTGGCAGCGTTGGCTTGCAGGTTCTGGAAACTATGTCTCTGACTGTCGTAGTCCACTAACTTCCTTCCACGTTTCTCAACTTTTTTCTGAAATGAACGTAAGTGGAATTTTTTTTATTAAAATACTTTGTTTTGTTATAAATTTTCATCATAAAAAAATATTAAATAGACCTTATATGACAAGTAAGAAAGTCAATTTATTTGATAGGATTAGAATATATAACAAGACACGTTCCAAATAGATTACAAGGTAAGATTAGAATTATGGCGCCTTTTTTTAACTTCACGCGCATGACAGTTCTGTTGTCCAAGACATTAAGTGGCGAAATTAAACGCCGTGCTTTGTGTTGTCACCAGAGCGGAGTAATGAAAATAATTTATATCATTCCCCTGAATGGGAAATGAACCCACAACCATCGCATATATAGGCAAACACTGCGCTATTCTCGATGGCAAAAAAAGCCGTAAAGTGAACAGAACAGAACATAAACTCACCCTAACTTCCGGAAACTGGTTAGTATATGTGTTTATAGGTATGAGCACTTGGTCGCCGAGCTTATGAGAGAAATCCTGCCACAGCATCTCCATGTTTTGCGCTTGTACGTACAACAGATCGTGGCCGGACCAACTGCTTTCGTACACTTCTGTGATCGCCTCCATTAGGGATTTCGATGCTGTTTGTACGGCTGGATAGATGAATTAAATATTTTTAACATTTTTAAAACATTATTTACACACTAAGCATTTGTAAAACATTTTTAGCAAAACTATAAGACAAATTTAAACGTTTTCAAATAATAATGCTGTCTACAAAAATAATTCGTAATAACAGTTTTCGACGTAGCGGTATAAACAACCCGTGGCTTATCGGTCAGACAGCCAAGGGGCCCGAGCTCGAATCCAGCAACAAATTTTTATACGTTTTGTAAAAATGAGTTTAATTAAATCAATTACGTAGTGATTTCGAGGAAATAATGCAAAACAAACAGTTTGTCTCTAATAAGATAAAGTGTTACAAAATATTCAATTCACGTTTTAACCTTTAATATTCTTGTAGCTGTTATAAGTTTTTCATAATAAATAGATCACATTTAAAGCAAATATAAAATTTATAATTAATGGACAAAATGTAATCGTATCGATAAAAGTATAAAAAAAGTATTTATTTTCATTTCAATGTTTTATTAAAATAAATTAACCAAGAAATATAAAACATAATGCCAAACGAAATACAGTCATAAATACTAACATAATAATAAAAACAAATGAATGTCCAGTAATTACATTACAGAATTAAAATGAGTTAATTATAATTAACCTCGTTACCTCAACAGCTTGTTGACAATCCATTTAAATTAGTTCAAACGATTCACGTCATTAATTAATCATAATTTTGGATTAAACCGTGAACCGCTTAAAGAGGTTAAATTTATTGTAACAGATAATAGGTTCGAAAATATATAGCTCTCTGTTGAAGAGGCCATAGTAACAGAGTAAAGTAGTGTCCGCTATGAAGTGATGAGTCACTCCGTTCCTACTTTCTACCAATTTTAATTTCATATCGTATGCCGGGTGCTACCCGCTTTGTCAAGTTCATAGGTTTGAAAATACAAATTCATTTTGATTTTCAAATCCATCCTTTTTGTATGATTTCGAATTGTTTAAATAATTTTGAAGTTAAAAATATCTAATCTGAAATCCAAACAGATGAAAGAATTTAAATGAATTCGGATTTTAAGACCTGTAAACTTTTCCAAGAGTCAGATTTTGAGATATAACCATTACGTTTAATCCTGCACGTTTTATTTCCGACAGAATGGCGTAAAAATAAAAATTAAAATAATTATTGATAAGCCATTTAATTTATAAATATTTTATAATTGTGTCTGTGACACGTGATGTAAAGTAAATAATACATAATAATACACTTAGTAAGTAGTAAGTACTTATTAATTCTGATCATAAGTGGGACAAGAGATGGCGTAAACCTGCAGAAAACTACAATTAATAACCACATATTTTTGAAAGCTATTAACGAAAAAACACAAACTAGTTTCGCATAAATTTGTAAATAATATTACTTCCTTGGCAAAAATACTTAAGAACTTGGTTCAAAACAAGCAGTTCTGAAACTAACTAATCCTATATTTATCCTATATCTATATTTTTTCCGCTGAGTTCGAAAAAATCGTCTAAATTAAGTAAACTCACCTCGTATGCATCGTATATAATTATTGAATTCCTTTTGCAACCGTGTGGCCTGCTGGTGCTGTCGGTTGAAGTTCTGAAGGTGGTCTTCGAATATGTCGTCTAGCGTCCGATCCACTTTGCCCAGGTTTTGGAGTAACTGAAATAGGGAAAAAAAAACAGGTAAGTCAAAGTTATTAGAAAACTATATAATATGAATTTACCGAGTAGGCAGAGAAATAGAAGCTAGTTGTATAACTCTCCGTACTCCAAGTTTTTCACTTATAGTGTCTTAGGTTGACTACTCTAAGTTAGTCTTATGTCAGTCTGGAAACTAGCTTTATAAATCCGCTCGCGGCATCGCCTGCGTAAACTATTATAATTTAAATTGTTGTAACTTTTTATTTATAAGCCGAATGAAATAAAAGAACATTATATGTTAACGGAAGTTTACCAAAATATAATAGTCAAAACTGCATTTAAATCGGTTCAGACATTTCTGAGATTTGCGTGTACGAACGCATCAACAGACAAATAGAATTTTGGATTCTAATACATTGATAAAATCACCTGAAAAAAATTTTCCCTATATATTTTCTATGTACAGACAGAGGCCAATTACAATTTCATTATAATATGTAGATATATATTTTTTACCTTCACGATATCGTCATTTAAAACCTAACGGACTCTAAATATAGCAATTTTCAAGGAAACAGAATTATCGTATTATATATGCAAAGCAAGATCTAAGGTAAACAACTCTTTTATAGACTTGTCACTTTCATATGTACTTACTTACATACTTGATGTATGGAGCGCAACCGTCATGAATTAATTACGCCCGCGTGTATGGCGTTAAATGAGTAGTGGCAAAATTAGCGGATTATTGTTTTCATTAGAGTTGTAAGTCAAGTAGAAAAATGTTATAATACAATTTTATTTACTACCTGTTAGCTTTTTTCGTATAACGTCAACTTTTTATGATGATTTTGTCATTTTTGGCTCATGGGCAAATGTAAGAACAACTACTTTAAAGAAAAAACTCAATATACAACCTTGTGCACTTGACAATGGCTCGAAACCTATGAAAATAAATCCTATTATCTTCAGTTGACCCTTTTAATATAAACATGTAATATTGATATCATAGGAAACGGAAATTGAACTCAAACCTACTATAGTAGACAGAACTTTCAGACTTTCCACACTCTCCGCTTTCCGTTCAAATTAAAGACATTGCGTGTTAATTATCATATCACAACAATAACAATATCTAAATGTAATAAACAATATTGCAAATTTATCGATTTTATATGACCTAAAGTGAATGGAATTCAACTAGATGATGGAATAGAATATGTACAATATTGTCAAGTCCATGCTGTTTGAATTATTTCCAGTAGTCGTAGTATTATATTACATTTTTAAAACGAACGGCTTTCAAGTAATTGTATCTAGTCGTGACCACTCTTATCCTAAAGTAAACTAATATTATAAATCACGACATAAGTAAATATACTATACTGTCAAAAAAACAAATAAAAATAATTACAAGAAACAAATAAAAATAATTACAAGAAAATTTTCAAAGCTATACTTATTAGATATGAATAACTGTATATTATTATTTAAATAACCATTATTTTTTAGTTATAGACAACACTAATTCTTAGTGAATATTTATGATAGTGTTATAATATCATTATAACACTATAATAAATACGTGTTACGAAATGTGAGACACTTGCTGAAACTGGAGACACTTGTCACACCCACTTAACAGAATATTGTTTGACGTAATTACGTATCTTTCACTTGCATAACATAACTTGTTTGAATTGACATTGATAAAATAGTTTTTTTATTGTATAAGAAGACAAAGTAGACACTCCGGTCTCCAATTTCTTCTAGAATTCAAGCGAAGCGGCGGATTCTGGAGCGGAGAAATATGATCATTCCACCAATTAGGAATTGAACCCAAGATTAATCACGATTTCAGTCATATGCTGTCCCACTGCGCCACGGTGGCCTATACATGGCCAAAATTAAATAAATAAATAAATTTAAACACAGCGTTAAAATTTGTAAGTAATATCGTCATATTTTTAAAATTCTCTGAAAACGGAGGACAAAATAATATGTCACTAGAACATGCGGAACAATTAAAAATATTTAAAATCATATGACGAACGATGAATTACTCAAATTTAAACCATAATATTATGGAATATGAATTAATGTTATAATTGCATATAAATTTAAATGTTAAGCTTAAAAGATGTATGTAGTAGATAATATCGACTTGTTTTACAGTCAGATTAGAAACGTCTCTTTCTTTATATTTCTCTTTTTTGATTTTGCTAAAATGTTGAAAATAATATAGGTATATAAAATATTTTCAAAATGCAAAGAAAGGCTTAGTTATCTAAGTCAACATACATAGTAGAAAACAAATATAAGCTTAAATATTCATCACCATTATGGCAAAATAGGGAATCAAATCCCAGTCGGTCAAATATTAACCGAAGAGTTATATACATAATCTAGAATGAAGCACTACGATAAGATTTTTTTAAATTAATATGTAAATTATAAACTTATAGCCCACACAAACAAAGTTAATCTTTTTTTCTTAGCAGTTAGATAAAGTACAACGTGCTACATTCGTCATTTAATACCTGTGATTTGTAGAAAAGAACGGAATTATTTTTAGCCAGTAGTTAATTCTCTCTGCCCACCGTATTATTCAGAAGACGCAAGATACGACGCGATGACGGCAAAGGCAAAACCACATTAAAACCGGCAACGGATATTTAAAAAGGAATGCACATATATAATAATAATGATATCATTATAATAATCTGTATTAGAATGCAGATCACATCACGTTCAATGCATAAGTGTGTCTTGAACGAAACCCAACAAAGGGTGAATGACATAGCGTAGTATTATGTATTTTTTTTTTAAACATTCACTTACGAAATGCAGACATTTAGTAGAGAGAGAATGTAATGTTGAGACATTTGATTCTTCACATTTCGACCAATTTGAAGACCTTATGTCTTAGGTGCTGGTGTTTAACACCGTGTTTTGTCATACCAGACCAAAATATTTATACATATACGGGTAGAGATCATCAGGCCATCGTGGCAAAGTGGCAAAGCGTCTGACTGTACACGCAATGGAGTGGAATGTGAGTTCGATCCCCACTCGTGGGAATGGTTATAGTTCAAATTATTTTCATTTCCTTGCTCTTGTGCAAGCTGCGTTAAGTTCGGCAACTTAAGATGCCGTTGCAATTTGACGTATTCGGGCGGAAAGCGGAAAACGAAAATTCATGACCTCAGGTTCTCTCCACCTCTCTTATGCGGAATGAAGTATGAAGTTGAGAAAAAAAAGTGTAGAGATCGAACCCACTACCAACGCGTGTACTGTACACGCGTTAACTGTTATTCTGGTGATATTCAAAGCTGTGTTCAAACAACGACGACTGCAAGGTCGTCGGGAAGATAGATCGCATTCTAGCCGAGGTCAGAACTGGTTGTGCTTGAGCTACTTGTTTTATATAAAAATGGAGAAATCTTTGTAGGCCTAAACCTTGCGGAATGGCCAACTTTGTTTCATACATACGTAATTATTGTAGAGAGATTATGTATAATTATATACAGCTTATTAATTCAACTTTATATTCTATTTTTGCTTTGATCAGATGATGTTAGATATCGAGTTCCAATAAGGAACATGTACCATGTATTGATGGGCAGAAACTAGAATTTCGCCTATGCTGTTAAATACGAAAGATGCGTAAATATAAAACTAATGACTTTGGGCATAGTGGAATTAAACGGCAACAATTGTTAAAATTTTGTGAAAATATCTGGAAACGTGTGTTGTGTTATTAGTTACATTTCATTCAGTATTCAGTATTTGATCCCAGAATATGGCCCTTAGAACATCCCAATTTCATACCTTAGTGTGCTATCCAAGGCTTGAAAATTTACCAAATATAAAGTAAAATATTTTAAGACCAATTTGCAAATACCGACTATTATCTACTTAATCGCGTAAGGAATGTCGCTATTTCTTTGTGAAGTACGACCGGAGTCCAATTTTTATTGCTCACATCCTCTTCTACGTCTTCAGTTATGTTCGTGACTTTCAAAAGGAATTTTGTACATATTCGTATAATTAGATTACTCAACGTTTTTAATAGGTAAATAAATAAACGAATAATAAAAAAATACAGAGTACCGTCCGTATCGACACTCCAAATACACATTGCCTTATAAAATTGTTTATCAAACACATGGTAGCGTGTGTAATTAATTTAATTAATATAATAAATTTCTAATGCATTATTATAAAAAACTTTGTCTTGTTGCACTCCCTATATACATTTTGTGTATGTACAATGAACCAAATTGCATAGTGCTATGTACATAGCATAATTTCCGTAGAAAGTAGTTTAAAGGTTTTCCTTTATGTATACCAATGATAATATATAGTCATCGTAGTTTCAGCCGTTCGACGCCGACTGCTGGATATAGGCTTCCCCCAAGGATCTCCACGACCATCGGTCCTGCGTTTTCCGCATTCAGCGGCATCCAGTGACCTTGACCAGATCGTCGGTTCACCGGTTCGTGGTCGCCACTAGAGTACCTCACTAATATATACTATAGTAGACAATATTTTTATTTTTCATTATCAAAACTTTAAAGGACCAATATTGTGCTTAGAGTTATTATTTTAAGTAATACAGTTACGCTTACAGGGGTTTAAATATGGCTCTTCGAACCTACCAGTAGAGCACAAGTCATAAACGATATTGACACGTGAAATTTTATTACAAACATGGTAACATCTACAAATAAGTCAAATTCTATGAATTTTCCATATACCTTTACAATACAATTTCTATTTCTTTGAATCCACAAGCACCGTGTCTCAAAGCCTTAAAACCTATAAGACTATTAAATTTCTTTACAACAAACTATCTTATTACAGCGTAAGAGTGATGTGTGACACTAATTTGAAAAAAAAAACCCTATGGTAAGCGAACACCATAACGTATAGGTAGTTTGTAATCCGATGTATTATGCTAACACGATATTGTGTCATCGACCGTTGGCCATTCCTTTGAACCGTGAACTCAACTAGCCCTATAATTTCCTATATTGTCTTTTTAAATGTACGCATTTTGCATTTTACTCTGGTCTCAATTCCCACACTTGAAAGGAGACATCCGGAAAGTAAAAAAATATAAATATTTATTAAAAAAAAAAACAGCTTCACGCTTTTTGTCATAACAACATACCTAGTAAGCACTTTATTTCATTCGAATTTATGCGAATTGGATTTGAATTCCCAACTCTTGTAAATGTCAGCCAGCCGCCAGCTTTAACAATTTCACTAGACATATTATTTTTCTTTCTTATCAAGTTTATTTGCTTAAAAATCCTTTGTTTACAATTTTTTTATTTATCAGCACTCAATAGTCATATCTAAATTCTTCTATCTGTATGACACAGATAAAGTAAAATCCAGGACAACAATTGGCGGAATAGTCTGCATGACAAATATTGGTTAAAAAGAATTTACACGAGTAAAAAGGTAATACTTTTTAATATACTCGTAAACACTCTTTTAAGTAAAATTCAAATTTAGAATCGTCATGTGTAAAGTCAGACACTATAACTGTGTCACAATAGATATCTAGATATACATATAAGTATATTAATGCTTATACTAAAATAATAATATTAAAGGATTCGTTCGCTTTTTCGATGTTGTAATGTTACAACATTGTAACGTCAGGATATTGAAAATTGTTGCAATAAACACATCCTATATACAAAACACTGTTTTGGTAATCTCGCCGGAAGCTTGTGAAAAATAAAGGATATATAGTGCTACTAAATTAAAAATATAATATACGAGCACTCGATTTCTATATATCGTAAAATAAATAATTTGAATCAGAAAGCAATTAATGAATTTTATTAATATGCTTTATTTCCATAAAGCATGTTACCTAATGTGAAAACACTCCGTTCTTCCCTTGTAGTTCAAATCTTATTTAACCGAGCGGGTATTGAACCCACAACCCATCGCGATAACAGATAGACGCTGTCCGACTGCGCCACAATGGCTATAATACGTTTTAAAGAATAGATTAATTACGAAGAGGACGGAAAAATGCAGTTAGACACTGTCATTCAAAGAGGGGAAGGAAATAATGTTCAGGTCCTTTCCCCAAGAAATAAGAGTAACAAAATAAATGGTTGGACCTTTGGTTTTTGCACTTTTTAACCGAAGAAAAAAAAATTACGAAAGAGGTTCTCAATTAGACACGTAATTTTTTTTTATGTTACACCGTGTATAACTTTGTACAGAGAAAACCGATTATGATATTTTTAATGCCCTAACACCTTTTTTAATGACCGATTATGATAATATTCCGTAATTGGCCCCCAACCTTTAGGGTTCAATAATTTTGAACAAAATTTCTTATCCTACGAGGTAGAAAAATAGGGGATGATTGCGTGAACTTACTCGTCTATTTAATTTTTTCAATCAATCATGTACTCGTATATGTTGTTATTCAAAAATAGATTTTAGAAACCCCGGCGGCTTTTCGAACGCTTTACAATAGTCAATAGTTACAGACACACTGACACGCGATTAATTCGGTAAAATTCAAACATTCAAGCGGTTTTTTTATGAAAACTTAAATTAGTTTCAGAAATAAATACGTATACCCTTTGTCATACATATACTACTGATCAACTCAAAATGATATAGCCTTTGTTTTAACAGAACCACTTACGAAACACTAGACCAACAGGTGAAACCAATTCAAATTCTCTTTTATTACCGTCACAATTACTTAACAGTTTCGTGTAGCAAATCACTTTTTATGGTCAATTACTCGCGAATAATTCACGATTATAAATCTTTAGACTATAACAAATTATTCATAGTCAAACGCTAGTAATATTTTCTTCTTAGTGATTGAGCGCGATTGTTAGATGTTCAAATTCCACTAGAAAATATACTATATAAAATATTTAAGGCTTTGTTCAGGTAAGAAGTCATTAATTAGGTAGAATAACTACTTGGCTCATCTCAAAAAAGCATAAGATAAATAGTAATAAATAACCGTAAAAAAATGTATCGTATTTAAAAAAAACTTAATTCAACGGTTTCAGATAATTTAAATGATAATCAAAATTAAATTGACCTAATATTATCTACACGCAGTCGGTCATATCGGTCAGTGACGTGCATAGCTTCTTAACCCTTATGACCGATGAAACCTTTTTAAAAATTTTCGTATTTGTTAATTAGATAGATAAGATCATCATCAAGATAAAATCGGGTCCAAGTGTTGGGTTGTTGTTTAACTAGTTGGTATTATTAAATTCAAAATTATTTTTACACACCCTCTCAATCTACAGTGTTTCTAATTAAGGTGAAAAGTGGAAAACGAAGTGTCTTGACACCCCTAGTGTCAATCTGGTCCTACTGTGATATATAATGTTTTTGTAAATAAATATATTAATGTATTTTAATTAGACTGTAATGTCCGTTCAAATTACTCGATAAACTATCGCAAACAGAGCGACATCGACTATTTTTAGACGACATGTGTAGTTATTAGTAGTTATTATATTAGGATCATATTGTTTTCTTATTGTATAATTCACGAGTTTTAACCTACAACTTCCTTAGCGTGGTCTATGAGAGGTAAAATCCAGTTGTATTCCGTTTCCGTAGCAAGTTTGTAAAATCCTCTCTTATATTTTAACATTTTAAAAGTGTTATTATTACCACATTTTTAACACAACAGAAACATAAAAAAAATAACGGTATTCGAACCCGCGCCTATTGGAACCTTTCAAGCGCTCTGACCTAAGCCATGCGTCTTATAACCGGCTGCGTCGAAACTCCGATACGCTTATTACAAATTATATATTTGCTAACAACAAAATAAAACATATATTCTTTATTCAATAAAGACGAAACACTAACCAAACGCCAAATGTGAAAGATGTGAGAGATATAAAACAGTAATTGTTAAAAGACAATTATCTAATTAGCTAAGTAGAACTAAGTGTGAGTCTCTATTCGCTTTTGATCATCATGTGTGACTTGTTCGCTGTCATGTACCTGTCATTCAGACAGCGTATCCATTACAGCCAATGTGCCGTTTTTTTTTTGAAGCCTCGCGTGAATTGAAGATAACTATTTTTATTATATTATAAATTATAATTAATCTTACAATTAAATAAAATTGGATTGCTTGTTTGTAATATATTAATATATTTTATCTGTGGTTTTATTTAAAGCTGATGTGATTTATTATGATAGATTTACTTGGACATTGTAGGAAGCAATCTTTGATAATCACTCACGGTGCATTTACACGCTTGCAAGCGTCCACAAACACAAGAATGTAAGCAAGGTTTTTCGCTTGGCTTGCTTAAGCTTGTAAGAGCTTGCTAGAGGCCTACCCGAACCAGTTGGGCTTCGGTTTTTAATCACAAATCAAAGCTTGTGAAGGCTTGCAGAGCTTTGTCAAGCGTTTAAAAGCACAATCACAGGCCTATACATTGTTTTAGTTTGTATATATAAAAATTAAACCTAAACTAACTTAGAACTGAATTTTGTATTGTATATAATATTTTATTAGCACTCGTATATATGTCAGTTGAGCCACAGACGCGTCCACTAAAAAGGTTATTTGTAATATTTGCTCTTTGCTCTAGGTGAGTGACAACACTTTCTCGCCATACATTTGAAACATCTAACCAGTTTTTAAGTACCTATATACTCGTTTTTATGATTTATTTATCTTCTTATACAAACTTTCCCTTTGTCATAAAGTCACTTGAAGCTCTTAAATTTAATGTATATTCTTTTAAAAGACGACAGAAGAAATGAGTTTAACTAATTTAATTAAACAATATAATTTGTTTCTACTGATCTCACAAATATGGTGAAAGTGAAAGTTTACGTGGAAGTTTAGATATAGATGCGTAGACGGATTTGGGTGATATTTACCGTACAGATAGTCGGCTTAGAAAAAGTCAGGCACGGCGTTGAGTTCTGACTATCATCATCTTACTCGCAAAATTTCTTACATGGGCAGGAGAGTGAGATCAAGGCGCACAGGGTTCTTTCTTAAAGTTTTTCGTTTTGTTTAGGCTCTTTTTTCTACTTTTAAAATAAAAATATGTTATATACATTATTTATATGTAATTATTATTATGCCTATAATTTTTTTACAGCCTCACGCTTTTGCCCGCATACCATAGGGTAGTCAGAGAAAACCTAGACAATATACTCCATTCTCTATTTTCCATCCAAAATGGTCCAACTATAGAGCGGAGAAAGAAAAATATTTGATATACGATCATGGCCCTGCGTGGGAATTGAACCCACGACCAAACAGGTTTACAGTCAAACACTGCGTTCCGATGACCTCAATACCTATACCTACCATAATCTTTATTGTTATATCGATACAACACTATTTATTTTAACCACCACTATACTCTTCTATAAGCGCAAAAAATAAGCTATTTTATTTTATTATTTTTACATTACATTTACGGCCAACGAGCAAGTTATAAATTGTTGCAAAAGAAATAAACTAAACATATAAATTGGTTAATATCAATTGCTACATGAACGTGTAACGATGCAATTAAACTAATGCTTATATGATTATAATATCAACAATACAATACGTTATATTACGAATTTGCAACACTATTGTGACGCAGTTGCCAAGTGGCTGAGTTTGCACGCGATGGTTGTGGGCTCACCTCGCTGCTCAGGTAAGAGAATGCGCGGCGTTGAGTACCGCCACTCTGTACGCAATATCAACGGAGTGTCTTGACACAAGGTTCTCTTTGTCCACCTCGCAATGAGGACAAAATTGTAAAAATGTACACGAACACTTATTTTCTATTGGAAAGAGACTAGTCTTGTAATTGAGTTGAGTTCCGCACGCAATGGGTCGAATTCGGGCGGGAAGTTCAGAACGGATTGTCTTGACACTAGGTTCTCTGTGCCTACTATGCTGTAAGGTAAAAAGCGTGTAGCTGAATTCCTATATATTTCCGATATTTTTACGTGCATTACTAAGAAAATGAGAGATCACTTTATTTAAAGACTAGCTGTATCAATAGTGTATTTAACAAATGATCATGGAACCAACGTCATCTATCTAAATGCGACTGTCACGTCACATCTATTATCATCAAGTATCAGAAAATATTGACGTTGTATTCAAAGTCATGAAACAAAGATTATACCTTACAGAATAAGCGAAGCTTTGTAACAAGAAATTTCTCCACTCACGGTTTTTTTTGCGTTATTGTTAGCTTACGGTTCGTATAGCAGCGCCTAATTTAGAGGAATCGAACCTGCTACTCGTTTGTTAGAGGGATCTTGCCTAACATTATTTTATAATAATATTATATTACAAAATAAACAGTGACTATTATAAGACATTGATTAACATAGGTACATGCAATGTAACGGTCTAAAGATCACGGTAATTGATGATTAAAATCGGACTGTCAACATTAGTATGAAAATTTATGTAACTATATATTATTAATACTTTTTATAATAATAAATAAGAAATATACTAAATTAATAATATAAATACATAACACACAATACCTGTATTTCACATACACTTTTGTACGCGCAATTTTCGAACGTTTGTTTTGTTTTTCGAGTCAAACTCACACTTGGTCGCACTTTAGCCTGAGCTATATCCAATTTCGCTTACAGTTCAATTTTTATGTGTAATGACAAGCTATCATCTATACTTACAAGTCAATTATACTTCAAAATGTTGTAAAATTAGCGACTCGTCACTACAATTTCTTAGTCGAGTGTGCACTTTAACAAATGAGAGGGATACTTGAGTATGCCTATGTAATATGTATGATAGCTCAGGCGTAGAACAAAATCCCTGTAGACAAAGCAGTGGGGAACGTGTGTAATTGATATCGCCTATTATATATAGTCTAGTCGAGTTGCAAGGGGCGAATATCTGTATTACAATTTGAGGGTGAAAAGTGTCTGATCTATACATATATAAAAACATGAAAAAGAAATAATTTTTCTAAACTCTCGACTACGATATTAATATGAAAAGTAAAAATTCAACAATAGACTAATATGATTTTGTTTTTTCATTCTATTACAATAAATATGTCCATATATTGGCCTTATCTTTCGATTTCAATCATTATACATTGAGCAATTCATTGTACAATTTATAATTTTAGATATATTTCCTTTATGTATATTGTATACACCGTCATATCGTTGTTAGGAAAACATTATTGAACGCGATAGTCTATATCCAAATTCACTTGGAGGAATAATAACCATTAATATACAACATTAATATATATATATAAATAATATGATTGTTGCCTTTGCATGGTTAAATGAAACATTCAAAGATATTAATAACAGTTTGGTTCGGTTGGATATTAAAAACAATTTAGCATAGTTTTATATACGTTCGTTCGTCATACTTCTTCGTTAATATACTTATATCGTAAATTATTATGGCGCAGTGTGACAGTGGCTGAAAATAACGCGATTGGTTGTGGGTTCGACAACCAGTTGGATGAATGATTATAGTTTAATTATTAATTTGCCCGCTCTGTTGAACAAGAAAAGCGCGGCGTTGAGGTCCGCCACTCAACACGAAATGTCCCTATGTGCCCTTAGTTCTTTATAAATAAATTCACAATTCTTCACACTGCCCTCCTCATTAATTCCATTGTAGCCAATTTGTATTCACAAATCTATAAGAACCTGCTGCATAGCATTAACTTGTACAAATAATAGAATAAATAGCGAACGTGCCCAAACCAGTGGTTGAGTTTCACAACAAAAGGCTATTTCTAGTTCAAGATACTTACAGACCGCAAGTAGTTGCGAGAATCGTATGTCATATATCGGAAATATTGTTGGATTATAATAGTGTGGTTTCAATTTTAAAATAATGTCATAATTAACGCAAAAATTACATAATTTTAGTTTACATTTATTAATAATACAAAATACAAAGAACTAGTTAGCTTACATACACACACAGAAAACTTACTGGCAAGATACTTCGTTTCGTGCTTTCCTCCCGAATATAAAACTTGACGAGTTGAGTGGTGGAGCTTAGCTCTTTGTCTTACTAAATCAGATAAACAATTTTTTGTTTAATAAGATCTTTGATTTTCGCGATTACTACACATTTTGAAATGAAACTATTTTTACTGGTCTGTGACCACCATCACCACCTGTGTGTGTGTGTGTGAAACGTCGGGTTTCTAAAATGTATTTTCGAATACAAATAATATACGCGATTAATACGGTTGAAAAGGTTCATTTAAATTTTTTTCTTTATTTGATTGATTTATATAATCATTCAGCAAGTGGGGAATTGTACTTGCAAACATCGCGTTTGCATTCAAACGTTACGCCACTGCGCAAGGATAGCCTTGTATAGTAAAAGTAACTTTAACTAAAAAAGAAAACTTAGAAAATAGACCTACATAAAAGAAAGTGGCCCCTGACAAGTATGTAAAGAGTAAAATCATGTTATACATATAGGATTCAAAAGTAATGGTAAACTAAATACATAACAATCGATTTCACGTACAAATACAGGCGTCTCGACTATTGTTAAGATGACAATACAATTCATCTATCAAGATCGTAATTTCGAAGGATGCTGCGGTTATTACATGTTATTATTAAAGTAAGTGTCTAATGATAGAACGGTATAGTTTAAGACATATTGGATTGATCATGGATGTGGTAGATTCGATTTTAAATTTGGGGAATTATTCTTATTATTTTTACTTAATAGCGGAGGGAACCCATCTCAATACCTTTTTTCTTGCAAGATCGGCAAATAAAACATAAAAAACAAAACAACAACAAAAAAAATAAAAAACTTATAATATAATAGCGACACGCTGCCGGCTTCGCCCGCGTGAACTATAAAGCTGATTCGTATTTTCGGCGGCCTTTTCATAAATCACTTAAATTCCTAGAAAAACTTTCTAAAAAATGGGCGAAAAAAGTAGTCTACGTTCATCCCAAGACTTAAGTATCTCTATATACCATTTAATCACAATTGGTTAAGTGATACGGCCGTGACGTGACGTCACAGAAAGAAAAAGTAACTTTCGCATTTATATTATTAGTATTAATTACAAATTATTGTATAATTTATTAAAACTAATATAAAATCTTAGGCTAGGTTACGAAACAGTAGCATCTCTATTTACTATTAAGTATGTATAATATATTATATTTAAGTAGATTCAAGGCCATTTTTAAGTCAGGAGGCGAATTAGGTCATTGGCATATACATTAGCTAATGTTTTGGTGTTACCGTTACAAAGCACTGTATATAAGTAGATGTAGTTTCAACAAAAAAAAACTTACCCAACACGTGGGCAAATGGTTATAGTATATTAAAAAAACATAAGTATATATTTTTACATAATATACGTTTTCAAATTTGTAAGAATGTTTTCTTCATTTTGTTTACCCATTTAACTGAAAATTTATGTATTCGTAATGTAATACAAGAATGTGTTTCAAGTACATAGGTCAAAAAGCAGCTTCACGCTTTTTCCTACTTAGCAGGCTAGGCTGACTGAACCTAGAGAACACTCCGTTCTCAACTCTCCGTACGAATTCAAAACACTGCGTGTCAACTGGCAAAACTAAATGTCATTTATTGTCTCACCAGAGCGGGCAAATATAAATATTTAAATATAATCGTTTCCTCGAGTGGGGATCAAACCTACAACCATCGCATATACAGTGAGTTAGCTGTTTTTGATTTTAAAAGATTTAGATCTTATATCTTACAAGTTAAGTTAAGTTACATATGTATATTTTCAGTATATAGGTAATGGATGCCCACTCGGGGGAATGATTATATTTTCATTATTTTCATTTCTCCGCTCTGGTGACAAATTAAGCGCAGCGTTGAGTATCGCCAGTCAATATGCATTGTCTCGGATTCTGACTACCTGACTTCTGACCCTGCTATGTGGAAAAAAAACGTGAAGCTGCTTTTTCTTATGTAATAGGTAACAAATATATACTGAACATATATCAAACTAAAGTCATAAGATCTGAAGCTTTCAAAGCTCTCATCTTAACTAAATCAAAGACGAATAATACTGAAATAATAAAGAAAACGATATTGTTTCGATAAAAAAGTACTAAAGAAGGTATTTCAAAGAGAAAATCGAGACTTGGCATGTTTCCGAGTCAAATATCTCGATAGCGGTCGTCGATGTTTGTCAAGAGATATTTCGATAAATTCGAATAATACATGATCTGAAAAGCAATTAGGGTTAAGAATTGAATTTTCAGCCAAACGTCGATTTAATGTGGCATCGATTATAACTCGATATGATGGAACGTAAATAGTTTTAATGAATATTACTAACTTTTGTTCAGTTGTTGAGTAAATAACTTGTATGTAAGAATATTTTAATAGCATTTGGTAGTTGTAGGTTTAAATCTTAAATGCGGATAAGCTTCTATTCAACTCTTTAATATTTTAGGCCATATTAGCGCAGCGTGACAGCGTCTGACTGTATACGAGATAGTTGTGGGTTAGATTCCCACTCAAAGGAATGATTATATTCAAATTATTTTCTTTAGGGAGGAAAGTGTAGAACAAACTGTCTTCACACATCACGGTTCTTCTGTCTTATTATTTTATTTTTTCTTTTTTAATCAGGTTTATTTAAGTACAACCAAGGAATTTCTCAAAACATAGTCTCTACGTAAGCAAAAATGACGGGTGAAATGAAATAGCCCTAGTTTCTCATATTTATTTTAAATATCAAAGATATATGTATGTCTCAAACGATTATTCGGACTAGTTTTGGCATTCGTCCAATTAGAGGTTAGGAGAGTCTGTTTGCAAGTCTCAAATTAATATCTACTTTTGAATTAGGTTACGATTTGAAGAGATATTTAAGTATATTTTTATTATACAATTGTATTACGATAATATATAACATGACGGAGGCTATGGTTGCGCGGTTGAACAACGTCTGTAAGGACTATAGTTTGAATCCCACTCGGGGTAACGATCATATTGAAATTATTTAACCTTGCTATGCGGAATAAAAAGTTATATTAAACAAAATACAAAATCATGATATCCATGATGGGGTAGCCAAAGGGCACTGAGCATCAAACTCTACGGTATATGGGATACTTCTATAGCGTTTTATACTATCAGCCATTTCATACACGTCTTTATGCCTGATCTTTCTACATTAGCGATGTCAAAGGTTAACCGAGATATTAACTCTTTTGTATTTTAGTTATTATTTTATTTCCTATTTTTACAAAATATAATATATTAAAAGCTCACGTGCAACTGAAACCAATATAATACAAAAACCAAAGTTAAAAGCATCTATCACTAGTAGGTAGGTACAGTGAATGTAATAGTGAATATTGTAATCTAATTTTATAGAGAAAAATAAAATTACGAGCCAGAATGTCCTTAGACAATTTTGTTAATACTCTGTTTTGTGAAGAAAATTCAGATTATAATTGCATGGTCTGCATTTCCCTGCACACTTTCAATATTTTATGATGAATGAATATATAATATTAGAGCGCATTCACAGAACAAGTGTTCAGACATTGACGTCAAATGTCGGATGTTGCACGGTGCACTCAAAACAGCTCGAGCGTACATTGTATTTAAACATTCGTACATTCCTAATTTCATATGATTGGCCGATACTTAAAAAGATAAAAAAATTGTTTGCTCCAATGATAATTGAGCTAGTTAAATATTGCGGTATTTGTCTAAGATTACTAACGATTCGGCTGGTGTTTTTAGTTTTAAAGTAAACAGAGTAAATAATAAAAAGACATCGTTATCCGTAATAAGCATACAAAATCATTTTTACACTAGCGATCCGCTCGCAGCTTCGCCTGCATAAGCTCCAAGCTCCACAACTAAACTATTTAGTTATTTCGCCCGAGTGTTTTTATTTTATTAAATCACAAGATTAGCTTAAGTTTATAATTTAAATGGTTATAACTTTTTTATTTATGAACCGATTGAAATGTAATAAACAATAAATGTTAACTAACTAATGAAAACTTACCGCAATACAATATTTAAAACTGCAATTAAATCGGCTAAGCCGTCTCTGATATTACCGTGCACAAACAATGAGAAATGAATTTCATAAATATAATAGGTTTTTTTCATATATCTTCCATGTACAGACAGCGATCAGGTACATTTTTATTATAATATATATGTATAGATACGACTGTGGTACTTTTTCTAAAAGATTTAAAAAAAATGGAAAGGTTGCTTACTATAATTATTATATTTGCGAAAAAAGAAATACATTAGACAAAAAAATTACATAAACAAAATAACCGAGGGACGTCACTAATCTCTCTATCTACACCGGTACACTAATACTAAACACACGGTATAATCAAACAAAGAAAATAAATGATTTTTTTTAATAAAATAAGTTCTAGTTAACTTACCGTCCAGTTAAACTTGTTACTAAACTCAGTACTTTACCAACGACCTTGTAGTACGTACTGTGGAAGTATTAATTATGCGAAAACTCGCTTACACATACCTGACTTCAAACAGATACGCCGGAGACATGCAAACATTATGATTGTACAATAAAACTATATAAGAAGCTACTTAAATTAGAATTGTAATTTGTTGCTATTCTGGAAAAAAATACATGTTGATTTGGTATACCTAACTTCAATGGTAACTTAACTTTAATTCGTAATAAACCTAAGTTATATTGAAAATTTCACATTAAGAAAACAGAGTTGTACAATAAGAATTTTGGTTTTCGCGTTTTTTACACATATTCAAATGAAACTATTTTTAATCGGATTCATCGCGTATATTACGTATAATTAATGCGATGAATCCGGTTAAAAATAGTTTAATATTTAAAAACAGTTGTATAAATCAAACAGTTTCCTACAAAAGATCAATATATAACAGTTCCTTCACAAAATATAATACTGAACTGCTGAAAGTAATACAAGTTTTAGAATTCGGAGCATTTGGGTCACTTCGTAAAATCAAATGAACGTCAAAACTAAACTGCTTTAGACCGCCCATGACCTATTTAGTGGAAGACAGACATTTGCTGCCGTAAAATATTCTTATTTGTATAATGAGATTAGAAACTATTATTTTGTAAATAATTAGATAACATAATGACTAACTATTGAGTGAGTTTTTTTTTGCTAATTTGTGATGAATAATAACGGTTTATAATAAGATAGTAACATCAGACTGGCAACGATGGTCGTGATTCCAATCGTAGTATTATTCATGTATAAAGTATTGATAATTTTTTAAAGGTATATTCATCGATCGGGTCCTCTCGTTCCGTTACTTTGCACCTCTTAATTAACAAATGCTAGACAGCATCGAAGGTGTAGAAAATATTGGTAAAAAAATTGATAAGCATTAACAAAATATCTAGCTATTAGACTAGCTACATTCAAACTAAGGTGGATTTCTAAAAAACCTATCCGATAATTACCTAGGCGTCCACTCTGGGGTAAGGTTAGGGCATCCGTAGAAATGCGCTAACTGCAACGGAACTACTGAATTGAAACTAAGCACCAACTACGCGCGTTTAACGAACATAAAAAATATATTTGAGGGGAGTGTCATACTTCACTTTAAGCCTCTTTGTGTCAAAATACAACTTTATTATAGCGAGTAGGCAGTGAAAATCTAGTGTTACGATATTTTGTTCTCCGCATATTGTTTTATTCACAGGTCATCGTGGCGCAGTGGGACAGCGTCTGACTGTAAGCGCGATTGGATGTGCCTTCTATTCCCACTTGGAGGAATGATCATAATTTAAATTCTTTTCATTTCACCGCTCTGGTGAACAATAGGCAATGTTTCAAATTTATGCGAAAAGGGGAGAACTTAGAGTCTTGACAAGTTAAGTTCTCTCTGACTACGGTGATCTGCGGGATAAAGCGTGAAACTGCAAAAAAAAGGGTTACAAACCTGGTTTCCCCATTTCGGTCAGAAAACAGTGATTTATCAATACATAACAACTGTACTATAGGAATATACTTGCTACCTTTACATTAGTTTGTTTGGTTATATCCACATCTATTGTTGACCGTTAAGAGCTGAACAATGGCTATCTATTATGATTTCATTGGAACTTATCACTTACAAGATAAAGATCAAAATAATTTACATTGAATTTGATGCTCATTTCAAGGTTTGAATGTTAACTAACAACAATGTCACGTAAATGATTGAATAGAACTACTATATTGACAAACTTACTTGAACATATCGTATTGATATACGATAAATGCAATATTAGCTCATATAGTAACTAAATAGAAGTGTAGAAGTGTCTAATATATTTGAAACTTTATAAAAAGTTTAGGTCAAACATTTGTAGTATGCGCCATGTTCATTTTCTTAATTCAATAGCTAATTTGCCAATAGCATTCTGCTATTCTGTATATAAACATTAACTAAGCCACATTCCATACTCCATTATCCGAATAATTTTCGTAAAAAAGGAAATTTATTCCTACACGTAATAATAAACAGAAATTTCTTGTATTTTTTTTTTGAGTTTCAACATATTTCGAATCATTTGATTGTCCGAATCAATCAAGACTTACTATAAACAATACACTCCTGTTCTCAACTTTTCCTCCTAGATCCAAGCCATTGAGTGTTGAGTTTTGCGTTTTGCCTTGTACCATAGCGTAAAAATAAAAATAATTCAAATATCTCATCATCATCAAAACACATTCCCACAAATCCAGGGATCGAACCCACAACCAAACGCGTTTGCACTCAGACGCCGTCTCTGTGTACTAACATCAAAATACAAGAGATGACAATTCCTTTATTACAAAATAAACTTGTAACTTAACTGGCCATGTAGTTATTCAAATTTTAACCTACCAACTAACTCTTGTTACAAACTACTTTTTTCAAGAAAACTGCAGTGAAGTGTTGATGTTGAAAGAAAACTTTGGTATAAGATAATCTTCAGCTTTTAATATGGATAGTTTGACGTTTGCATCGGTTTAAACCTTTTTTAGAGCTTTCTTTCTTTCGCCGCCGCCGTGTAACACCAGAGGAAGTACATGCGCGTTGCCAGCCTTTAAGGTTACGTTCGTTGCAATTTCATTGTAATTACCTACTATAAGTATAAATATATGATTAAGTTATATTTAATTTGTATAAAAACTTCATTTTTCATTCAAAATATAAAAAAGACACTTTCAATTAATAGTATAGTATAAAAGTTTCATTAAATTACGTTATACGTATTTCTTAACTAAATCGTTACAATCGCACGCGACGTGTGCGAATTGTGAACAAATTAAATTGTTAGGTAACTTAAAAATAGTTTACGTGTAAAATCGCAATCGTGGCGCAGTGGAACAGAGACTGACTGTAAACACGATTGATTGTAGGTTCAATTACCACTCGCAGGAATAATTACAGTTAAATGTTCATTACTCCGCTCTGCCACCTAAGACAAAGCACGGCGTTGAGTTCCGCCACTCAACACGCAAATGTCTCGATTTCGGGCCGAAAGTTGTTGTTGAAAGGTTCTCTCAGACCAACCTGCTACGCGGGAAAAACTAATGTATTTATTCGAGGTTGTAAAAAATTCAAGTACAATGTACGACCGTAAACTTGACACGATACGATACGCGTTCACAATATTTAACGAACACTTAATTAACAAGATTATTTTGTAGGTCATGGCTGGGTTAACTTAGAAATCGTCCATTTAAAGAAAAACTCGATTAAACTTGTCATTTGTAATTAAAATACTTAAAGTAAATTAAATTTGACAATTATGTTTCTGCTCGACCCAAATGTTGAGATAAATTTATAGATGAAACTTTCTACCTTATCAATACTATTGTATTTTAGAAATTCATCATATACGTGAAGTATCAAGGGCAAGTACCACGTTTATATTACATTTATTATTCTCGACAAAAGCAGAAACAAATGCTTTTGTACATATTACCGGCATAGAATTGAGAATCTAGAGACAAATGTTATCACTCGCCCATTTTTAGTCATTCATGAGATATTGTTTCGCTGTCAAACCAAGCCAAAAATCTTATATTATAAATATTCGTTTAAATAAGATTTGAATGTACAGCAATGTTTTGAAACAAAATAAAACAATCGATAAATAATAAAAAAATGACAAATTTACTAAAAAAAATACTTGTAATCGAAAGATAAGCATGAATTATTAAAAAATTGGCGTCTCAAAGTGCCATATTAATAAACAAACAAAAATAATTATCGTGTGAAACTACAAACATTGTGAATAGAAAGCATCTATGGATGTGTGTCGCACGCAGGTAGGTAGGTCTGGGGGAAAGCGAGAGAGGACTACGATAGCCGGAACCGAACCGAATATATACATAATCGACGCGTCTCGACGTCTGTGCACTGTATATGTAAAATAGATATAATTGTAATATTTTATTTATTTCATGTGTGTGTGTCTTGTGACGACTCTATTTTGTCACTTGAAATTGTACACTATATTGAAAACGAATGCAAAACACATAGAAGTGTGTGTAATGTACATTTTAATAATTTTATATACTTAAAGTATAATAGCTTCAATTTTGGCACACGTTGCCGAGGCAACGCATTATTATACGCGTCAACAGTTCTTCTAGCACAAATTAACTAATATAACTATTATAGTGTTTTTGTTTATAAAGTTTAAGTAAAACCCGGTGTTAAAACTAAGCGAATTAAGAAAAGGGATAGGCACGTATCTAACATGGAACTTCTCGTTTTCCTAGAAACTAGAGAGACGTATGACCTCATTGAAGAACCTGATATTGAAGTTTTTACTTTAATATGTTGGTCAAGTTGTTGTAGATTGTGTACTTTTTTATGATTTGTAAACGGAAGTACGAGTGGTGCTTAATTTGTATGAAATTGACACGTAATATAACAAGTATGGTGGTGATGATAAATTAAAATAAAAAAAAACAATGAAAGTCAATAATTCTAATTGAATACTTAAATTAATAATGTTACAAATAGTAAATAAAGTAGACGAATCCGTAGTTAAATTTTTACGTACTTGATAATAACAACGATACAGATTTTTAACTTAGAGAAAATATTTAAAAAAATAATAATAGCTAATCCACGTTGTTGCCTGTCCCGTTTCAAAAAAATCATATTTAAAATATTTCCCCAGTCTGGTTTAGTAAAAGCGCCTCATTAGGTTTTCCATATTGAATAAACAACTTCTCTATTTCCGTGGAAAGCGGAGAACGAAGAGACTTCTAATTAAATTTGTATTAAATATTATTTATTTATATATACTTTCAGCATTATTTAAACAATGGTTCTAAGAGCACATTGTATAAAATTTCATCATAGGCTGGTTCACGCTTTTGTCATTCTGACATTTGCAGACGCCTCCGTCTCGAGTTCACTTGCCGCATTCCCAGTATTTGATACATCTGTACGAACATTTCTAAACTGATATATTTTGAATATTTTAATAATAATACGCATATGCAGTATAATACGCATATTAAATTAATATTACTATATATTTTGTTTTTACATGTTTTAAAGTGTTATTCCCACACTAATCCCGCTGCGTTCAAATTTTTGTACGATTTCTAAATATGTATTTTGCATGCATGCTATTTAGATTTAATCATGGTTTAGTTTAAAATTTTATGGTACGTTATAAGTAAATGTTAGCAATCCAGAAATTGACTATGTGTATTAGTTATCTTGGCCTCATTTATTTTTGAAATACAAACGATTTTGTCAGATTCATAAATATAATAACATTGAGCTTTTTATTATTTTTTGCTCCCATTTTGCTTTATTTTCCGACCTTGTCCTTTTTAAATTTCCGTTTGTTTTTTATTATTCTTATTACATATTCTTCATATAGGCGATATGAGGCGCGATAGTTTTGGGTTCGATTCACATCCGGGTCAATGCTTACATATTATTTCCTCCACTCTAGTGACAAGACAAAGCGTAGCGTTGATTTCCACCACTTCACACGCAAAGCACCGGATTCAGGCGGAAAGTGGACAACGGAGTGTCTTGACACTGGGTTCTCATTGCTTTGCGAGAAAAATCGTGAAATTTCATACATATATTCATTCGTTCTTCACTTTCTAACTAACTAAGAGGAACTAAAAGCTGTAGTTTGAATGCACGACCGTCGCATACACGTGTCAGCTGTGCCAAAACGGCGTCTTGAATAGATAAGTAGCTATGTCGTTGAAAACAAGCTTTGAGCATTTCATTTTATCTTCGAAAGATTACTACGCATTTAACACTTTTTTAAAAAAAAAAACATTAAAACCGCTTACAAAATAGTATAAAGATAAAAATTTCAAAAGGTAAAGAACAATGCGGGTATATTACTACAGCGTAAATTAAATTATTAATTAACCGTCACAGTCAGCTAAGTTATTGTGTAATAAAGAAAGAACCTGATTCAGACTAACAATACAGTCATTAAATACCTAGCCGAGTTCTAAGATGAAATTTAAATTTTTTTGAATTTGTTTAAAATAATTGAGCTCATCGTGGCGCAGTGGGACATTGTTAGACAGTTAGCGCGAAGGTTTTAGGTTCGGTCCTTATATAGAGAAATTATCATATTTTAACTTCGTTTAATTCCGCCACTTAACACGCAATGTCTCGGATTCAGACGATAAGTGGAGTACGAAGTGTCCTGACTACTGATGTAAAAAATAGTAATTAAATTAGTTTTATTTCACTGCTCTGGTAAAACATAACGCGGCAGCTGCAGGAGAACGGAGTGCTTTAACACTAAATCCTCTCAGCTTAAAAAAAGAGATTAGATCAATTGTTGTACTGAGATAACCCAAATATTCATGTCGGCATAACGACCTTGTTTTCATTTTCGTTCAGCCGTCGTCGACAGTCGTGGACGGTCTCGCCGTGGAAGACACCGATAGGTGACATAATACGATTTAAAAATAATGCTAGTCCGCTCGTATATAGTGACTCACAAATTAATTGAGTTTTTTACAACTATTTCTATTTTTTTAAAAGTATGCATCAACTATTTTTTTTTTTTTACTTAATGTCTGTTTGAAGTCCTTCAGTCAGTTTCATCAAGAGTGGTAAAAATTATCCTAATAGATGATATGGATATACTTCAGGGTGGTAAAATATAAATTTAATATAATATATACTTACAAAGGAAGCAGCTGTATGCTTTGTATATAGCAGGCATACTAGGGTGGCCAATTCATTTTGTATCAAATGGCGTAACTTAACATCGCCCTTTGTATTATCAGACTATAAAATAATTAAATAATAATTGCGACTGGGTGTGGGGGTTCGTTGATTTATACTTGGTGGATTGATCATAATTTAATTATTGTAATTTCTCCGCTCTGGTGAAAAAGACAAAGCGTTGTAAATGATCTCCGCTACCCTACACAGAATGTCTTGAATTCAGAGGGAAAGTGGAAAAAGGAGTGTCGTCACATTAAGTTTTCTCTGACTGCAGTAAAGCTAAAGAAAATAATCGTTTCACAGAGTGGAGATCGAATGCACAATTAATGCATTTACAAGGACATGATAACCCGTCGCGATGAGTTCAATAAGTTTACAATAATTAACAAACATTTATAAATGATACAATATAATAAATAAAAAAAAAGAATTATGTAATAAAAGTTATATACGCGAATCTCTTTAAAAGAAAATTATCCTACAATTACAATATTACGAAAGTATTACATTAGTGCATTACTAAACTCATTTAATTTCAACTTTCAACACTAATGGGTGGAGATTAGCGCTGTACTAAAATAAAATAGCCATCTTCAAATTAAAATGATTAATTTTAGTTTTTCACATTCTCACTTTTAATTATTAAATAGCAAAGGAAAGTGACGATTTTAAATACTTAGAACTTGACTATATTACGTATTATATAAGTAACGGAAGTTTTTGACCCATGTCGATATTAACCGACTAAAAAAAACGGAGGTGGTTCCCAATTCGACACGTATTTTGATGATTGCGTATTCACTTAATGATTTTAGTATGTTATCGTATTAGAATGTTCAAAATTAATTATGAAAACATTGTTCAAGATTAAAAGGTCACAAGATTCTAGCAAAGTGGAGAACGAAGTGTCTTGACACTAGGTCTCTATGCTAGAAAAAGCGTGAAACTGCAAAGTGTATATAATTATACTACTTATATGTATATATATATAAGTAGTATAATTAAGTGACAAAATAGAATAAAAGAAATATTCATATTTATTTTTAAGCCATTCTTACACTTACTCAAAAACTTGAATAATTAACTACAACTAGTAGCTCCTTTGATGGGTTAAAATACGCGTTGTCTTAGCAACGGGTACTCTTATGTCACTTTATACAAAATGTAAGTCAAATGTAAGTCATGGTAGTGTGCGTAATATTTATTTTATAAATCGAATGTGTTTCTGTGCAAACTTTAACTAAACCAATTTTCGTATTTCCATTCGCATAATTTTATGTAAAAAGGTCTCCTAAGTTTTACGTACTATTATCATTTATTATTTCAAATTAAAATTACTAAATCGACTAAAATAAAATTTAAAATCACAAATACCAAAATCAAAAAATTGAGGTGAGATGTACCGGATTCCTCAGGGGCAATCATGTAGAATGCTGTATAAGTGTATACATACATATATACGTATAACATAACTGACGAAACTTGTTTGGTTAGATCAAGTTACCGTTGTATTGACTTTGGTCAAGCTGAGAACTAGACGACCGTAATATTTTTTGGAAATTTGATGAATTATTGTAGAATACAATATGTGATAAAAAAATAAAACGCTTTTAAAACAAAACACGGCGTTAAACTTCGCCACTCAACACGTCCTGCTTCGAATCCTAGCAGAAATTAGACAACAGAGTGTCATGCCACCAGTTTATGTCTGCCAATAATGCGGGATATACCGTGAAAGTCAAAAAAATACGCATCATATGTATTTAAATTTAATACAGCACTTAGTTTTACAATACGGATAAATTTAACTATTGATAACATAAAATGAAAAAATATATATTTATTTTTATAGAGTTCAAAGAATTTTAAAATTTGCAGTAAAACTTTGTTTATGACTTAAAAATATAATTAATCGTATTTCGACCGTAATGAATCAGCTGGTGTGCGTGATGCGTCTGATAATAGAAACGATGTGGATACAAATGTTACTAAAGACATTATAATATAAACTAGCGACCCGTTTGCGGCTTTGTCTACGTAAACTTCACGGCTATAACTATTAGTTATTTCGTAATATAAGTTTACTTTGCTAAATGCCCCCAATAATGTTATTCTTGATATATCTTTCATGTACAGACAACGATTAATGTCATTTTTATATATGTATAGATATGTATGCTTCTGATTGATTACATCGAGGCTTAGTTAAAAATCATAAAATTTTCTAAAAATGAAGCCGTTACTGTTCACACCGCTAAAATCTCCCGTGTTATAAACAATGTAATTTAATATTTTTGAAAAAGGTTTTCAAGACGTTCGAGTCCCGATACGTTCGAAAAAAATATATAAACATGTTGCAAATATTTATAACCTATTACATCACCATCAAAATCAATCTGGCTATAGAACAATAAATATTAGTACCAAAATAAAAATATAATTCAAATCCAAATAAAGTACGAAGAACTAAAGACGCCATTACATTGCCAAATTGAATAGAAGTTGTGACGCATGTGATATTTAAAACAATATTAATCTAATAAGTTTATTGGTTTTCCCTATAACTAAGTAGTAGTCTCTTTGGCGCGTAAAATACGCGTTCCCTTAGTAACTGATCGCTGTCTGTATACATGGAATATATTTGAAAAAATATTTATTATTGGGGGCATTCATCAATGATTAATGTTTTTCTTTTCTGTTTGTCTGTGCGTTTGTTTACGCTAACCTCAGAAACGGCTTTACCGATATATATTAAGTTTTGATTATTATATTTTGGTAAACTTCCCTTAGCATGTAGTGTTTCATATATATTTGAATTGGTTCATTTCATCGGTTACAAATTTAAAGGTTAAAGTCATTTAAATTATTAATTTAAGCAAAGATTTAAGTGAGAATGCGGGAATAACTAAATTGGAAGAGCGAAAGAACTAAATAGCTTAGTCCTGTAGTTTACGCAGGCGATGCCGCGAGAGGTTCGCTAGTATAAAATATATTAATTTTATGCACTTTTTCTCTATATAAACTTTAACTATGATAAATTTGACAATAATCCGTCCACATAATACTCGCAAAAAGGTGTCTTAAGTTTTTTTCTTTACGTATAATAAACATATAGATATTCCTTTTTTTCAGCTTAATACTATTCCCTGTATATCAAGGTAGCAGAGAGAACCTAGTGTCAAGACTTTAATTTCCGTCTATTGCGATCAACGTAGCGGGATTCTTTCTCTTGTTCCACTACAGGGGAGATTAATATAGAGAATGAAAATAATTTTCATATTATACCCCCGAATGGGATTAAACCCATAACTCATCGCATTTACAGTCAGACGCTGACGATTGACTCTAAATATATAGGTTTTAAATGAAACTATTTAAACGGTTCCATCTAAAGACAACTGTTATTATTAGAATTTCTTAAGAAAAGTAAATGCAAAATTTAAAAAAATACGAAATTTTTGTATTTTACTGTAATATGTTTGAAATTTCGAATTAAAAATGCAGCTCAATTACCAAATTATACACGATAAATCCTTTTAAAAAAAGTTTAGTTTAATATGAATGTCGACGCTACATGATTTAGAGCGTATCTACACGCGTGTATCGCATAGATTATATTTCAATATACGACTATTTCTTTGATGCGCTATACTTTTTTTAAGCTTTGCCTACTATCTTATAGTAAAAAGTGGAGTACAACAATATTATGATTTTAAACAACTTGCTGTAAGATCACATACTGAGTCAGACTATTTAAATCTTTTTTTTGGCCTTAGCTTCACACTTGTTCCCGTATAGCAAGATAGTCGAAGGCGAATCCAGTGTCAACATATTCCGTGCTGAGTGTCGGCTCGCAACGCCGTGTATTGTCTTAATAGAGGAAGGGCATGAATATCATTACCACCGAGTGTGGATCGAACCCACATTCACCGCGCTTACGCTGACGCTGTCCTATTGCACCACGACAGCCTCATGCATTTATGGTACTCAATAAAACCATAATATATAACAAAACAAAACATTTTCTCACAAAATAAAACATTTAAACGGAACGAACGTAAAAGTTTTTCGACATCGGATCCAGTACACGAGACGGGAATAGTCTCATCCCTGGCCTGGCCGCCGTCCATACTGTGGTTACGGAACAAGATGGCACATATTCGTGCAATCTTTCTACGAATACCGATCTTAGACTGTCGTATTTAGGCTGACGTTCGTTCAGGCGTCTGTCTTTACGTAATTTAAGGTGTGCTCTACATACGTCACTTCTGTTCGCCTGAAAACACTTCCGGATTACCGATTGATATTGAAAAGCCTGTTATAAAACCTAAGTGTGCAAGGTTAGTTCGTCCTTAGGTGTGAACTAAAACCAGTTTAATTAACTGACCGTTTAAATGATAGTCTTAACCAACAAAATCTAAAGAAGTTAGATAACAGTCGCGTGCAGGTGCATGGCACTTCATATATCTCACGTGAATCGCTTTCATAATGGTTTTAGTTTAATAATAGAAACTCTTCCTCTAACTATATGAATACTACTACCAGAATTATAATGTGCGAATAATTTAAAATATAATATAAGAAGTAACTTTTTTATTATTTCAGAATAACTGACAATGTATCGTCTAAGTCCTATCGTGCCACCGTCGCACAGTGCAGTGGTGCAAGCGATGGTTGTGGGTACAATTCCTACTTGGGGGAATGATTATATTTTTTCTGCTCTGGTGACAAGACAAAGTTCTGCGTTGCGTGCCACCACTTAACACGCAACGTCTCGGTTTCGAGCGGTATATGGAGAACAGAGTGTCTGTCACTGACTTTACATTATCTCTGAATAGTGAAGCTAAGCTAAGAAGAAAAAAAATGTAGCGTCTAAATATAAAATATTATAAATTTTGAATGTATTAAATTAACTGAAAAGCTATTAAGGTTTGTTTATTTAAACAAAACTGTAATTTCAACAGCATATGCGAACGATAAATATGCCGAAAGATAACTAACTGTCATCATCATTCGATTTCGGGCGGAAGGAATGGCTGTATTTTATTTACTTTCAGTATAAAAAAGTAAAAAATAAAAAACAAGTCTGTTTTAGCCAAAAATCAACTTAATATATATTGTTTGCTAAATTTCAATTAGAGTGAGATGTAGACGTATAGTTCGCTAGAGTGCTTGCACGCGCTAATCCCAAGAGCGTGGGTACAAATTCCACTTTACCTACACATAGATATATCAAATTCTCAATAAATCTTTCATAAAATTTATGACGAATATAATGAAATCCATTTTTATCACAAAATCGACTTACATAATCTCTGTGACGCGATAAAATAAAACTTTTACTTCATATGTTTCGCAATTGAGTGGATAACTTGAAAACTACTATAGCCAGTTATGTATGGCATTAGCGTGTTGGTGTTCATTTTCGTTTCATATTTTCGTGCTAACTCCATTAGGAAGTCTAACTCACTTTGCACCTAGTTCCATTCGCTACTATATTATGCCGAAATTATCATGTGATATGTATGTTGGCAGCATTGGGCTGTATTTTGAGAATATTGACACTTTAGATCACCGACGTGTGAGAGGATCTGACTGTAAAAGCGATAGTTTTGATTCTCACTCGGGGGCTGATTCAAAAACATTTAGAAAACCTATAAAAATTTAAACACAGCGGGATTTAAAAAAAATATGTTTGAGTAAACAATTTAGTAATATGTTATTAATTAACTAAGTGTGTGATAAACACTATAAAAATTAAAAAATATATATTAAATAAAATTTAAATTTAAAAAAAGCGCGACGTTGAGTACCGCCACTAAACACGCAATGTTTCCGATTCGGGCGGAAAGTGGAGAACGGAGTGTAATGACACTAGGTTCTCTCTACAGTTACAGTTAATAAAATGTTTAATGTTTATGTAGAATTCAAACCAGTAATCACTTAATAATTCTTATACATATATAGCTGTGGTAAGTTTAGTAAATACTTTTTTAACAAAAAATCTAACAAACGTACAGTATATTACTATGGTTTTATTATTAATATTAACTATGGTTATACATTTTTATGTGCATTATTTTGCCACAGCATTGTATTTTCTGTATTACCTACACTACAGACATATAATTTCGAAACTAATTTGAATAGAATAATTATGGCATTTTTATCATTTCCCTCCCCACTATATTTTCTGTCATCCATATAGAGCACATTAAATTAATATTTCACGTGGGTTTGGCCGTTCACCCTAAGGCCTAACTAATGCAGGCTTTTGGACCTATTCCAAATTTAGAAGACTTTATAATACTGGTTTCTACAATTTATTTTTTACGTTCGATTTGTTGTTCTTCGTATGAAGCTAAGTTACTCATAACAGTAGAGGCATTTATTAATAAAAAATATATACGAGAAAGAGTTGTGATGTTTTGTTTTGAAATCCTTGTAAGGACGCCTTAATTCTTTACCATTTACTGCACGAAATTTTGAAAATAACAAAATGTTTATTTTCCATATGTAATTATTTAAAAATTCGGCGCTCACTTCCGCCACTCAACACACAGTGACTCGTATTCGGGCGGAGAGCTTAGAAAGGAATGTCTAGAACCTAGGCATTGAGTTCTCCCTGACTACCCTGCTGAGAAAAAGCTTCACGCTGATGAAAAAATCCTCTAGTACAAAATATAAACAGACAATAAATAATAATAGATATCGAAACGAGTTACCTAATTGATATGGCATTCGATACACGAGGTACAGTAATATGAAACATTATCACACACATATATCAACAATCCGTTGTTAGATAAGGCGTAAAAAATTAAAACAAAGGCAATGTAACAGAGCAATACCGGACAGATAGCATTATCGATGTTATTCCAGGAATGCTTTAACGAGAGAATTAATTGTCTGGCACTTTTCATGCATGAAAGTATTTGTTGCTGTAAAATTACATACATTGGATTCTCAAGCTTATGTAATTATGTCGTAATGTTGAGTAAGTAAGACTTGTAATTTGCCTTGGTCTGGTTATTAAGAAAAAGTAAATATCTTATTTATCTTGGATTAAAAAAATTTATTACATTTATTCAAAAAAAAACAACTATGATGACGCTTACTGTCAATAACTTTAATATCATGATTATATTTATTTACATATTAAAAAATAAGAAAATATAATTATTAAACTGAAAATTTTTAAATCAATAAATTTGATTTTCTTAAATCGATTTAAGATCAAAAATAAAAATTAGCTATAGCATTCGTAACAAAATTGATATATAATCAAAGCAAATTAGAATACCTTCATTATGTCGGTACAAATTATTACACGATACGAGATAAATTGCAACAGTGGCATGAATTATTCTTTACAGTAATTGTCTTCATGCATCATATATCTGTCTGATTCTTGAGATAGTGAACTTCAAAAGAATAAACATTTAAAACTGCAGTTATTTCTTTCTTAATTTTTTGTTTTTTTTTTATACTAGCACAAGGCAAACAAACTTACGGTGTCAATTACCATCACCGCCCCCCACGACCCCAGAACACCAGAGGGGCTACATGATCGTTACCAGCCTTTAAGGTGGAGATAGACGAAACTTGTGATGGTATCAATGTAGTTCTAAGCAATGTACATATATAAAAAAGTAATAGAAAAAGGTTCAGACCGTATATCCGTCGAAATAATAACCAAATATTAAACATTTTTATTATTTTAATTGTAAGTAGTCATTTTCTTAGTTTGAATTAAACGTAGGCACAATCTTTTGATCTGCTATATATATATATATATAGAGATCAGAGAGCATCAAGTGTAAAAAGTTCTCTGTTCTCTGTTCCAAGTTCTCTGTTCTCCACTTCTCTACGGAATTTGATCTAAAGCGTAGAAATATAAAAATAATTTTAATTTAATCATACCACCGACTGAGAATCGAACGTACAACAAATCGAGTTTACAGTCAGACGCTGTACCAAAGCGCCACGACGGCCTTCTTTCTAGTAATGCTTAGTTTTGTTATGTAATGAAACTCAAAGAACCAAACCCCCCCCCCCTCCCCTTCTCCTTCAATAGTTTGGAATGCCTCGATGGAAATATGAAGATATCAGGCGTTATACTATACAAAACAAATTTTACATATGGATTGTTACAAACTCCAGACGCGCATTGATTGGATAATATATAATACTTAATGATTTACTAATATAATATCTAACTTTGTTCATATTACTAATTGAATAAGGTGTTTACATAATTAATCTTTCACTGATTCTAGATCTTAATATTTCTCTTAGCCTTAGTTACATACTCTCCAATTCCGTATCCTTTAACACTGTTTATTTACTTTGTATAATAACACTGCATTGTATTTGTTCTCATAATTTAAGTTGTCATCAATGTACTTGAGAGCGACTCTAATACTGTCTAGCTCACATTTTTTGTGAGTGTTTTTGTTGTTTAGTTTCTCACGACCTCTGTACCTTTTATTTTATGAATAACTTAATGTGTATATAAACTCCAACAGTAGTATTAAGAATATATTTGTAATAAATATTATAACATACAAGTAATACTTTTTCATCAAGTAACGCAGCCAATGTAAAATAACTCGTTTACAGGATGTATATATCAAAAACACACTTCATATATGTCAATCAAACGGTTAGTCTCACAGATTTAGACAACTCAGTTTACGAAACTCAAAATTAATTTAATGTATTGTTAGTATATTTATTTTATTTTCTTTCCTGGTCGCTTATTTTATGCGTTACTCGGGAAACACGTTGACCCATATAAATATTACATAAGCGCAGAAACTGTTTACTGTAAAAATAGTTTGTAGATTTTATCTTCGGCAACTGTTGGTATTTATTTTAAAATTTAAACAAAATTTATTTTTTCATTCAATATTCTTTACCGCATAGCAGGGCTTGTTAGAGAGAACCTAGTGTCTGGACACTGCGTTCTTCACTTTCGGCCTGAAATCGAGACATTACGTGTTGAGTGGCGAATATCAACGCCGCGCTTTGTCTCTAGTACCAGAACACAGAAATGAAAATTTGAAAATTATTTAAATATACTCCTATTGCTCCTGAAGTATAGATGAAAAAACAATAATATTATAAATAAAAGCATAGCTCCGTAGGATTCATATTTTAAATCATTGTGTTAAATTAGATTTATCCTTATTGCGTTACGATAGCACTTTAATATGTCTATATAAAACATATTTTTATAATCTATCAGCAAATACAAGCAAGTCATGGAAAAAGTATACCTTCACGCATAGGAAGGTAGAGAGAACCTTAATGTCGAATGGTGGAGCTAAACGCCGCGCTTTGTCATATCAGAGCTGCGAAATGAGAATAATTTTAATAAAATCGTTGTACTGAGTGGGAGTCGAACCCACAACCGTCCCACGGCATCACAATGGCTTCTAAATATGAAAAACTGTATTTCAACGAAAACATTTTAAAAATTGTATTTCAAGTGACCTTCGTTCAGAGAACTAGGCAGGTTGTAATCTATTACATTATAGTTCTATACTATATCTATACTACTATAGTATAGTAACTATGTACGACAATGTGCAGTGGGTGACTGTAAAGTGCCGGAGATTCATCATTGAGATGTCACGACGACGTTATCTGATAAAGGCACAAGGTTAGGTTGTATGTACGTTAGATGTTAAGATATTACGATTTTAAAGACTTGTGAAAATATCAGAGAATGACACGCGATTTACTTCAGTAGTTAAATTATACTTGAAGATTTTTTTTTTTCAAATTTGAACTTGAGTTATAAAAAAGCGAGGAAAGGGCCATCAAATTAGTTGTTAAATATTTTAAATACATATTGCTCATATTACAAAAACTCTATAATTTTAATAAAGTCGACATTTAGATATAAAATAGATATATTTGCTTATAATATAAATATTTGCTCCGGCTGGCAATTGAACCCACGGCCGCCAGCTCCAACTATCACTGACCACAAAAATCAGTTTGAAAGTCTGAAATATTTTAAGATTTTGGAGCATTCAAAGTATGATAATACCAGCAAGTTTTTAATAAAAATATATGTGTATATTAGTAAAATCCTTGGGGTACACTGCACAGTAATGAAGATATGGACCATTACCAGATATAAATATTGTAATAAGATATTTCTTGAAAGTGACATACAAATATGTACCATGAATTTAATTTGCAATAAACCTACAGCAGCTCAGTAGTAAAATGAAAAGAACGGGAATATATCTGACGATATCGCTAGTCCACTAATATATCTCAAATACACTTACTCCTTAGAAACTGCTTACAAATAAGTAACACCAATTACCTGAATAAAAATAAAAAGCCATTAAAACCAAATATAAAACATTATTAAAAAGTGTGTTTCAATATCAACCCCTTAGACAGTGACTAACTGTACATAAAATGTTTGGGGGTTCGATGCTTACTCTTCATGCCCATTTCTCCAATTTAGTTCTAATGCAAGATGTGGCGTTAAGTTACGCCGCCCAACACCCAATGTTTCCTCAAATGTGTCAAAACTGGTCGAAAAGTGGAGAACGGAGTTTTAGAGAAAACTTTGTGTCAACACACTAAGTTGTATATTGGAATATTGTAAAAAAAAGTAATAAGACTTCATCTAATACAAAGCGGAAATGAAAATATATGGTCAAGGCAACTCAACAAGTAGCTGAGTTGAAGGCCAGTTGAGAAAGTGCAAGAGAAGAAAGTGCGTGTGCAAAAACAAGAATCGATCGGAATGCGCTGCCCACTGACAAATAAAACAACATACATAGCCGCGATTTACGCTTGTATTATTGCTTTATACATTTTAAATGTAAACTTCTTATTGGTGTATTGAATAGTATAATATAATATCTTCAGACATATTTCTTCTGAGTTGCCTATCTTCTTTTGGTATGGTAGGCAGGTCAGTCATCAGTCAGTCAGTCAATAAGTGAGCAATCTCTTTTATAGTATATTAGTCGGCGTCGGTCGTTTAATATATATATATATATATATATCTAAAATAAAAATCACTTTTGTTAGATCCAAACTAGTTATTGATGCATGCTTATTTTTAGATCTTATTTGTTGACTACAAAGTAATTTTTAAACGTTACACGTGTTAGAATTGATATGTCATTTTATATTTGATAGATTTGAATTGAATGCTTAAAATTTGTGAACCAGTGCCAGACTGTAAACACGATTAGTTGTGGACTCGATTCCCACTCACGGCACTGATTATATTTTAAATATTTTCATTTCTCCATTCTGGTTGGTAATTAAGGCGTGGACGTTCTGCCACTCAATGCAGCAATGTCTCAAATTCAGGTGGAAAGCAGAGTGACTACACCCTATACGAGAAAAAGCGTGAAGCTGCAAATAAAGTCACAGATTATAGGTAGATTAATAATGTAAAATAAAATACCGACAATATTTAACAGTATGATAACGATATTTATTTGATTTAGTTGTATTAAGAAATAGTTCAAATGTACACTAATAAATTTACGTTGTAATTATAAACAACTGCCAGTTACGAAATATAAACGCGAAATTCAAACCTCTTTTAAAATAGTGATGTGTAATATAGATTAATTTGAATTTTAAAAGATGTATTACACAATTGAATAGCGGTTAGTCACTGCGTTCTATGGTGTCCATTCAAGAATGAGAACTTTGCTACGTGGCGGCATTGAATGCCGCATTCTGTCTTGTGAAACTGGAGAAAAATCAACGTATAGTATCAAATATATTCTTAATTGAGGTCATAGTGGCGCAGTAGGACAGCGTCTGACTGTAATCGCGTTTGCTTGTTTGTTCGATTCACACAAAACCAACTTACGACTGAACCAAAGCGGCCAAATAAAGAACAAGTAATGAAAAACGCCAATAACGCTACTAAAAAAATAACTTATTATACAACTAAAATGCACATTAAGTGTACAATTAAGTGTGTCACATATTTTTTTCATTTATTTCATATTTGTTTTAGACTATCCTACTACATCATCTAACACTTTGAAGTAAACGTTTGTATTAGTTGGCAAGCGCCATAGGAAGTGGGCGAACGATGACGAATATTTTTTTATATTTGGTATTTGTTATGTATTTATATGTAGATTACAATAAGAAAAGCTTGTAATCATATTTTTAGAAAACGTATAAAAAATTTAACGCTGCGGGTTTCGAACCCACGCCTCTTGGAAACCGTCCAAGCGCTCTGACAGCTAAGCCATGCGTTCTTGTGTAACTGTGACCACGGATTTCTGTAAAGTACTCGAAACGGCGATTGATACGGTTAAGGCCACAGTGGCAGAGTGGGACAACGTTTCACTGTTAACGCGATTGGTTGTGGGTTCGACCCACGCGAAATAATTAATATATTAAATTATTTTAATTTCTCCGCACTGGTAATACATAGGTTCTCTCTGACTAAGCTGCCTCTATGTTAAAATAGCTTAGGTTAAAACAGCAGTAGTTTGATTATTGAGCTTTGCACATTTTCCAAGAGAACATAATTTCTCTATTATTATATATTTTTATTATATTCACCGGTCTATATCAATGTAAGAAATCTTGACTAAGAACCTTGACGCTATTCTATCATGGAAAATTCAATGAAATTGAAAATTGCACACGAGTCCGGATATGTGTGACAATAGAATATTTTCAGGCATGAACTTGATAGTCAGAATCATGACAAAATACTTTCATTCTTTTTAGTCGTGCTATTTTCAGTTTATTTTTTAAATTAATTTGTTATAATCAACGTTCATGATTACGTTGAAACATTAAAAAAATATTTATTATTAATTATAATAATTAATTAAAATCATAATTATAATTAATAAAAATATATTAATTATAATAATGATTTCAATTAAAAACTATAGTAATAATGTATATATAGTGTAGCGTGGATATACTTGCATTCTCTTACTTGTAAGAAGACTTATCGAACAAGAAAATGAAAACTCCGAGAGGGGTTCGAACCCACAATCATCGCGTTTACTCAGATATTGTGCCCATTGCCCAGTGCGCAACGCTGACCATAACTATAAGTACTTTAAATGAAATGAACGAAATCTGTTTAGATGTCACTTATTGAACTTAGGTTACACTACTTATATATTCTAGAAATGTATATAACAAATACGATCGTCAATAGATTTTGTAGCTTATTTACACTTTACTTAAATACACATAAAAATAAATGTATTAAAATTTTAACCGATATCTTAATAGGCTCGTTCACATTACTTAAAGAATGTTGAAATCCTATTACGACATAACGACATAAGTTTTGTCTTCGTCGTGAGATCAATATCAACAACTTTGGACCCCTTTTTTACGAAAATTACACGGGCGAAGAGTATGACATCTGGCACATTTCAAATCAATTTATATGGATAAAACACGTGATAGTTCTTAAATTTCTTTATATTATTATTATATTTATGTATAGTGGCATACACGTCGCTAAGTCACTTCACTAGTTTCCTTTAACTCGTGATCGGGAAGCGTCTGACTATGAGCGAAGGGTATTGATTCGTTGTTCATTTAGGGGAAGTTTACTATGAATTATTGTTAGAAATGTTGTTTAAACGGTTTGATTTACTAAACGCCATATTGCCTTAGTGTAGGGTACACACACTTTTAAGCGTGATATATAATTTAATATTCCATCGACACTTTTATAAGTAAAGAATATAATACAAGTACAATATTAGTCACACCTAGGATGCTTCAATTTTTATACCCGACTTATTAAAAATAAAAACGCATTTACGTGTATTTTTTTAGTTAAAAGCCTAATGATACCCTAATTTTTCTTACTTTCCTTTTCTAAGAAATTTTAAAAACCTACAGATACATATTTTTTTTAAACCAGCATTCTCAAGCACTTTATGGGCGTTATAAAGTAAATTTAACAGTTTTCTCTACACAAATCCACGTATTAAGCAATATACCCGTCGAAAGTGTTAGAGTGGGTGAGGCGTGGGATAGTCGTAGACTGTGGGCGCGCAAGGACAAAGCCTACACACAATGGGACCTTAGCTGTCACATTTTTAATTTTTATTTACTTTAAAGTTCAGTCTAATTAAACTAATGAGTTATTAATTCTTTAGTTACATAGAAATGCATTAGGATAAAAAAAAAATTATAATATATATATATATATATATATATATATATATATATATATATATATAAATACATATAATTATATTATATTTGGAAATCGTACATTATTTCTGAAATATATTGCATAGCGAAATATATGAATAGATTGCGTGTTGGTTTGGTAATTAAATGTCTAAATGCACATTGTCCAAACCAATCGAAGAGACCTAAAAATATATATGTTTAATACAATAGGTACATACTCCTGTACAAATTGAACCCAAAAATATCACGCGGAATTATATCAAAATTCTACGTTCTCACGATACTATTCTTGAATGTATTTTGAAATCAATTGAAATAATCAATACTATAAAACTACATTTTAAATGTTTCAATAAAATGTAAAGACTAACTGTCATGTCTGATAATGATATCATCGGTCAAAGACCCTGCATCCTGCAGCCTAGACGATTTTACCTTCTTTGTAATATCGTAATGGTTTAACATTGTATATATATACCTATGAATATATTTGTGATAGGGTGGCTCTGCCTATCCGTCTGTGACTTAAAGGTATTCAAACTCTTTCCCAATGTCATAAACGACAATATATTGTAAGAAGTATTTAACATTTGATACAATATAATTTATTACGCGAAGAAAAAAAATCGAATCTGTTTTTATGTAATTTGTTTTATTTTAAATAAATCAGTGCGTTCTTCACTTTCTGTTCAAACCCAAGATATTGCGTGTTGGGCAAGATATTGCGTGTTGGGCAGTACCCCGCGTCCCGTATATCTTACGAGGGCGTGGAAATTAAAGACAAAAATTTAAATAAAATCATTCTCTTGAGTGGGTATCGAACCTACAACCAATCGCGTCTACAGTCATACGTTATCCCACTGCACCATCTCTCAACTCTTAAGAACATTACCAAATTACCACCATCGTGGCGCATTCCGGAACTACCCAGCTGTAATCGCGATAGTCGGGGGTTCGATCCCTACTCGGTTATACATATATTTACACTTAAAATATTTTCCTGGTCTTCTAATACAAAACCCAAAGTCTAAAGCCAAATTCGAGAAGGAAGTGTCTTAACACTAGCTTTTCTTTACCCACTTTACCCGGGGATGTGTAAATAATAATATACAGAACAGCCTGTATATGTGTAGAATGTCATAAATTGGGTCAGGCCAACAACACTTGTCCTACAGCTATAAATTGTTTTCCGAACACCTGCTTTATATAATTAGCACTCGTAACACTGCGTAACTGTGAACAGTTGAATTGGTTAATTCGATCATTTGATTTCAGATGCAGATGCAATATTTGAAAGAAATCAGAAAGAACCTAGTGTCAAGACACTCCATTATTTACGAAAATGAGATATTACGTGTTGAGTGACGGAACTTACGCCGCATACATATATTATTAGTCTCCGGAAATGGGAACTAAATCCACAACTAATTTCGTTTACAGTTACAAATTGTTCCACTGCGTCTCGATGGCCTCAGAGAAGGCCTTCGGTAAAAGCTAAAAATTGCTAATTTGGCGGAATATACACTTATTGAAGTCATCTAAGTGATATATATGGCCGAGATTTGAAGATATTTTTGAGCTTGGTATTTAAAAGACATTATCATCAGAACATCTTTGAACAAGTATAGTTTTTAGGACTACATTTCTTAGACCACTATTAGCGCTATCGAGATACAGTAGGACGAATTCGACTATATACACGATGGTTGATGGTTTTCTGTCTACAAGTCGGAATGATTATTAATAAAACTATAACAAATTCACTAGCTTCAAGTAAGACGTGCGTTTAACTCCGCTACTCAACACAAATTGGTCGGAAATTGAGAACGAAGGGCTTTAAGACTATGTCCCTATCTTGCTATAAACAAATCTAAAGAAGACCAAAGACTGTCCTCCGTGTTAAGTAAATTACCATACTCATGTTAGAACATTGTAAATCTATGCTCGTCTCAAAGGGGGCCATAGAAAGTGTTTTCTTTACACAACTAAAAATGACCATACTGGGTGAAGATTTGCATTATAACAATGTGAGGTCGCTTTCAAATTTTACTGGGCAACATGACAGCTTCTTAATAAATGTGTATGTATATATATATATATATATAAAATATTAAATTCTAGGAATAGCTTATATGCAATAGTTGTGGGTTCATTTCCTTTTTGGCATATATTACAAATTAAATAAAAAAAACAGTCGATAAGTTATTTTCTAGTTAGCCTGATTGTCCTTACAAAGACATCAGGTACAATATTCTAGTACCATGAGTATTAGAATATTGTACTGACATCGAAATCGTACGTATTCAATTTTTTAAGCCAATCAGACGGCATTTACGGCATTATTTTCAGCATGGCGTAGGAAAGAGAACTTATATGTGTCAAGACTCTCCGTTCTCCACTTTCCACTAGGAATTGAGACATTGCGTATTGATTAGCACCACCGCACGACCACCGCGCTCTATGCTAGGTACCAGAGCGGACAAATGACAATGTTTTAAATATAATCATTCTTTTGACTGAGAATCAAAACCACAACCAAAAGCGTTTACAGTTAAACGCTCTCCAACTGCGACACGATAGCCTAGCAATATTTTCTTTAAAGGGCAGGAGTTATGCGAGTAAGGGTTTGTATTAGTAATTTATTAACAAAAAATATATAACGTTCAAGAGCGAGTTCACAAACAGCAATATGTTATCTGTAGCTATATATTGGAACTTTATTTGTGTCAGACAAGATTCTCAATTTCCTAAGAAATTAAATAGAATGGTGATACCTACATACAGTGTGCTCTTTTTTCAACATTAATGTTTAATGACGCGTGCAGCGTATAATAATTTTTTCCTATCAATCTCATTATAACACAGTACTACTGTACACTACTACAGTAAAAATTATGCTCAAAGAAAAGTACAAGCAGCCTCACGCTTTTTCCTGCATATCAGGAAGAACTATATGTCAGACACTGTCTTTTGCACATTCCGCCCGATTCTGAGACATTTTGTGTTGAGTAGTGGAACTCAACGCCGGGCTTTGTTTTCTTACCAGGTGATCTAAATCTAAATATTTATAACGTTCCGAGTGGGTGTCGAACGCTGTCCCACTGCTTTACGACGGTCTCTAAAGAAAAGTACAAGCGATAACAAAATTCACTAATGTATATAAATACGATAATTGCTTTTACTATAGAATACATAGACATACAATAATAAAAAAAATGAAGCATGTTTGTGGTGACTTAGTTATTCAGATAATTAAAGATCATTAATGAGAGTTAAACACAAAAACTATGGGAGTTCCCATGATATCTAAACAGTTAATTAAACCGTAATCCTCTATGCACGTTACGTTACGATACGATTTACTTTTTTTTTCAAAAAATCTATAAAAAAAAGAAATTATATTTAAAATAAATTTTAGCCAATTTCAAAGAGATAGCAGTGTACGCACTCCTTTCTCCGTTTTCTAGTCAGATATAAGCGAAGTGTATTACGTAATTCTGACCTCAATATAGGTTTACGTTTACTAATAATTTCACGCATCGCTCTACGTTCATCGAATTTCGTGAAATATTTACAAGTGAAATTTGTATTATTTTAGTGGTTTTTTTTAAAAGCGTAGCACTTGTATGAATAAAACAAAATAATATATGTCTACACTAAATTCTAAGATAAGTTTAAATGTTGTGAATAGTTAATATTATGTATAGTCAGTCTAGTAACATGAAACTTTTTTTTTTCAGCTTCACGTTTATTCTCGTATAGCAGGGTAGTCAGAGAGAACCTAGTGTCTAGACACTCAGTCTCCACTTCATTGCCTGTTGAATGGCGGAACCTAACACTGTATTTTATGTTGTTCACCAGAGAAAATAATTAAATTATATTCATACCACCAAGTGGGAATCGACCCCAACAACCAATCGCGATTACAATCAAACACTCACACTGTGCCATGATGGATGCGCTCTTAATTTTATTTATTCAATAAAACACATTACAAATAAGAATTTCTTTTCTATATATGAGAAATAACATTAATAGTAACTACGAAGCGTTATTTACAATAATGACTATAAATGATAAAAAATGGGAATGCACCATTCTGTTTTTGCAAGAAACGGATATTATATCGACATTCTTAATACCGTTCAAGCAACCTCATTTTATTTGAAATACATATACTCGTATTATTGTGAGTTGTTATTACGTTGAGTATCTAATCAACGAGTGTAGAAATAATATATAGCAAAAAAATGCAATACTTAGAAATTAGTGTCTTAATGCTAGACGTTTTTTCCCTCATAATAGAATAGGGTTTAGGTAGAGAGAACCTAGTGTCAATACACTCGGTTCTCCACTTTCCGCCCGAAGCAGAGACATTGTGTGTTCAATGACGGAACTCAACGCCATGCTTTGCCTTACCAGAGCAAAGAAATGGAAATAATCTAAATATAAGCGTTCGCTCGAGTGGCAATCGGACCCACAAGCTATCGCGTTTACATTCATACACTGTATCACTGTGCCACAATGGAATCTATTATTTAAGAAAATCTGTATCAGTATATAATACTTTAGTTTTATCTAAAATGTATATATAATAAATATATGACAAAGTGCATGGTTCAAGACTGTTTATATCCACAAAGTAATCTCGAGATGAAGTCATCACTACTTAATGGTTATTGCATAGCTTATTGTTTACATGCAACACAAATATTATATATAAATTATTTTGAATAGAATTTTTAATGCCAAATTTTGCAGGGTAGGTAGAGGGAACCTAGTGTCAAGACACTCCATTCTCCATTTTCCGCCCGAATCCGAAACATGTGTCGTGTGCGTTTTGATAGGAACTCAACCCCCTGCTTTGTCTTGTCTTTCACCAGAGCAGAGAAATAAAAAAAAATTGTAATATAAACATTCTCAACAGTGGGAATCAAACCCAACCTACCCATTGTGTATATAGTTAGATGCTGTCACACTGCGCTTCTATAGCCTCCTGATTACACTAAACTAATATATTTTTCAAAATTGTTGTCTATATTGAATTGTATTTTGAAGTCCATAGATATTAGAAGAAAGTAATGTTTTAACACTAGGTTCTCTACTACCTTTCTATAGAAAGATGAGTGAAATTAAAAAAAATACTATAATTTTTTTATAGCTTAAGCATTTTAGATATAAAACTAATAGATAAATAATAAACTAATAGATAAAAATATCAAACATTATAAAAATATCAAATTTTAAATATTATAGTGTAAATATATAAAAATATTTTATTTCTAAAACTGTTACTATTTGGATGAAATTAAATATGCATACATTTCCAATTTGATTAGTGATCACTTTTACTGTGAAAAATCAGGCCACTTGCCAATTCAGGTCATTATCCTATAGAATACATAATACTATGCACTTTTGTTACATATTGTAAAGAATTAATTTAAATTACAAATGAGTAGGTTGTTAAAATTATTTTCACAAAATATTTTGTTCTATTAAATAAGAAAAAAAAAGTTGTGACCTACTTTAATAGTACTAACTATAAACTAAACATAGTATATACATGTGAGTGATGTCTCTATGCACAAAAATAGAAGCAGAAGTAATGATTCCACAGACAGCGGCTGTGTCTCCGATCATGTTGGCCGTTGCCACCTACAGTGTTATTTATAAAATTGAATTGGGCACACTTCCCCAGATTTGCTCATTGCCTAACTAAACTAATAATTGACATTAAATAACTTTTTTTGTGTAATCATTACATTTCATACAATGTTATAGACATGTTCCTCTCTGAATCCAATCCAAATTTAACTCAAGTATTGAAGCCTATTAATAGGCATTCAGATTACCCTGGAAAAGATAAGGTTAGCTGCGGACGGTCGCGCAAACTACAGTCACGAGTCAGCTGAGTCGGTAAACAAGGATTACGGAAACGTAAACTGTTTCAATACTCTACGGCTTAAAATCAACAGGTGAAAACCGGAATACACGGCGGCCGCACGGGCACACCATTGAGATGGGCAGCCTGCCCGGACCAACGGGGTTCCTCACAAAATCGACTTTCACGGCACTTGCCTAGAATTTGAACACCAACTCACAGACTCAAATATATAAAACTATAAATACCTTCTCCTTTGCACGTCCGGCATGTTTTTGCACTGATTTCGCGATTAACGCACCTTTACTTTCTGCCATTATCACTGTTTCATTACCGAATGTCTTATATTTTGGGAACACAATCGAACTGCTGTGGTTTAATTGCGGTTGTCACACGTCAAAATCCAAGTGCCGTGGGATTGTACTGCGCGAAACGTAACGTGAGCTCAGTGTTCAGTGACAGTGCTCACGCTCTAGCGGCCGGAGACGGATTGATCAAATGTCAACTGTCAACTCTTTATAATTAGTTTATAACTTTACACAATAGATGGCGCTAAAATATAAATATGATAGACATATAGCATATATAGCAAAAAATGCTTAGAATAATACCAAAATATTTATTATTATTCATTTAATATGTGATTTTGAATTTAAATTTAGTCAAAAATATTATACATATTTATACTTATATAGATTCCTAAACGATATTTGAAAATAAAATTTGACAGTATTTTATTGTTTACGAATACGAATTTCAAAAATCTGTCTTATATTTTGATTAGTTTCACAGCAAATACTGCGTTTACAGCGTTTTTGTAAGAAATTGTTATATTGTTACTTTTACTAATTTCATAACATTTTTACGTAAATATTTATGACGGTAATGCTATTTCTATTTCCTTTGTGTAAAAATGTTAATGCCTAATATATCACTATTTCTAATTAAGCATATGTTTAGGATCCAAAAACCGAACTTCAAAAAAATGCTACTGCCGAAGCACGTCGCAAGGAATTGGAAACATACCAAAGAGCATTGGATATTCAATGGCTGAACAGTCGAATGGAAGATGGTAGAATGGGCAGATCTTTAGCTCTTATACAAAAAGAAGCTGAGATGGAAAAAGATTTTCAAGAAGTAATATAAACTTAAATAGAAATATTATGAATTATTTAATAAATCTATACAAAATTACTTATTACAGAGAACAGATCATGCAGCAATAGTTAATGAAAGGGCTAGAAAAGAAACAGCTATAGGTATAGAAATAGCAAAAATAAAAAATGAAGAAGCATCTCAACTTCTTAGAAGACACTATTTGAGAGAAAGAGATCCAAGTTTGAGGGAGTTGATGAAAAAATTACAAGCTGGATATGTTTGTAGAGATCTACAACAGCAAATTTTACATAATCAATATAAAAAGTTACAAGATAAGGTAGAAAGTACTAGAAAGTAAAAAGTTCATATTATATATTTTCTTGAAATACCCTCATTTTTTATTTCAAATGACAGTCAAAAGAAATTAATCCTATATTGGAAATTTGTATTTTTTTTAAATTGAACAGTGGCTCTTATTTGTAAATATATTTATAACGGCATTAGTAAATTCTAATGACAAAAAGATCATACATCTTTTTAATCATTAAAACATATTTGAAAATCAACTTTGACAGCATTTATTTAATAGTTAATATTAGAAATATTATTAAATTGAAGGAATTGTCTTGCAGTGTCACAGTATCTGATTATATTTCAATTATTTTAATTTCTCCACTGGTCACAAAATAAAGCACAGTGTTGAGTTCCAACACTTAACACCTAATGTTTCTTGTAATGCCAGGTTGAAGAAGATCAAGGTAATCAAGTTCTATTAAACTCAATGTATAGTGATAAAGAAGCAAGAATTAATGAGGAAAGAGTTAAAATTGATAAAAATAGAAAATATTGTTTGGAATTACAACAACAGTTAGTAAATAAACAGATACAAAAGCATTGCGAGTATGAAGACACATTAATTGAAAAGAAAATGCTGGATGAAGTCATGAGGACTATAGCCGATGAGGATCAGAGGTCAGAATAAATGGTGTTAAATTTTCTTAAGCTTTACACTTTCCCACATAACAGGGTAGTCAAAGAGAACCTAGTGTTAAAACACACTGTTCTTGAGATTCTGCCCAAGGCGTCACATATTGAGTGGTGGATTGAGTTCCACCACTCAACACACAATGTCTTGTTAGATATGAAATTAATTTAAATATAATTAAATTTCGTAGTGGGTATCGAACTCACATCCACCACAAATATACATTCATACACTGTTCAATTGCGTCACAATATCTTCTGGTGAATTTGAGTTTGAGGTTTATAATAATTTATAAGCATTTTATATCATTATTTACATAATTGAATTAGATTTAAATTGAATGTTTTTTTTAATATTATGCAATAAAATATATTTATAGTATATTTCAGAGAACTTAAGCAAAAACAAGAACAAACAAACAAATTGCGTAATGAAATGTTTACATTTAAGAAAGCACAAGCAGCATGGAAAGAGAAGCAGAAGGAAATGATAGTTAACGAGGAAAGCAAGATTGAACAACAACTGAAAGCTGCCTCTGATAGAAGTTCTGCTATGTAAGTTGTCCTCCACTGTGCCAGGGTAGGCTCAAAGAACCTACTTCTGCGTTTTCTAATAGTATTTAAGAAATTGCATATTGGTTTACCACAGTGGGGAAATGAAAATCATTTACATGTAATGAGTCCTCTGAGTGCGGATGGACCCACAACTGTTGTGTGTATTATTAAAATATTAAGGTAATTTTTGGTTTAAATCATGAGATTACCCTCCAGTCTTCAGTATTGAACTCTTTTTTTAATTCTGTAATGAATAAAAAACATTTTTGTGAGTATGAAATTCAATTAAAACAATATGAATGGGAAATATTTTTTTTTGATTTTCAAATAGTTCTGTTTGAGAAAATAACTTTGTTAGTTAAATCATTTGTACGATTTATTTGAAAATCATAGTATCAATTTAAAAAAATATATATAAAACTCAAAATGAAGAATTTTGTTTTGTTGGCTTAAAAGGGCCAATTTGGAGTTCAGAAGCTATATCGTCAAAAAAAGACATATTTAGAAAACGTATAAAAATTTGAACGCAGCGGGATTTGAACCCGCGCCTCTTGAAAACCGTTCAAGCGCTCCGACCGCTAAGCCATGCGCCCGACGCATTTTTATACGTTTTCTAAATATGTCTTTTTCAATTTCCTTAGTGTGGGAATAACACTTTAAAAAATGTTAACAAAATAGCTATATCGTCCTTTAGCAAACAACACCGCTCATGTCATTTTCACGAACTTTACAGGAGACGGTAAAAACTGTGTGTTTAAAGTAAACTAGGTTTTATGTGTTGTTACTTGATACGCCTAAAGTTTTTTTTTTTAGTTATTATATCTGGATTTATCGTATTGGATGGATGGATTTTCCTGTAAAGATCATGAAAATGACATAAGCAGTGTTGTTTGCTAAGGGACGAAATGCTACACGTTCACGCTGTTTCCCGTATAGCAGGTAGAGAGAGAGGAACTAGTGTCATGACTCTACGTTCTGTACGTCCGAAATTGAGACATTGTTTGTTGCGTAACCTAACCCAACACCACGTCTTGCCGCACCTATATGCAATGATTGTCAGAACCCATAATTTAATATAGATTTTTTTATTTTTATAATTAACTTTCTGATTTTGATAAGCACATAACTAATAAATTAATTATTAACCTTCCAGTATTGCTGAAAGAGAAAGAAAAGTGACAGAGAAAGAGGAAATAAATAAAAAAATTGCAGCTAAAATAATGGCTGATGAGGTAAATTGTTTTTTTTTAATTGGGCATGGCATTGATGTGTGATACCGAAATACGAGTATACAAGTAATAATAATAAGTTAGTACTTTGGTTATAGTTTATATAGAACATGCATTTTTTTAATAATGCTTAAAAAAACATTGTATTAGTAAGAAAATGTAACACACACTGCCATATCCTTGACAAATGCTGTCACTGTCACGTGTCTGTATACGTAGTCAAGGCAAAGGGGCTACTAGTAATTTGCAATGACAAAGTGCAGGAGACAAGAAGACCGCCTTCAAGGAGCGGCAGCAATCCAACTCTACTTCTGTATGGCGGCGACACGTGCCAATAAAAGGGCTGTAGCCAGAGCCGTACAGTACAGTTCATCAGCACTTCAATTAAAACTATAAACTTAAAACTTGTGGTCGGAATAAAGCCACGTAGTGTTCAACTGTAATGTATGTTAATAAATGTAGATTTATTAACCTACATTACAGTTTGTATTAAATTCTCTATAATACATAACTGGTATGCAATTATTTTTTAATAGAGTATCATATTTATAATAATTAAAATAAAAAATAAATGACTTTTTTAAGTGAATTTTGATAATTATTTCATTATTATTTACGGATATTGTGGGGACAGAAGTGTACGAATTTGTTTTTTTGTGTTAAAGTTTATACTTTAGAGGTATCGTGCCACAGTGGGTCAGGGTCTCACTGTAAACGCTGTGGGTTCAATTACCGCTCGGGGGAATGGTAATATTTAAAATATTTTCATTTCTCCGCTCTGGTAAAACAAAGCGCGGCGTAGTGTGGCCATTCAACACGCAATGTCTTGAATTCGGGCGGAGTCTGGACAGTCGACACTAGGTTCTCTCTGACTACCCTTTAATGCGGGAAAATGGGTGAAGCCTAATTGTATGTATATTTTGTAGGCAGCTCGTGAAGAACGTCATCACTTAATAAAACTTCTCCAAGAGCAAGAACATTTGGAGAAGAACTTCCAAGATGACGTTGCAGCGAAGAATAAGTTTGAACGTGTCAAAGCCGACACTAAAACTTCCCTAATGAGTCAAATGGAGAATAAAAAGAAGATGGCGATGGAGCAGAGAAATAGAGAAGCTGAATTTAGACGGAGTGTAAGTTAGGTTGTTGCTAGATCGATGGGTGCAAGAACCCCTCTTTACAAGAGAGTGGATAGATTTGAAGGTCTTTAAGGTTGTAATGTTTTCATTGTTCAAAGAAAATTATTACGATTTCAATATATGGTATATTAAGTATTCAGAAATTCAATATATGGTATATTAAGTACCAGTCTATGTGGGACTCGTTTATATTGTACATATTTTAAACAAACTTATAATTTTAAAAAACATTTTTAAAAATTTGAACTTACTTAATAGAAAATGTAAAAAATATTTTATAAATAGCGTTCTCTCTTGCCCATTGAATAATCTTTGGATAGTAGAAATTTGTAAACATGTCTCTTTGTCACAGAAATTTCTTAACATTTGTAAACATGTGCAGCCGGATGTAAAACGCAAGGCTTAGCGGTCAGAGCGCTTGGACAACAGATGCGGGTTCGAATCCCGCTGAATTCAAGTATTTATACCTTTCCTAAAACTGTTATTATGAAAGGTTTTTTGTTTTTAAAATAATAGTACATTTTAGAGATGGAAATATATAATATATATAAACATGGACATCTCATTATAGAATTTTTTTAAGTAGAAAACTTAACTTATAACTATTAACATTCGTTTACAAATGTGGGTTCGAATCCCTTACAAAAAATATGTATATATTTTTTTAACCTAGTGTTAGTGTTTGTTTTGTTACAATTTAAAATAAATAAATATACATATTTATTTTTATTATATATGCGTGTCTCCAGTTATTATTTTATTTAAAATGTGTTTGTAAAGATTTTGAACTTAGTAATTATATAATAATAATAAATAAATAAATGACGAAAATCCTTTATCGGTACATAATTGAAATTGAAGATCGAAGCGAAGATGGCGGCCGAAGAACAGAAAGAGATGGAAAAGGAGCGACGTAACAAAGAAAAGAGACAGCGATATTCAATGGAGTTGCGGAAACAAATACAAGATAACGCTGAAAAAAGGAAAAGGGACCAGAAATTAGAAGACGACAGAGTTAAATATGTTAATGATCATTATAAGAATTGGTATGTATTTATTATTATATGTATTATTTTTATTTTTGTTAAGACAGTGTGATGTTGAGTTACGCTATTAAACTCGCAATTATTCGATTTCGATCGGAGAGTGAAGTGCGGAGTGTTTCAACACTAGGTTATCATTAAAGCTAAAGGTAATATTCATTTGTATGTAATTTATTATACTACAACCTAATAATTCAATTTGGCTTCATGTTCTTTGTTTGTTTTCATTGTTTTGTATTTAGACGGAGAGTGGAGTGTCTTGACTTGATTAGGTTTATATTTATATAAATTGACATGAGAAGCTTTTGGTTATGAATCGTTATTCATTACAATTAGGCTTTCTCACTACGCTAGGTGATGCTATTCTGATTTCTATTTTTTCAATTGAAGCATATTTTAGAGAATTAACGATACTTAACGCCCCACTTTATGTACAAGTACCTTATATTACATTTATAAAAGGTTCCTTTAACAAAATTTAAACTTGTTACCATCACGGTATACCACATCTATAATAATTGGAATTAATGTCACTTGTTATAACTAGATGAGCTTTCTTGTTCTGACATCTTTACTAAGTTACTATAATTATATTATAATTAATAATAAAGCTAACTTTATTATATACCTACAAATAATGTTTCAATAAACTACCGGAAGCCATCGCGTGGAGTAGTGGGATAGGGTATTCAAAAAAATTATTGCTTTTAAATTATTCTCATTTTTCTACTCTGGTAAGACAAAGCGCAACGTTGTGTTCCGCAACTGAATAATACCTTACTAACTGTTCATAATAGGCAATCAGAAGTAGCGCAGGAACGTGCACGCATAGTAAACGAGCACGTGCCCAACGTGCTCGGCTACGTGCAAGCGGGCACGCTCCAGCACGCAGACTTGCAAGCGGGCTTGCAAACGGACTTGCGCGTCTCCGAGCCCGCCGCGAGCAAGCGACGGGAAAAGTGCAACGCGCAGTGTCGTGTGCTGCGCCTCTATTAGCATCTATAGAGACTGCCAAATTGTTGTCATCATTATGTATGAAGGGTTGTGTGGAATATAAATTAGAACATTCCTTTGTTTATGCTTATATGAATTATTTTTGCATTGTTTTAAAATTGACCTTTCTCCTATAAAAGGCTATAGATTACTTTTTGAAATTAGAACGTTCGTCTGTTAGGGCCTTGTGAATTATTACTGTAATTTATTATATACGTAGGTTTTTGTATGGTAAGGCCTTTGAAAGATTTTTGTTGATTGTATATATGTTCAATGTATGTTCATCTAAATTGAAATTGCATTCAAAACAAATAAATATACTATTACAATTATGACCACGAAAAGAAGTATAAAACATTTAAAATAAAAATATAGATTATAAATAAAACTTTATATTATTTTTAAACCGTTATTTCTAATCTTTCGTCAAAAAATAAAAACCAATCAACTTTTCATCTTGAAACCGCTATGAAAGTAAGATTATAAACAGTATACAAACAGTATGTAAATGAAACGAGAAGAGTTCAAATAATAATTAAACCGCACTCCGCTGGAAATTTCAAGTCGAATTAATTTTCAAATATGCCATGTTATATTAAAAGGGTATGTAGGGTGACAAATATTTTAGACGGATATGATGATTTTTTGTAATATATGTAAAAATGTCACCATTGTGTCGCAGTGGACCCAGTATCTGGCTGTAATTGCAATTGGTTGTGGGTTTGATCTCAAATCAGAGGAATGATGCTTTTAAATTATTTTCATTTCCCCGCTCTAGCAAGACAAAACCTGTACTTAGCATGCAATGTCTTAATTTCGGGTGGATAGTAGAGAGTAGTGTTTTGACACTAGGTTCTCTCAGATTAGCCTGCTATGCGAGGATAAGCTTGACGTTTTTTTTAAATAAGAAATATATTATTTTTGTAAGTTGTAATATGTTTATACTTCAATGTATTTCCGGTTTCTTAGTCTAGACTATGTATGGCTTTGATTCCTGGTGATTTAATTAAGCTTCCTCTGATAACTACAAGACATGTTGAATATGTATGAAATAAAAAAATATGTATTTCTTAAGATGTAAATATAATGATGCCTATTTAAGAGAAACTGTTAGTTGTATGGTCGGTCCAAGGCCCGTCCCGACTTGCGTTCGAATACACTAATATCGTGTTAGTTTCATTTTTAGTAAACGCATGTCAACGAAATTATAATACGTTGTTAAAATTAATAAATATATTTCTGATTAAATTTTGGATCCGAATGTAAAACCGAATCTAGTAAATATCCAACTATTTTTAGGAAACGTATTTAATCCTCAATATCCGGACAACAGTTCAAAAAGCTTATAAAGAAAAAAAAATACAAAATTAACATAGACGTCCCCTCCCCTTCCCCCATTCCCCATAGAATTCCAATCTATTGTCACCCTAAACCCTACAGGATATACATTTTTTGCCATAAAGTACTAAACGAGCAACATCAGCGCCACAATCCCCCATACAATTATAATTGACACTCCATCGTTCTAACAGTATTTGTATTGCTTATCTGCGTACTGCGGTATTATTATAAAACCTTTTGTGATTTTTTATAATTAAATTTTGAATTGTGTTCGTGTAAATAGGGATTTTTGGTTAATTATATTTATTTTTTAAGTACCTATATTTATTATATATATATCAAGAGGCAATCGTGGTGTAGTGGAAAGGTTCGACCTCACCTATACGTGGCAATCTGTTCCGATATTTTAGAAGTCTTAAAATTAGACGAAATGCCCAATAGGGAGAGGAATGTCTTAATAATATATTCACTCTACTAGGTATTGACTACCTTGTCATGGAAATGTAGCTAGTAGTGTATTATAGTGTATTTGGCATAAGTATGAATTAGTTTTATGAATTTTATGTGTTTTAATGAAAAATATTGGCTCTTTGCGCTTGATCTTTATATCAATTTTAAGTATGTTGTGTAAATATTTTTCAATACTTATACGACTCAAAGCTGAGAGGTAGGAGACCTCGGTTGACTTTCGAGTACACAGTGGCGATGGTACTGGGGGAAGGTTACGTAAAAAGCATGAGGACCCCGAGGCGCGCGTATAAGCAGAGGTTGACGACAGTGGAGGTGAAAGAAGTGTGCAGGGACTGTAGAGGACAGGGACATAAAGCGTAAAGCTAAAAAAAACACTCGTCCCTCCGCATATAATATACGTCACTAGCCTTAAATATATATATGTACACATTGTAAATTAAACTTTAAATCACTAATAATAAAATATTTAGGTAATTCAGGATATTAAATATTTATTTATTATCTTTCCCTCTTCTTCGCTTTCTCTTCCCATTTCTGAACGAGCAGCTTGAATTCTATTTGTTCGTTAAGCCGTTTTGTTTCTAGTCTACCCCAATACGTATTGTCTGTATACCATTTGACATATTTACTGTAATCCTGAAAAAATAACACACATATATATATATATATAAAACTTTCGCGTTGCTAAGTGACTGACCGACGACGGACGTGTAGAAAGCTACAATTTGACATGTGCGTTCCTTGGATAGTGCAGGGGAGCTGTAATAGAAGCGGATTTTCCAAAATTTCTACATATTTCTCTCAGCTTCTTCCCACATAGCAGGATAGTCAAGAGATAACCTACTGTCAAGATACTCTGTTCTTAATTTCTCGCATTGACCATAGACCGCATCTCTTGTCATCAGAGATTATCATAACAATAATTTATTCATTCAATAAGTGGAAATTGAACCTGCAATCGTACTGACAGTCGGACGCTGTCCCATTAGGATGGTGTAGAGATTTCTAGACCTCGAGATTTCCTCCATAGACGAATTTTCTTTACAAACGGTTAAAACACGAGATTTAACATTGTATAATCCACGCAATGGAAAATAGTAGAATTAGATTACTTTAGAGATTATCTTAAGTAATAAAATAACACAGTTTAATGAAAAATACCACGCCTACAAGTATTTTCTTGTACTCGTCCTAGCAAAGAAGTCTAGGTCGTGTGCTGAAAATATTGTTTGTTTACGCAGGCAATCCGCGAGCGCGTCACTAGTTAATTAAAAAAAACTTATATAGATAATATATTTTAGATACCTAGCTTATTAAATATACAGATGAATCTAAAGAAAACATGTTAATGCAATACTATTTTTCATCACTAGGTACTTGCTAGTTAATTAATATTGTAGTGTAGTGTTACAATGATTACTGCTTCAACCCAATATCCACCAACCCTATATGATATATAATGTATACTTTATTCTAAGTATATTTTTGAAAAATATGCATACTCAATATCTATTCACTTACAATTTTACTTTCTTTATCATCTTCTAGTATGTAATTATAAATGTCTTGGGTTTGTAGTCCATGAGCTGCTATTCTATTGCAAAAGACAAGTATCTCTTGAAATTAATATATTTTAGCTTAGGTATGTGGTGCAATTGGTACAAAGCTGGCTGAATACCACGCCAGTGACTTTATATCTTATTTGCTAACAAAATGACAAATGTTATCAATGTTTTAAAAAACACTTCTTAATGTATTAATGTCAAATGTCAAGACCATCCGGTGACATTTTGTGTTGAGAGGCAGAACTCAATGCCGTGCTGCGTCTTGTCAGAGCGTGGAATAGAAAAGAATGTATCATAGATTTTTTAACCTATGACAGTGTGCCACGATGTAATTAATATATTATAATATACTTATCGTTGTCTGTACATTGAAGATATATTAGAGACCAATATTATTAGGGGCATTTATCAATATAATAGAACCCAAATCAATGATTTTTATTTTTTTTTTGTCTGTTTGTTTGTGCGCGTTAATCTCAGAAATGGCTTAACCAATTTAAATGTAATTTTGTGGTAAACTTTCATTTAGTGTTTATTTCAATTCAATCGGTTCATAAACAAAAAAGTTACAACGATATAAAATATAAATTTAAGCAAATTTTATGCTTTAAGTGAGAACGCGAAAAAACGAAATAGTTTAGTCATGTAGTCATGTAATGCATATTTACTGCCTCATAAATGGGCTAGAATAACAACGTATTGAGACCTCAATATAATTGCATTACTTACTTAACGATTCGATCAGCTGTTAGAAATTTATCTAACGTATGTTTAAGATAGCCAAAAGAATATCCTTGAAGTAGATACGCCAATGAATTTATGTTTAGACCACGAGGAACTATACGATTACTGGAAATTAAAAAATGTTCAGTTGTAATTCTAGGTAGGTAGGTATATAGGTGGTTGTTGAATTCCAAAATTATTATTTTACGTTTTTAAATTTATTTTCGACACATCATATTTTCTCTTTTAAATCTCAACATTAATTTGCATTCATTCTTTCAGCCTATTTAATAGTTATTATCCTTTCAAAATGAAGAAGGATTTAAAAATGGATCTTCTTTATCAAACTCATCATTTTTAAAGCATATTAAAATAAAAATAAAAAAAAATTAGGTTCCTCAACACTACTATGTTTCGCATACACTTTTGCAGACACGTTGCTAAGGCAACGCGTATTTACGTGCTTATTTAAAAAGGCCTTCAGGCTATTTCATTTCAATAAATTACCTCATCATCCATTTCTTTAGAATAAGATATACGGTGGAATAATTAGTCTCCGGTAAAAGTAAGACGTAAGTGAATTTCTTCAACATTTGCTTGCTTCTACAAGTCCATGGATCTATGCAGCTACCTGAAAGTTGACAATAAAACATTTATTCAGAGAGAACCTAGTGTCTAGACACTCTGTTCTCCACATAAAACTTTTCTTTTGGAGACAACTAAATTTTCCATTCCCACTCGGAGGAATGATAACATTTAATAATTTTTATTTCTCCGATCTGGTAAGACAAAGTCAGCAACTTAGCAGGCAATGTCTCGATTATTGGCATAACTTTTGTAATTGGGGCAAACACTGAGGAAGGTGAAAAGTGGAGTGCCTTGACACTATGTTACGCTTAATAAAAAAATATATATAAAAATCTACGCAATTGTTATTGACTTTAATTAATTTTAATTAATTATCAATTATAATGTTTATTTTTATTACAATTTGCACTCCTAAATCCTAACAATATATTATTAAGGCATCATACTTCTTACCAATTATAGTAATCCTGTCGTGTTTGTGGATTTTTTTGAATAGTTTTGTTGTAAAAAAACGCTTCATTAATTCGAAATTCATAAACGCTTCATTTGGAGGCACCTGAAATTAAAAATGTTTGATTTTTTGTCGACAATGGAACAAACCTTGGAATCGAATATGCTTTGAGAATTTTAATCAATATTGTAATTACATCTAGTACTGAGTTACATAATCCTAATACACGTTCGTATGCATTATTTTCATCACTTTTTACTTTGTTTGCTGACCGTGACCATAGAGAACTTAGTCTCAACACACTCTTTTCGCTAGAATTCGAGATATTGCGTGTTGCGGGGCGAGCTTCAACGCTGCGCTTTGTTTTATCAGGGCGGAGAAATTAAAATAATTTAAATATAATTATATCCTCGCGCCCACAGCCATTGCGTTTACGTTTACAGTCAATCACTCACGGTCAGTCAACGTCATTGACGTTGATTGTGACGCAGTAGTGTTCCACTGCGTCACAATAGCGTCAAATGATTATTTTGTTTGATTTTTTTTCAATATAACTTTTATACATTAAATGTCTAATTAATTGTTGTCATATCTTTGACACTCGCAAGACTGAGACGAATCGTGTGATGTTAGAATCATCAAAACCGAACAACGACTTTTGTTTTTACAATGCCAATGAACGAACATACATAGACTTAAAAGCCTATATTTTGTCCAAATTGTCATAAGGAATTTCAGATTTTCTATATATGTAAATCAAAAAAATAAAATGAGGCAATAATGGTGCAGTGACTGTAAACGCGATTGGTTGTGGGTTCGACTCGGGGAATTATTATATTTAAAATATTTTAATTTCTCCGCTCTCCTTACTAATTTTGTATTAACTGGGCGGATTTATGATATTTAAATTATTTTTTAACTAAGCGTGGCGTTGAGTTACACCACTCAACTTGCAATGTCTCGGTTTCGGGCGGAAAGTGGAGGACGGCGTGTCTTGACGCTAGCTTCTCTCGGACTACCCTTGCCCTGCTTTGCGGGAAAAAGCGTGAAGCATCTATTTATAAATTACCTTAGAATAATACAGCTTATGGACATGTTTAATGTAAATTATGGAAGGCTGTGTGGTTTTCGCACACTCTACTACAGAGTTGACTAACTGCTGTAAATACTCCGCCTTTTGATTTTTCACCTCTATTTGACTTAGATTTATCTCGTATAATGAGGTATCTGATGAAAAGAAAGAACGTAAAAAATACATACAAACAAACAATACTATACAAATAATGGTACGAGTATATAATGATCAAAATATTGAGTGAAGTTATCAAATAGCGTCTGAGGGTATACGTGATTGGTGTGTGTTTGATTCCCACTTGGGGAAATAACTATATTTTAATTATTTTCATTACAACAAGACAAAGACTTTCTGCCTACGTTGCTATTCGGGAGAAAATGTGAAGGAAAAAAAGTTATTTAATATCATTTTCTCATTCAAATTGATAATTCTAAGGAATCTTTAATCTAGCGGCAATTCGTAAAAATCTCCTTACATAGATGCTATCAACAAAAATATGTGTAAAAATTTCGACGTACCACAGTATTAATAATTGGCTACATAGATTACTTATACAATTTACAAGGGACGCGTTTTGGAGTCCCGCTGGATAATTTTTTTTATGCATTGCCTAATATTTTCTTTTCTTAATGTATAATGCTATAAATTTTTATAACTGGTAATTCTATGGTGATTGAATTATTCGAATAAATAAGCCTATAAGTTACATATAATTTACCATTGGAGATAAAACTTTAAGCTTCAAAATATTTTGAGTGTCTAGTTTAAAAAGATATATTTATATTAGAACTATATATATTTAAAAGTACCATTTATTGTAGACATAATATTGACTAGTGTTGTTTTCCCACTCTGCTCGGGTCCTACTAACAATATTCGTCTAAATCCATGAAGCGCTTCTCTACACATTTCCCACCAAATACCTCTGAAGTCTCCTCCAAAATATGAAGTGCGTCTGAATGATAAAATTATATTAATATTTTTTTACAGCTTTACGAAAGACAACAAGAAAGAAAACTAAACCCAAATACGAGACATTGCGTGTAGAGTGGCGGAACTCATCACCTCGCTTAGTTTAAAAATTAATTCCGCCCAGTTGGGATTGTATCCACAACCAATTGTGTGTATACTGTATGTATGCAATGGTTTCTTATTATATCAATATAAAGAAAATTATTTTTAATAATATTTAAAAGGACAGGTTCTAAGAGATTGCCATGTTTTTTATCTTGCCTAATGATGTAAAGAATGGAGTGTTATAACATTAAGTTTTCTCTGACCACCCTGCTCTGTGGGAGAAAGCATGAAGCTGCTTTCCTATGAGAGAAATAGAAATAAATTGTGAAGCGTTACTGTAAATCGCATCTGAGATCAGCTCCAGCGTAGTTCACGTCCCCAAAAAAATCTTCTAACTTTGTAGGTGGATATTCCTTCAGATGTCCTCTTATTGCGAGTTCCTGAAACAATATATAACATTGTAAAAAAAATTTTAAAGTATTATTATTTTAATTTTCTGTTTTTTTGTGAGGATCAAGTGTCAAGTCACTCTATACTGTATGGCGGATATCTACGCTGCGTTTAAAATGTTGAAAATATATATTTACCATATTCACGCTTTTTACCACATGGCAGGGAAGTCAAAGAGAAGTCCTAGTGTCAAGACACTTTTTTCGCCCGAACTTGTGACATTGTATGCTGAGTGGCGGAACTTATTATTCTATCAATGTGACAATGTGACATAGATACAAGTACAATTTAAACCTACAGCAGCTTTCATTATGGTAAAGTGTTAGCAGTACTATACAATGACTATTGGTAATAGAGATGAAGAACAGAATACAAGATCTGTTTTAATAGAAACACTTTAAAACAAATAAACTTAAAAAATATGATATTTCTATGAATTATGTTTCGTCGAGTTGAGGATACTAAATGTAGGAAGGCGTATTTGTGCTAGTAATTCGACTTAGGTCTAAAACAGGATACCACTAATAGAGTGGTATCCTATTAGTATGGGATAGCGGTGGTTTGGTCGAACATAATGTACCGACACTTTCATACGGCGGCGAAACGTGGACGAGGAGTAATGCCAGCTCTTCATAGGAAATACGTATCATTTTAGCTGATCTAATTCGCTATAAGGAGATACAAGAGAATGAAAAGCTTAAGCGAGAATGACATAGTGACAATAATGAGGAACTTTGTCTAGTGTTCTGGGTACATTCAGTAGATAAGTGATGGAAAAATGGCAAAAGAGATATATAGAGTGGTAAAACCGAAAGTAAGGCTTAGGCTACTCTTTACTCTACTGGAGTTAAGTCAGGCAAAAAGCATGATTGCTTCTGGACAGCTTGAACTAAATGATTAATGACATTCGACGAAACTAGGTATACGAACCGTTGCGTTTGTCGCTTACTGTCTCTAACACCACCCTACTAGAAATTAAATGGCAAACTAAAAAAATAATATTTTTTTACAATTAATTTTGCACGAATATCTTCGTTTATCATTTTTATATGTAATTTTCGCATTTTCTTCACCCTATGCTTCTTTTCTTTCATTTCTTCCGGCATATGTTTCCCGTTTGTCTTGTAATCGTTGTTTAGTGCTCGTTTCAAAGTTTTCAATTCATTTCTGGAAATAGTTTGTGTAATTAAATCTTTGTAATTTTTCATTTCATAAAATCATAAATGAATGACGCCGAGTGATTGTATTGTAATTTTTTTGATTCAACATGAAATTATGATACTTAAAATATTTTTATGGCAAAGCGCGGCGTCGATTTCCACTCAATTCAGTCACAAAATCGCGCAAAGTCTCGGATTCGGGCAAAAAATGGAGAACGGAGTGTCTTGACACTAGTTTCTTTTAGGCTACCTGCCATGGTCGAAAAAGCGTAAAGCTGCTTCATTCTTGAAACGATGGTTGTGGGCCAGTTTTCTTACTATAGAATGTTTAGATTGAAGATATTTTTGTTTCAAGGATTAGTCACACAACTGCTGCGTTAATCTCCTTCACTCAAAACAACATGTCTCTAAGGTACATAGAAAAAAGATTGTAATTTGTACATAACTCATAATATTTTGTATTAATAATGTAATACACAAAATAACATTTTTGAAGAAAATAATAAACATTGTCAATATCGATTACAACTTTTTAACTAAAAATGAAACCGTAAATTCGCAATCATCCTGTATTTTACTATATGATTAGAATTTTTGTACAAAATATTTATGGGACCAACTTCAGAGTATAACGTATCCATTTAAAAAAAGCATGATCAAAATTGATCCACTGTGCGAAAAGTTACGAGTGGTCGTAGTTACATAACAAAATATACCTTACTGTTTTTCTGTTGGTTACAAACTCCATGTTTACGTAAAGTATGTAATTAAGGAAACTTAACATTTATATGAATAACAAGTGCCTTAGTATAAAAAGTTAATATTTTTTTATAAAAAGCATAAGAAACACATTACATTAACAAAATAAATAATACACACACCAATATGCGTACACTTTTGTATAAAGTGACATTAAAGTTGCTAAGGCAACGCGTAGTTTATGCTTCAACGAGTTACTAATATAAATTATTACCTCATTTCCTCATTAACCGATTGACAGATTTCCATTGTAGCTTCCATACAATATCTTTCCTCGTCTACATATTTATTGTACTTTTCTTTTACATCTAGAGTATCTTTCTTATCCAAATCGTTCCAGGTTTTGACATATAAAGTAATAGCCTATTAAAATTAATAAAATGGAATACATGCAATCAACATATGTAAAAATATATGTCAAGCTGTTTCATATGATTTTAATTATTACCAACATATATTTTTCCAACTTCATCTCAGTAGCCAAACCCCAGAGAAGTCGAGAATACCTAGTGTCGAGACCCTCTATTCGTCAATTTCCGTCCAAAATCGAGACATTGCATGTTGAGTGCGGAACACAAAATCACGCTATGTCTTTCCAGAGCAGAGACATGAACATTACTTAAATAGAATAATCCCCCCTAGTGGGAATAGAACCCACAACAAATGGAATTTACAATCGAACGCTGTCCCACTGCAACGCGATAGCCTCTATAACAATGTATTTAAAAAGTGTAAAAGCTTTTTTGTAAAAAAATGTAAATTATCTTTTGTAAAATTAACAAATTGTAACAAATTCACCAATTACTTTAAAATTTATAAACGGTTCAACTTGCAACACGCTTTCGAATACGGCCGGAAAGCGGAGAACAGAGTGTTTTGACACTATGTTCTCGTTGCCTACCTTACAATGCAAGAAACAGCGGAAAGCTGATTTACCATGTACAAGATAGTTGAAAAAATTATTAAAAACATGCCTTCATAATGTTATTAGTTTTCTTCGACATAGGATAAGTATATCCTGGATGTAACATTGGGTTCTTCATGATCTTTTTAAGTAAATCCGCTTCTAATTTCTTTTGTGCCAAAAGTTCTTTTTTTATCGCCGCTGCTTCTTCTTTTGCTTCAAGTTTTTCCATTTTAAGCTATTTTTTTTAATTTTAATGATATAGTCAAAGGTATTGATGTCACGAGAAGGAATTGTGGTGCAGCGTTTGAGTATGTACGTGATAGCTGTGGGTTCGATTCCCACTCGGGGCAACGATAATATTTTAATTATTATTATTTCTTCGCTCTGGTGACAAGATAAAGTGCGGCACTGAGTTCCGCCACTCAAAACACAGTATCTCGGATTCCGTGGAAAATTAGAGAACGGAGTGTCTTGACACTAGGTTCTTTTCGTCTATCTTGCTATGCGGAAAAAACGTGAGGCTGTAAAAAACACTAGCCATTTTAATGAGGTACTAGAAACCCAAAAGATTCTACCGTTGTGATAACACTTTGTATTGCAATGAACTTTCATTAAATTATATGAAAACTTTCGTACTTAAACTTGCGAAATAAATTACTACTTATTGCCTGAAAAGTTTGACAAGAATAGTGAAATATTATCAAGGAGCTTAATAACAAAATAAAGAAATGTATACATATATAAATGTTAAATGGTTGTTAAATAAATTATTGTTAATTGAATATTCTAGTGTTTTTAGATCACGAGGACATAGTGGTGCAGTGGGTACATCGTCTGACTGTGCGTGTTGATGTGTGAGGGTTCGATGCCCACTTTGTAGATAACAGCCTTGAACTATGCATTTGTGACGTAGTAATATAGCGTCTGATTGTAAACGCGCTTTGGGTTTGATTCTCACTCGAGGGAGTGATAATATAATAATTAACATTTTCCCTTTCTGGTACGGCTTTGCGTTTGATAGAAACGTAAAATCCTCACTTACCCCTTAGATATATACCTATATATATCTAAGGGATAAGCAAATTAAGCGTTATTGTTCAACTATTATTTACATATATTTTTATATAAAGCTAGCTGATTTCGCCGCTTAGTTTGCGTGGGCTTTCCGACCCTTGCCATAGGACAAAAACAACAACAGACGTTATCATCGAAAATTGAGTAAAACTGTTACCGCTTTCAATTCGAGCATTTATTTAGGCGCCGAATTCCACAAGCACTGGAATATCTTTAACCAGCCACTATTCATAACTTTAAAGTTTATGGGTTTACCCAATTTTAGGAATAAATATTTGTTTTAATTTGTAGCTAAAAAATAACATTCCTTACTTGAAATGATCGACTTTCATACTTATAATCCTTAGCTTTTTACAATATAAAGATATCGTAATTTATTAAGTGTCTCACTTCATAAGTTTACGTCGGTGATGATGAATCTATCAGTCAGTCAGTCAGTGAATCTGGACATTATAGTTTCGGAGGATTTTAATTTAACTATTTTACTTGGTAAGAAGTTTTGTTTTTATTAGCCTTCTTCATTTCCAAATACACTTCGTATTTGTTAAGCCATTCCGATGGTGTTGGAACTTCTTCCTTTACGATTAAAGATATCCCACCTTCGTTTTCTTTAGGTATATTGTAGAAAAAATTAGCTTCTTCGTACCTGACAAAGATATTAGGAAAGAAAATTGAGTTAAAGATAAACAATAAATGTATTGGTCCCGATAGGGCGCAGTTGGGAATCGAATCCACAACCAATCGCGTTTACACTTCGCCACGATGGCCTCAATACGAGAGATGTGTAGATATAAATTAGTTTAAAGAAATCTAAAAGGAACACGCACGAAATAATTTTCTCGTTATCATGGTCGTCCTACATAAGAAATGCTATGAGAATATCATATTGTCATCGGACTCGGACAAGCTTGCTAATTTTGAAGCGAATTAAACTGCAAGAATTCGTTAAAAATATGTTTGCAAGATTGATTGATAGATAGTACGAGTAAAGAATAAAAAGTGTAAAAATATAATTTTCGGAAATATAATTATCGAAGTTCTAAGGAATTTAACTCTATCTGAAAACATGCATCTATCTCAAATTGGAATACTTTAGAATACTCTTGCTAGTTTTTTTTTCTTTATCGTTTTTTCGACAACTGACAGTTGTGTATTTGAATTGTTCCATTTTTAGTACTTATCTAAACTTTTCAAAATTTATTTGATGTAATTTCTAAAACAAAGCTCTAAAAATTTTCATCAAAATCTATAATCTAATCTTCTTATATCCTAATATTCTAATATAAAGTTAAAAATTAACATTATTCTTTACCATTTATAAAACCAATGTCTAATGTAGCTTCTATAATCATCTGCAATGTCGTCATGTTTTCTTTTTACGTACTGCTGTTTGTTTGTCTGATACTCATCTTCCCACTGGATTTGGTATTTTTTGAATAAATCAGTATATTTTTCTGTGCTCTAGAAATTTTAAGATATTTTTTATTTAAAATTTCTGCGATTGTTGTTGTTGTAAAGGAAAAAAAAATATTATACAGGCCTTCATATTTTTTATAGCTTCACGCTATATCCCTAGCGGTGTAGCCAGAGAGAACGGAGCGCCAATCGCTACGATCCCTGCGTACTTCTTTCGCGTCTTCCAACAATTTCTTCATACACCTTACCGTCCTGACCTACATATAGGTCAATATGTAAGTCAGTTCATTGGGTGGCCAGTTAAAAAACATATCGTATATTTCCAGTATAGGTCCACTACGCCTGAATATAGTTTTTGTATAATTTCTACTTACGAGTTGATATAATCAAACCTCTATACAGTCTATATCATTTGATACATTATCAATATCACGGCCATTACATAAGCTAATGTTTAGTATCCCATCCAACTTGCAATTTTTTATGTTTTTACGTTTAATTTCAAAGTAATATCTGAAAATAAAATATATCAAAAATTTAGGTAGAAAATGTATTTTGTACCAATAGTGTGTGAAATAAAGAGTTTTTATGTTTTGTTATTTATTAATGGCATAACCTAATGCTCAAATTATACATAGTCAGCAGTTTTTTTTATAAGATCGTCAAATTTAATAAATCCTAATATATCTTGCTAATATCAAAATTGCAAATGCTTGCGAAGTTGGATGAATGTTTGTTCCTAAAATATTGTACACAATTAGATAAAATATTTACAGTAATGTATCTAATACATCAGAACCGCAATATATAAACATTTTGTATAATTTAGCCATAATATAAAAATAAGTATTATGTATCTCGCGAAATTGTTTCCTCTGACAGCTATTTTGGAGTTACCCGAAGATATGATATCGTGGGATTGTTAATCTTAAATAGTTCAAAATAGAAGTTCGCCATGGTATATATTTATCAGTAATTCCCTATTATAAAACAAGAGGAATTTAAATTTCAGCAACAAATACAACCATACATGCGATTCCAAATTCAATTGATAATTTAATTTATTTTAATACCGTAAAAGTCTTTGGATCAACCGAGCACTCCTTTCTCTCAGAACTATTGATGCTTGTGGTTTTATAGTTCCTTTCAATTCTTTTTCCCACATTTCTCTTTTTTGTTTTTGCTGAATATTATTCTTTATTATTTGTCTGTTTATAGAAAGAATATGATATATATGTTAAACTCATGGCAGTTTGTATGATAATATCTAATTTATTAACTTCATGTATTTCTAATGCATTATTATAAAAACTTTAGACTTTCTGCACTACTTAACTATGTGAAAATTAAGTATGGCGAATTCCTAATAACCTTATAGTTGGCGTGCAAAATGGGACCCCCCATTGATCAAGATATCTATTTATAAGCAATCTAAGGTCCCCTTAATATAAAGTACAAAGTTGTATTTTGATAAATAATCAAAGCTTTTCAACATTTTAAGAAAAAAATAGTCTACTAGTCTAGTCTACCTAGTTCTTTCGTGTGCTTGTATAAGCGATATTAGCCTATTCCTCTCCAACGTTGTTTCTGATACAATTTCTTTGACCTCATACATTTCAGTTATATTTATACCCTTTGGTCTTTTATCTTTTTCTTCCGTGATATCTTCCCACCATTTAATATTTTGTTGAAAATTATTATCGTCTTCTTTATTATCAGCATCTGAAATATTTAATTCAATGAAACTTAATTGTAGCTTAGTGTATCAAAAAGTTGTACATTTTGGCTGAAATGGGCGGGCCCAAGTAAGTGGTAAAATATGTTAAGGCAATTTGTATGTATCCATTACGCATATTATAACATAAGTAATAGATTGGCATTAGTGCAAAATATATCAATTTACGCCTGTTTTATAATAGCCAAGTAGATTTAAAAAAAATATATAAAAAAATAATATTTAAAAAAAATATTTACATCAGACAAAATTTTTTTTATTTAACTCTAAGAGTAATTAGACAATATTTTAAAAGAACCGCACCCAATGCTATACATTAAAATGCGATAGAAGTTCTTGATATATGACATGATATATTCCCATTGCTAGGATGAACTTGAGACTAGATAATGCCAAACTTTACCTTGCAATATTGTTGCTAAGCTTTGACTCTCTTTTTTGTCTTTCTTAACTTTTTCGAAGGCATCGTTTATTATCATCTTTACATTTTCCGGTCTTCTAAATTTTAAAGGGACGCCAGAGAATTCTATGTTGTATGGTGTTTGCTTTTGTTCTATTAAACCTTTGGTCAAGAGTTGGTAGTATGTTCCTTCTAATTTCCTTAGCTTTTCCTTAAGTTCTATAACCCTAGTACGGTTTATTTTATTAAACTATAATATAACTAGAAATATGGCAGAACTCGTATTTACTATTATGCATTTACTGAATCTTATACGTATTGTAGATAAAATAAATTTTACTCTCCATTTTATATTTATATATTATATCGTTCGCTTCACCAAATTCACTCAAATATTATAAAGGGAATTTCGTGTTTGGTAATAAAATTTAAGACCGCACTTTATCTAATCATAACGGATAAACGAAAAAAATCTCGAAGAATCCCATATGTACGCATACGAGTGCTTAAGGCCAAGGGTACAATCTCCACTCAGGGGAGTTATTATGTTTTCATTTCTTCCTTCTGATACCTAATATGTTGACTGACTGACTAGGCGCATGTCTTTGAGTGCCGGCATTCAACAAAAAGTGGAGAAACGAGTGTCTTGACACTAGGTTTCTCACTGCCTACACCGATATACGGGAAACATTTTAAATTAAACATACCATATAAAAGAAAGCTACGATTATTACAACCCTTTCATATATTACAACCCTCCACTTATTTCTACTAAGTTTTTATAAAAAACCATCAAATCTATTTACCTAGCTTCAACAGCCTTTACGACGTCATAAATGTATTTAGTTTTCTGAATTTGTAAGTTATGTTGTAAACAGTCCAAACTTTCGTTGTAGATTAGGATATAGTTTACAAGAATACGGTTCAAGCGATGAGCTGCGTCGCATATTTGCTGGTCGTGAGCTTTTGTAGTCTGTAATAGGAAAATACTTTTTAGTTTCACGTATAGCAGTCAGCTCTCGAATTAGGATTAAACCCATAGCGTATGTCTGTGAGTCAGTCAGTCTGTTCTTTTTTGGCCCCAAATTTTTATTTGATCATATTGAATGAATATTTGTTTGAATACTTCTAGGTGCATATTAAATTCTGCCCTTTTAACCCTAAATTCGCTTTTAACCCTTCAAATTTAACTTTTCCCATATCCATAAGTTGACGTTATAAGTTGAGTGGGATTAAGTTCACCTTTGCTTCTATTGTTGAAAAGTATGCATTAAGTGCAATAAAGAGTGTACAAATATATAAATATTTTATTATAAATTCAAATTCTAAATATTCTTTATTCAACGTGCTTGAAGTGAAGTCCATTTGAATAAAGAATATTTAGAATTTTTATTTATAATAAAATATCTGTTTATTTTTATATTATTAAATCATACATTCATCACTTTGTATTCAACTACAAATTTATAATTGTGTAAGCAGTCTAGGGAAACTCTTGTGTATATAAATAAACATATATGTACCCACCTGATATTCTACATCAAGTTCAACTAAATATTGTAATTTTCCAAATGTCAATTTCCATTTCTTAAAATAGTAATCACTTGTCATTTTCAAATAAAAATTAACTATGAATTTGTTAATCAGATATTTATTACCAAAATTTACAAAATTACATTTTAGTAAATTGATTATATTTAATAAATCAAGTAGGCTTCGGTAAGTTGTCCCACACCGCGGGATTGGTAGTGAGAAAGTAATGTCAAGACACATAGTTCTCTACTATCTGCCGAAATTTGATACATTCTGTGTTGATTGGTGGAACTCAACGCCGCGATTTATTGTAGTAGAGCGGAGACAAAAGGCAAATATTTCTGATTTTACACTTTTTTATTCATTGTGGACATACAGACTGTATGTTTTAATATTATATTTTTATTTATTTCTCACTTTACATTTCATTTTCAGATAATTTAGAACTAGACGTGTACATAGTTTCTACGTGTTAAAGTGTTTTTGATAAACATATTTTATATATGATCCTTGCATATCTTTGATGCATAATATTAAGGCTATCTTAATAAGTTCTTTGATTTTCGCGATTATAACACATTTTGAAATGAAACTATTTTAAACGGATTAATCGCGTATAATTTCGGTATTTGAAAATACATTTTTAGAACCCGACGTTTCGAACACTTTACAGTAGTCCGGGTAGACTGAGTCACAGGTAGACTGAGGTGGCACTTGTTTGTCATTCGATACAATTATTATCTCTCACAGTGGAGAGACAACCAGCACTACTACCATATGTGAAGGGAGTTACAGACAGGATTGGCAATATCTTAAGGAAAGCTTCAGTGAAAAGTCGGCTTCGGGTTCGAAACGTCGGGTTCTAAAAATGTATTTTCGAATACCGAAATTATACGCGATTAATCCGTTTAAAATAGTTTCATTTCAAAATAAGGCTATCTTATTCAAACTAAGTAAATAGTGAAGTAGGAAACGTATAAAAAATTGTACGCACAGGGATTTAAACCTGCGCCTCTTGGAAACCGCCCAAGAGTGCTTATGATGCTGAAAGAAACTTAAGCCCTAGTTTTGGAGAAGAATGGTGACAGTATTGATTTCATTATCTTTCGTCAAGTGTTCAAAGATCACAAAACAAAATATAAACAAATATTTTTAAAGTTTAATTTATTTTCGTGCTTATTTGTTATTATATATAACTTTTGTCCTCCCTAAATTATTGTGCAATTTTTTCCTATTACAAGTTTCAACATATTTTTATATTTTTACCGAGTAGCGTTCCAATTTACAGGAAACAGTAAACCCTTCATAGAATATCACTAGTTTATATTTTATCGCATTTTAAGGCTGAATCGCGACGTTTGCGTGTCGTTATATTTTATGTTACACCCTTCGAGACTACCAAACGCTAGTATCAAGGAGATCATTCAACTTTTTTTATAGTTTTACGCTTTACCCCGCATAACCCTAGACAGAGAGGACACATCCTCCGATTTCTGCCCCAAAACAAGACATTGTGTGTTGAGTCGCGAAACTCAACGCCGCGCTTTGTCTTAACGGAGCGGGGAAATTACTATAATTTAATTAAAATAATCGTTCTTCGGAAAGATAATAAATGAATGAACTTCCTAGTGTAAAGATATGATTAATATAATTATGACGTTAAAGATTATAGTAAGAAATATAATAATATTTGAGTACCCTCACGAGCTACAAATATTGAATTCTATGGTATTAGATCATGAAAGTAATCGACACTCTAATGGAATTTTTATTTTCGTATAAGAGACTATAAAAACATGATACGCCCTCGGGATGCTAAATCGACTGGCAGTAGGAATTTTTTTATCAAACGGTAAAATATTGTATATAACGTATATCAAATAGTGTTTTTATATCAATTACTAGCTGTACTCGACGACTTCGTCCGCGTGAAATTCTAGAACGAAAGTAACTTAAATTACTCCTTATTACCTCAGCTATCTGCCACTGGCACTGGTAAATCCTGTCAAAATCGGTCCAGCAGTGTAGCCAGAACAATCAGACAGACATACAGAATTATAAAAAATGTTAGTTTGGTACCGTGTGCACATACATATCAATTTAGTAACAAGCTTTTGATATTACAAACAGATACTCTAATTTTATTATTTGTATACAGATTATGAATTTTATGCTCAGAATTGAATAATTTTATAATTCATTACTTCTGAATGTGATACAAACTTGTCTTAAGATATACAAATTAGTTTAAAATAGTATCCAAAAAAAGCACAATTGAAATTATTTTATCTTGTTGGCCTGGCATGGATGTCTGCTCGTATTTAAAAAAAGTGTCATCAGATCCGGACACAAGTGCTGATTTTCAAACAAATTGGACAGCAAAGAGTGGGTAAAAATAGTGTAGCATAATTTATTTGTACAGTTTTAGATATTGCGCTACATACGACTGTACCCTACGCCGCGCTTACTGATCAATTTGAAATTATATTTAAATTACCGGCATTAATGATTTACAATAACATTCTTAAATTAAAAAAAGAAAATAATATATTCAAAATTATTACGAAAAAGAACCAGGCTGCTAAGCACCTAGGATTCTTTAGCTGTATGTATGTAAAAATAGATATTTTTTCTTACAAATATGTATATATAGATACAGCTTCACGCGTTTTACGTAGTCAAAGAGATCCTAGTGGCAACATCAATTTCTGCCCGAATCCGAGTCATTGCGTGTTGAGTGGCGATACTTTATCTTATCACCAGAGCAGAGAAATGAAAATAATTTTAAATTCCCCCGAGTTGGAATCGAACCCACGACCATCGGGTATACAGTCAGACGCTGTCACACTTCACAGATATACAAAAAAATTGACTTTATTCTCGGTCCAATTCAATTTACAACATCGCATATAAAAGAATGAATTTGCTTAGTGTTTCATTGCAGCCGCCGGGACTATAATGCGATGCCGAAAATATAGCGAGGTCTTGACGTGCCCTCTGAGACTACCAATAGTGAGTGTCGTGTTTTATAAAACAATACGATGTTAGTAACTATATATGTACGCTGTATGTAGAAAGTGTACATAATATTGTCTAAGCGGTTTTTCATAATATTTTAAAAGATAATGCGCGGCGTTGAGTTACGCCACTCACATGCAATATCTCGAATCTCGGCCGAACTTGGAGAACGGAGTGTCTTGAAACGAGGTTCTCTTCGACTACTCTGATATTTGGGAATATACTTTTTTTAACATTATTTGCTGTTTTAGAACTAACAAAGAAATTCAAACAGTCACATTGTTCTCTAAAATCGGTCTAACTGCGTCTTGATAGTATTATGTATATGTAATTCATTCTCAAAATATTAAAAATGTCAAATAATTCATATGAATTGCTTAGTTTTGATTAAATAATAAACTAACTGATGCTTTTGTGATTTATTTAAGTAATAAGGTAATGTGTACGATAGTTACAGATTCGATTCCCGTTCAAATAAATTAGTTGCCTCCGAGTTAGAAATACAGCGTAAGGAGTACATTAGAGGACAGTACTTATTAATTAAGTCACAATGTTCAAATAAACATTTATTCCACAGTATCATACCCTTGACCTTCGTTTAACAGTCACTAACCACTGATCCAAGGGGCTGACCAATAAACAAAGCGAGGACACACCGTTTCAAATTAACTAGCCTCGTAAATTGGCCACGCAAACAACTTTCAAATTGGCCCGCAGAGGCGTCGCTTTCGCTAAATACCTATAAAAATGTCTGCCCTCTGTGAAATATTGTGACTAATAATGCAGCATAAGTGGAGAGAATATAGCGTTTTTATATAGTTTTTCTAAGAGGACTGATTAATTTATACAATACTAGCGATCCGTTTACGGCTTCGCTCACGTGAACTATAGCTGTTTCATGTTTTCGGCGGCCTTTTCGTAAGACAATGAAATTTTTGGAAAGACTAAAAAAAATTGGAAGTAAAAAGAAGCTTATGTTTATCCCAAGACCCTCAAGTATCTCTATATGAAAATTTTATCGGTTTACCGGTTTGGCCGATGACGTTACAGACAGACAGAGTTACTTTCGCATTTATAATATTAAGTATTGATATAAAAACTGTCATCTCTTCAAACTTCACAAGGCAAAATACTCTTTTTTGCAACTTCTCACTTTTTCCGGTAAGCAAGGTAGGTAGAGAGAACTAAGTCACTCCGTTCTCTACATACCGCCAGCATCCGAGACATTTCGTGTTGAGTGGCGGAACTCCGAGTGGAGATAAAACCCACAACCGGTCGCGTTTGCAGCCAGACGCTGTGGCACTTCGCCACAATAGCCTCTTATCTGATAAAATATTAAAATTCAAAATATATTGGTTTTATAGCTGATGAATTTAAAAATATAAAAAATATTAAGTGAGAGTGAAAGCTTGATAGTATAAGCACGGATGTTTGAGCTGAGTGATGAATATATGATAAAAAAAGGCCTCAGATGACAGTACTATTTGTGATAGTGGTGGAAGGCCATGTGCATATCATGAAGGACTCTCAGAAAGACTGATATACGAGTACTGTAACGCTATTAGGTAGACGCTATCCTAGCCCAGTGTGACAGCGTATACCGACTATATACGCGATGGTTATGGGTTCGATTCCCACTCGGGGGAATGATTTGATTTTATTTATTTTGATTTCTACGCAATGGTGGCAAACGTGACGTTGAGGTCAACCACTGAATATGCAATGCCTCTGATTTCGGCTGAACGGAAATCGAAGTGTTTTGACAGTAGGTTCTCTCTGCCTGCCTTGCTATACGGAAAAAATCATGAAGCTGAAAGAAAGAAACTGCTTTTCTGTACCCATATTTTCTTTTAAACGATATGTGTAGATTTAAAAAAATTGAAAGCTTCAACCTATATGTTTCTCTTACACAACACTCCAAACGCCAAAGTCTATAATAAATTGTAGCACTTACCGCGTCGAAACGGCGCATTTTGGCTGATACCGTCGAGATATACTTGCGCCGTTGAAATATCACCGTTCGCTATCTACTAAGAACTTTGAAGAGTACACTCGTTCGATGGGGATCGTTACTTTTATTGCTTGAAGAGAGAAGCTATGCAGCTTCAATGTCATTTACGCCTTCTGTTTATAGTACTTTGTTCTATACCGTATACGCTAAGCTTATGCTTTTGAGTTTAACTCGAGAGACGTATTATTTTTAGCTTTTGAAATATTGATTGGTTTTTTAATATTTGTTCTTAAAGTGTTATTCACACACTTAGGAAATTTTATACGTTTTCTAAATATATATTGATTGGTTCGTTTTTTAAGATACCCCTTAGAATTGGTAAAAACTAAGTCAGTGAATGGGCCTACTAATAAATAAATTACTGCTGAAATATAGATGTGAATATAAAAAGAATGAAAACTGTATATATACTGTCGATAACCATATAAACGTTACTTCCACTAAAGGTCCTTAACAGCCTATTGCAAAAGAGCATTTACTTTTTAATTTCTATTAATTTTTTATTAAATTTATTTACTTATTCTATACGATATTACTTATAAATCGTTAAAATAAAACAGTTTTTAAAAGTACATTTAAGAGATTCCCCAACTCACAGAAGGCTATGCCAATCGTCCCAGTTTATGTTGGAAGTTAGTCTAATAACCGACTACAACATTATTTGTACTTAATTAATATTTCCTTTCAATCTTACAACTTATTGTGTCATATCTTTGTCATATGCACACACACACACACATACATATATATATATATATATATATATATATATATATATATATATATATATAACAATTATTTACTCTGTCAGCCATACTCCAGTATAACATCGTACAAAGGCCACCTATCATCAAAACGACTGCATTAGCGCGGCGGTAAATCGCGTTCTCTTAATCGCCCTGCAATCCTATATTTCTTGATTAAGAGCTCGTAAAAATGTCCTCTCGCTCTGATATATGGCCGCCGAGCGGGAGAGGAGATTAGCTCGCGGTTTGTTCCTGTGATTAATGGTGATGGATACGCTTTAATATCTGAACAAGCATTTCCAAGATTCTAATCTTGAAGCCGTCGAAGCACAGTGGTACAGCCACTTACTGTAAACACGTTTGATTGTGGGTTTGATCTCAACTCGGAGTATATTTAGATTATTTTGGGTTGGGTTTGAGTTCCGCTATTCACACTCAAAAGTTTTGATTTCGAGTGGGTAATTAGATATTCTTGTTTTTCGAATCAGATATCGATAAGCCTCAAACGTCGTGAAATCGTCAAATACTTCTAGGCTCCGAAGACATGGTTATAATTATTTCAATTATTTTTTATTATTTTATATTTATAAGATGTAACCCATACCACTTGAGTTCGGTCGGACACAAATTGTGTCATGTTTATAAATTAATATCGATGCCATATCAATTTCCATAATTGTACTTAAAAGAATCGAAAATATTCAAAGTGCTACCATAAAAAAAAAACATTTATTATAAGAACATTAATACGCAATTTAATTATAAATTTCATTTAATTTAACACTTTAATATGCAATTTACATAGATGGCTTTAAATTAAAAAAAAATTGTAATAATATATCAGTGAGTCACCAGCTCGACGTTGGGTCAAGACACTATTTTATGTTGTTACACAGAAAAATAGTGATACAGTAGAAACTCGACTTGTCTGGCCCCCGGTTATACGTTTTCACCATTTTCTGAACAGTAAGACCCCGATCAAATAACTTTATACCTTCAATAATAAACATATAACCATACATATCCTTCGAAGAAAACATTTATATAATATTTAATATTTCTACCCCCGACGGTACAGAGACGGTATATGCGTTTGTATGTAAACTACTAGTGCGATTTTGATGCGTTATTTAGTGAAAAGTTAGGGTTCAGTGAAAATTGTTGCATGCTTTTAGATACACACATATTCATTCACAGTTACAACATATCTGATTGTTTAAATAAATAAGAAAATGAATATTTCATTACTATCGTCAATAAGCCAAATGGCGTCATTGCTGTGGGTCCATAAAAAAGTAGCGCCACGCTTTTGCCAATTCAAATTTGAAAAATTATAACAAAAACCTTAAAATGTGTCTAGAGTACGTTTTAATGTAACTCCTGTAAGTGAAACTAAAACTGTAACTGGAACTGGAACTAGCTGCAGCTAGCGTAGCCGTAACCAAAGACGAAGCCGAAGCCGAAACCGTAAAAAAATGGGGATGTTAAAATACATCCACAGTTTTGATAACTGGTTTTATTATTCAATATAAATTTTGTCCATTAATTCTACTAAAAGGACCACCTGTTTTACCAACGCGAACGATTGAAGTTTGAAATAGTGCTGGTAGCTCCCGACGGATTCGTCCCCGTTCGTTACATAAATTCTTTTAGTTGGGTATTTTCGATTACACTTGGATGAGTTTTTTGTAAAAAAGTTTAATTCATCTTTTGTTTTTAATAATTACCTAACATACATTATTAAGTAGTTTAGTACTGATCGGTATTTTATACACAGCATAATAATGTTATAATGTGTATCTAAAAGCTTTTCTTTATACATTCCACTATCCAGATTTTGGATTATCCGAATCTAGCCTCTACTGTATTTTAATAAAAGAGAGAATTCTCTTCCTCTCTTCTCAAAGTGGGAACTGACTACCCAACCAATCACATATACAGTCAGAAGCTGTCCCACTGCGCCATGACGGCCTTTACAATTCTGATATTTGAAATTAAATTATTTTCAAATTTATCTTGTTATTACACAATTGGCCGTTCAGTATCAAATCAGGCAAGTTATAAAATACGAGTAGTATAGCGTGCAAGCGACAAGTGCAATTTAAACTTGAAAAGAATTGGTGTAATAAATTTAGGGTCGCACATTGTCTGAGGTTGGGAAGGTAATATGCGGGGGCATAACTCACTTGCCTACGAGCTCTACTGACACGTTCAAAAGTAAAAGCAGATTTTGAAGAATTCACAAATATATTAAATATATAAATTGTTTTTGCTATTATTCTATACATATAAATAAATAGTCCAATTATAAATCAGACTTTTCTTAGTACGAAATTCCTTATGTGTTAAATATGGTTAAGACAATGACGCGTACCGAACACATAGCCGTTGTGTCAAGGTGTCGTTAGTCAATGTTCTTTTGTATTGGTATCTACTACTCCCTAAAATGAATTTAATAAAGGCGAAAAATAATGTATTATTTTTTTTTGGCCTAAACGTATAAGGAACTAAAACATAGCAAGATTCAGACCTGCAACACTTGGAAACCTTCCAAGCACTCGCACCGCTAAGCCATGTGTTCTACATCCAGCTTAGACGAAATTTTTATACGTTTATAACAACTTATTTTTGTTGTTAGCATCTCTGTAGAGAGGTTTTTATAATTTTCTGCTACCTAACGATTATTTTACGTACTTACGATTGCAAGAGATATTGTTATTTATTAAATAAAAGCGGCCCGCTCGCGGTTTTGTCCACGTGATCTATAGCAATTTCGTATTTTCGGCGGCCCTTTCGTTAAACTATTAAATACTTGGAAAAACAAAATGTGTAAATTTCTTCTCTCAGTTCCTCACTTTCTCCCACAGGGTAGTCAGAAAGAACCTACACTCAAGTCCTCCGTTCACCACATTCCGCTCGAAAGCGAGACTTTGCGTGTTAAATGGCGGAACTGGACGCCGCGCTGTGTTTTATGTACCAGAACGTAGAAATGAAAATAATTTAAATTAATAATTTCTCCGAGTGGGAATCGAACACACAACCAATCGCGCTTAAAATCAGATGCTGTCCCACTGTGCCATCGCCTCGTGGATGTCGATGGCCTCGGACGATGGATGTGAAAGGGGCTCAGAATAAAAATATTAAATACTATTATATACTTTAATACTCCGCTTTATACAATGTCTCCGCCACGACTGACCAAAGGGTAGATAGCAAATAAATATGACAGTAACTAATAACCAACAAGTATGGACGTTATACCGTAGGCAATATTTTTAAAATTATAAATATAAACTCTAACAGATGTATCATGTTTTTTATTATTACATTTTAAAGTCACACGCTAAGGAATTTTATACGTTTTCTAAATATACTGATGGATGTATAGTTTGTTATAACATTAGCCTATTACAAGCTAAGAGTCCGTAACTAAATTGAAAGAAAATAGTTTTTCTCGCAGATTTATGAGTGTTGGTTAAGTTTTGCAAAGTCACTGATCCAGTAAAACAAATTTCGCCATAAAAGTTAGTTCTTTATATTCAGCTTTACGTTTTTTCCCGCATAGCAGAGCCAGAAACAACCTACTATCAAGACAATCCGTTCTCCACTTTCTGCCCGAAATAGAGACATTCAATATTGAATGGAGGAACTCAACGCTGCGCTTTGTCTAGGTGCTAGAGCGGAGAAATAATAATATAATTTCTCCGAGTGGGATTCGAATCCACAACCAAACGTGTGACAGTCAGACGCTGTCCCATTGCGACACGAAGGCCTCAATTCAAATATCATACCTATTACAATTACTATAACTTCAAAAATCAACAAAGATTCAAAGGTGTACGCTCACAACTAAATAACATGATGCATAGAATCAATCTTGGCTGACAAGTCAACAGTCTGTAAATCGAATATCCTTTGGGGACCAATGCTTAAGTGTAGTCTCCTTGAGGAATGGCATTTCGACCTATCTCCTAGATTTACGACTTTCTGTGAGGGAAAAAAAACGTGAAATCCGTTGAGATTTCCAGCAACTAACATATTTTACTTGAAGGAAATGACGTGGAGCTTAGATTTATGTGTTTGTAACTGTAGCTGGAGCTGTAACTATTTGTTTTATTTCAGGATGTTTGTGAAATAAAATTGTAGAAATGGGATTGTTAAATCATATCATAACGTGTTGACAAAAGCTTTATGTTGTGGTAGTTTTAAAGCATTTTTGTTATTTTAACTTTATATAGGTGTACATTTTTTTCATGCCTTATTAACATTGGTTGCCGGAGAGAAGTAAGTGATAAGTCACTCTAGTTTGCATGTTTCAATGGTGCTAATTATGAAAAAGTAACTTCCTTACTAAAGTAAACGTTACTTACTAAATATAGGCAGGCAGATAGACAGAGACAGCCTAGTGTTAAGACATTCCGTTAGAAAGGCTAAAGTATAATGAATAGGATGGCATTGAAAATCACAAGAATATTAAAACCCAAAAAGACTCAAATAGATGAGTTTAAATTTAACTATTTTAACCTGATCTATGACATATAATTTTAAAATATAATACAATACTCATGGGCCACAGGTAGACTGAAAATCGAGAAAACCTAAGATCTTATTAAATAGATAATTTTTTTAGCAGCTTTACGCTTAAAAAATGTTAACAAAATATATATTTAATAAATAGCATTCTCTCTTGCCAGACGATTGTTCTTAGAGTAATCTTTGGGTAGCAGAAATTTGTAAAAATCTCTCTACAGAGATGCTAACAACAAATATAAGTTGTAATAAGCGTATAAGAATTTCAATGTAGCTGGAGGTGGGACGCATGGCTTAGCGGTCAGAGCGCTTGAACGGTTTTCAAGAGGCGCGGGTTCAAATCCCGCTGCGTTCAAATTTTTATACGTTTTCTAAATATGTCTTTTTCAATTTCCTTAGTGTGGGAATAACACTTTAAAAAATGTTAACAAAATATAGCTTTACGCTTATTCCCGCATATAGTCAGCGAGAATCAAGTGTCAAGACACTTACTTCTCCACGTACCGCCTGACAACAAGACACTGGGTGTTGAGTGGCGGAACTCAACCCTACACTTTGGCTTTGGCTTTAAAAAAATGAATTTGAACATCAGAACCTATTTACAAGAATAATAAGCATTGCGTGGAGTTCGTATGAAGTGAAATAAAGCGGCAGCGCACAGTGGGACCGGATCGCGTCTGTGTTTTATGAAGGAAGTTGTACATCACACGATAAATCTCTCGGACGTTACCTGTAACACGGCACAGTGTTTGTAGCTATATATTAATAATTACATTTTTTTTTTAATTTTACGCACTTACTGTATTAAACAAGGTAGGCGGAGAGAACGGTGTTACATTCCGCTTCTCAATACACAGTGTCTAGATTTCAAACTAAAAGTAGAGTGTAGAGTGTCTAGACACTGAGTTCTCTTTATAGTCTTTCAAGTGTGAAGCTAATTTTTTTTAAATTAAAGTATATGAATTATTGCAACCGAAATCGGTTCCAGACTATAAACCAAGCCGGGTGATATATAGCGGGGCGCGCCACAAAGAATCACTGGCTGACAAATTCATTCCCTTACTTGACACCTCGCTCTCGTCCGTGTTCTCGCTTCCACTACCGTTCTGTATTTACTGTTATACTTTTATACTTACACAATTCTTGAAAATTGAGTAGACGTTGCTTATTTTATATGGATTACTTATTTATTTAAAGTTTGGCCTTTATAAATGATTTTACATATCAAGCTCAAACTTGAATATTCATTTGATACTATGATGGTGGCGGCGTTTAGTTCCGTAATATAGTTATTAATGAATTCTATCTGACTACGTCTATATTTGGATGTTTATTTAATAAAATTACATTTATACTATGTCACACTCCACTAAATGCCTACGTCTTCTAAATACTAGCGATAATTTAAAAAAAAAACTCTAAACATGTACTTTGAATGAGAAAAGCTAAAGCTAATTTTCACTGGCATTATAATAATTATTAAAAATAATTGTTATTTTCTAAATATATGTTTTTCAATTTCCTAAGTGTAGGAAGAACACTAAAAGATGCTAAAAAATAATAATGAATCAAGTTAAAACATAACGCCGCGCTATGTCTTACTAGGCTAGAAAAAAGTTTAATTATAATTAATAATTTCCCTAGAGTAGGAATTGAACCCACAACAGTCCCACGTACGTCCATATACGACCACGCCACAAATGCGTCAATTATAACATAATAAGCTGCTAACTGACAAAATGTCTCCACTACTGACATCTCTACCTACAAACCTATATACCATTAAGAGAGCTATAAAATGGCGTCGAAACATTCTATGAAACAACTTTCTTTATCGTCGAGTTTACGAGCGCATAAATTTTGGTTTATCTTTATGAATATTCAACACTGTTAAATGCAGTCAGCCGGTGCTTTGTCGCTTTTTATTTTTGTTGGTGTAAATTTTGTTTTATTTGTCGTGTTCACGTCATGTGCTTTGCTATTGTATTGTATTATATTATTATTTACGTTTGTAGTGTCGACTTTAACTTACGTAGCGGACGTAGAACGTGTGGCTAGCGGTCAAAGTGCCTGCATAGTTTTCAAGAGGCGCGAGTTCAAATTCCGCTACGTTAAAAGTTTAATACGTTTTCTAAAATTGTTTTTTATATAAGTGTGTGAATAACACTTTAAAATTGATAAACATATTTTTAGAAAACGTATAAAAATTTGAACTCAGCGGGATTCAAACCTGCGCCTCTTGGAAACCGTTGGACGGTGTTCTGCCCGCTAAGCAATGCGTTCTACATCCAGCTGCGTCATAATTCGTATACGCTTGTTACAACTTATTTTTGTTGTTGTCTTGTCTTAGCGGTCACAAGTTAACAAGAGGATTCGAATCCCGCTACGTTCAAATTATTAATACGTTTTCTAAAAAAGCTATACTTAGTTTTTTAAACAGAGAGAACCGTCTGTACTCCATTTTCCTTTTAATTTCTAATTATTGTGTGGTGAATGACGACATTTAACGCCACAATTTGTCTTCGCTTACTTACTTATATATTTTTTTACATTTTTATCCATATTTAGTTTATATTATAAGTGTTATGATAATTGATTTCCACAAGTATATCCCTATATTTAACTTCTAAACAAATATTTATAATTTTAAAAAAATATAGAAAGAAGAGAGAGCTTAGTCGCCTTTCTCATCATTTTCTCATGAAGAATCACTTCAAATCACTCAAGTTTTAGAATATAAAAAATATATATGAAATAAATTACTAATCAAAACAGCCTGTATCAAAAACAAAATCTATTACTCGCAAACAGCACAAAAAAAGAAAGGAAACTTAAAAATTCAGATTCACCAGAGGCATAAAAGTTACATTAACAAGCCGAGGTCGTTGTCAGCGTAATCCTAGGGGGTGATAAATGTGCGACCTAGCCGCCTTCACCCGACCTCACCCTAACGCCATAAGTCACCCTTGTTTTATTACCTGATGAAAATATCCTGTCCTTTTGGCACGATGACTCTAAATCTGATGCGTTTTTAATGATACGATAATTTAATTTCGAGTTGGTGAATTTTAACGTTATTTATGATATGAATTTGGCTTTTTTGGTAATAACCAAAGTGTAGTTTACTACAATAAGGTAGGCGGAGAAAATGTAGTGTCAAGACACTCGTGTCTTTTTTAGCGCTGTGTGTTGAACAGTGGAATTCAAATATAAATTAAAATTATTTTACATAGCAAGACGTCTATATGACGTCATATTTTGTACATTAATATCAAATATTTGAGGAATAGAATAGAATATATTATTTATATAAGTTTCTATATGGACCAGTAAGTAAAATACTTATACGTGTTGTTGTAACTTAGCACTACTTTTATAAGAGTATGTCATACACATGGCATTGTGTGTAATTATTATTTAATATATTTAAATGATATTATAATAAATATTGACTTTGTGCATTTCTTCTTCGTATAAATATTTAATATGCAAAATTTTATACTTTTCCATCCCCAAAATTTTCGAAAAATGGCGTACAAAGCTTTTTCCATTACGTACAATGATTGACTACTTTTAACGTGTAACAATTTTACATTACAATGCTCCTGCAAATTTCTGTAGAGCAACTATCATATGTTATGTTGTTGCTATTTTCTTATAACAGGCGTTCACAGCATTACTTTTGTATAGCTTGTAACTATTAACAACCTCTATTCACAGTATTTGTTCTCACCATAAAAATATAGTAATTCAATTTTTTAACTTCACTATTGAAATTCAATTTTTACGTCCTAACGTCGACTTCTATTTAGCTTTACGCATTACCTATAGTAATATATTACCTATATATATATATAGGTAATATATATATAGGTAATATATATAGGTAATATATATATATAGGTAATATATAATAGGTAATATATTACTACATAATGGTGGAGAGAACCTAGTGTTCATACATTCCGTTCTTTTTTCGTCTAACTTAGAAGCATTGCGTTTCTAGTGACATAACCCAACACCGCGCCTTGTATTACCAGACTTAGAAAATAATAAAAAAACATCTTCAGAGGTAATGACGTCATTAGGACGTCAATTTTTATCTAAATAAAGAGTGACAGAGTTTAAACAGGAAAAGTCGTGTCTCATTATGCATAATCATCGTTAAAGGAAAAGTTAACTAAGCTTTTGTTTCGACTTTACAAATTTTAATAATATTAGTTTGTAGGTAATTAAATATTTTTTTCATTAATACGCATTGTTGTTAAGCAGGGAGTGGAGTTAGTGACATGTCCATTTCTGCTTCTCTTTCATGTTCATCCAGTTGTGTGTTTGGTGTTTTGACACTACATTCTCTCCGCCTTATTGTAGTACACTACACTTTGGTTATTACCAAAAAATCCAAATTCATATCATAAATAACCTTAAAATTCACCAACTCGAAATTTAATTATCGTATCATTAAAAACGCAAGAATACTTATTGACTGACTGATACACAACACGCAGCTAAACTTATAGGGCGTAGAAAAAAACTGAAATTTGGCATATTTGTTCAAGGAACCTTCGATTTTTAAGCACTAACGAAAAAATCTTATGAAATTTCCACGTCAACGGGCTAGATAGACTCTTACGTTTAATAAGCATAACTACGGATGAAAGAAATTGAAAAAAACTGTAATTATAATTTTCACATTCACGAAATTATGGATGACAATTCGTTTTATATACAATTAACTAACTTATACACATATAACTTGAAAAATTATATATGTAAAAAAACTAATACCCTGCATATAGACTGATATACATAGTGGCATATAGACTGTTAAATATCAGGTATTTAACAGTAACAGTGTCCTTAGCCTAAATAGACCGAAATATTAATATATTCAAAAGTAGTCATATATAAGGACACAAAAGTAGTATATACAAAACAATAGTTTCTAAATTATACAGTCCTTATAATGTCATTAGAATAAAACAAGTAATCAATACAGTCTAATGACAGGGCGAAGTAGAAATCGTCCGTCCATTCTGTATAATTTAAATACAAATGGTAAATTAGACGGTACGGCAATATGCATGACATCTCAATACTGACGTGGACTTCGCAGAGTGGCTTCTGAGAATAATAGATAATGTTTTCATCGATTCTATTGTATTTCAATATATAGGTCATTTTGGCGCAGTGGGAAAGCGTCTGTCTGTAAGCATGGTAGCTATGGGTTCGTTTTCTACTGTGTGGAATGATCATATTTTAATAAAGCAAGACAAAACGATGCGTTCCGTTCTGCCCCTCAACTCGCGAACACTAGTTTGTTGACATGCGTTCTTTCTGACTAACCGCAATGCGAGAAATAGGGTGAAGATGTAGTTAAATTAGAAAAATGAAAACGCATAGAACTTGGCTATATTACTTTATTTTTAAAAAAGTTGATCTCCGTTCTTCACTTTCCATCAGAAATCGACACTTGTCATAGGTACCGGAGCGGAGAAATAAAAAAATATAATCATTTACCGACTGGGAATCGAACCTACAACCACTGTGCCACGATGGCATCTATTTTTTATTTTATGTATGTAAAACATACGTGCCAACGTCATTATGACCCACTTCTTATCTGTCAATTTGCTTGAAAACTTGAACACGTGGCCGTATCTGATGACAATATTTTCATAGCACGGTGTGATGTCCTTACTGGCATGACCAAATTAGCAAAAGCATATATCAGAGCGTATTTTTTTTAAAATATTATTTTATGTAGATGCCCTGAAAGGCATTGACAATAATAGGAGTACTACACGTTTATACTGACGTGGACTTCGTAGTGTGACCTCGTAGGAAAAGTGGCTCCGAATATCTAATTTAAAATATATATACATATATCTGTAAACCTATGTTGGGATCAATTGTAATCTCATATATTGTACGTTTGTAATCACGATTGGTTATGTGTTTGATTCCCACTCAGGGGAATGCTTATAATTGAATTATTTTCTATTCTCAGCTGAGTGCTTCTTTTGTGAAGGCAGCATTTCCTCAAAGCGCGGCGTTGAGTAACACGGAGTGTCCACAGGAAAGTGGAGAACGGCACGTCTTGACTCTAAGTTCTCTCTGACCCTGCTATATGAAACCTAACAAAATGAAACCTAAAGTAATTTCTCGTTATACTATAAAATTGTTATCTTTTGAAATATAAAAAATTCAAGCCATACATAATTGGATTACAAAGAAACGACATGTGTCACGTTCCTTGCAATTTTCTATATCACATAATTGAGTTATAATGATAGTTTGTTTAATTAATAGCTATGCGACTACTTTGTTGATAATTAGACCTTAGCTGAGTCAATAATAAATTGGCCTTATATTTATTTGTATAAGTGACGTCAATTTGGAGTATCGATATTTATTTGTTTTAAATTAAAGTTTTTGATATGGATTAAACGTGTAGTATTCGAAATTCAATAATTTAATTTTCTTATACCAAATTGCTTGTAAACGGGATTGATGGATAATTTAAAACAGTCGTAGGTTCAACTCTCACTTGGGTAATGGGATACTGTTAGCATTTTCGCTTGCAGGTCTGTTAAGAGTAAGTGTGGCGTTGAGTTCTGCTGTAAATACAATGGGTAAAAAGGTAAAAAAATCTCCGAAAAAGGTAACAAGATTCTCCAGTCTCTGCCCATTAAAAAAATGAATACCACATCTTGTCTCATGACAAGGCCGGAACAAATATATCATTTTGATCGAATGTATATTTTTGGTCACGTTGTTTCCCGCATAGGACGGTAGTCAGGCAAATACAAGTTATTAGCATGTTTTATTATTGCGAAAGAGAGCCAGGACGAATTTATATAAAATATTAATAGGGTACTACAGTATGTAATTGACATCGCTTTATATAAAATATGAAAATTGTATAACGATATAATCACCACGTTTTAATTGCCCCATGAAATATTCATAGTTCCGACTAAAATCGACTGCAGCTATTATAAGTTAACTAAATTACCATTTTGTATTGTAAAAAAATGGTACAATTGAGACGTATTGTTGAAAAAATTATACCTAGAAATTTCTATTATACTAGAGTCAAATACTTGGCTTGGTGCTTTTGTAAAGAAATTCTTATACTGAATATTACTATTATTTTTTATTACTAGTAGCTGCCCGCAACTTCGTTTGCGTGAACTTAATGACCCTTTTCACTAAAATACCCATACCCACACTGAACATTTTTTGCTAAGGGAGCATTTGCTTATTCTTATAGTTTGGACAATTAAGGTTCTTCATCAGGTGTTCCACTTTTCAAATTTAATTATAGCCTAAGTCCTGCCCAGGCTTAAAAGCCTAAAACTAAAAGGTTTCGTTAAAATTCATACACCAGTTTTAAAGAAGTGCGTGTAACTGTTTTATTATATTATAGATAGACTAAACACCGGCTTGCGGCTTCGCCTGCATAAACTACACGACTATAACTATTAAGTTTTCGCGTACGTCTACATTTCCATTTAAATAACAAACCTTAAATTTATAATTTAAATTGTAACTTTTTATTTATGAACCGATTGAAATTAAATAAACACTAAATCATAATGAAAGTTTACTAAAATACAATATTCAAATATCCTTTAAATCGGATTAGCTATTTTTGAAATAAGCGTACTCAAATGCACATACAAAAAAATAAAAAAACCGTATTTTGGGTTCTATTACATTGACAAATGCCATACCATTACTTCCTTTAATTCCATAATTTCCTAGCTCTCCTAAGAGTAGCTCTCTTTGGAGTTTCACGATTTCACGGTTTCCAAGAGGTGCGGGTTCGAATCCCGCTGCGTTCAAATTTATATACGCTCTCCAAAAATATGATTATATTTAAATTATTTTCGTTTCTCCGCTGTGGTGCTTAAGACAAAGTTGAGTTCCGCCATTTGACACGCAATGTTTTGATTTTTGGACGGATATTGGATGGAAGAAAAGAGTGTCTTGAGACTAGGTTCTTAAGCTGAAATTCTAATGCTATACATTTTTTTTTATTTTTGTCACTATGGAATACAATGAGCGTCATGTTACAGCCCTTGGTCTATCATACAATAGGTTTTTCTACAAACTCGGCCAAAAGTGATCGCTTTGTATTAAGCTTATGTTAATCTTAATGTTAAGCCTCCTTATTTTAAAGCTTTTAATATTTTTAAAATTGGTATTCACACACTTAATATGAGCAAAATAATATAAAACCTATAAACATATGTAACATTTAACGGATTCCAGGTTCCAATCCTGAAAGGCACAAAATTTTTATACGTTTCTAAATTTATGTTGTATATTTTTAAATAAACAAATTAAATAAGTACATATTTTGTTTGTAAATTGTAACATTGCCATTAAATATCAAGCTATGATCAAGTCTGTCTATAGTTTGTGAACAATAATTTGTTTATATTTTAAAGGATATCTCATTAACATTTTTGAATAATAACGCCTCTATCATAGGATAATAACTATTAGAGAAAGTTATAAAAAAGCAATTCGTTCAAATTTATACACCTTTCTTTTTTTGTTTTAAAAGTAACTGGGCTATTGGTATAGTAGTTAGTGATTGATGGTGAGGCAATGGTCGTGGCATTGATATTCAATTAGATATGTGTGATAAGCTTGTATATGTTATTTGTATTAGATTTTTTGTCTATTTAAGTAGGTTTTTTCCTGCTCTATGTGATTCTATAGATGAAATATAATATATTTTAACGCATATATATAAATATATAAAAACATATAATAACGCACAATATACGAACAATCTTGTTTATTTATACGCAACTCCATAAAAGGCGGATTAAGGGTGCCTATTCTCAACACGCTCTATTGTCAAAGAAATCGCATTGTCGCGCGTTGAGCGCTAATTACGCGCGTGAATGGATGCCTTTTGACGGCTCCGTACGGATTTGTGATTATGACACACAAAATTACGTTAACCATCGAAAGACAACAATTTAGACTTTAATATTAAGGATTAGAGTACATTATTCATTGTTTTAACAATTCAAAAGGAGAAATAATGTTGGTAATAAAACAAATAGGCTTGTTTCCTTATCGATTCCGATCTCACGGCGGCTGATGGTAATCATACCCGTATATAATATTTCATGAAGCTGATTTATTTTTTTACCAGTTAGCTTAAAAGAAATATGGCGGGTTCGCATGTCAAGCTCATTGTATGTTGTATTAAAAATTATGAAAATATATAGTTATTGTAATTTGCTGTTATTTTTCAGTGAACATTAAATGGTCTGGTGTTTCTTAATGGGTTTAACTAGTTTTTACGGTCTTGCGTTTTTCAATAAAAATATTGTAAGAATTTTTGTTTTGGGGAAAAGGTTTTTTTTTATTTAATAACGCTATCAACACTTTATGTATTAACTAAATTTTGTTTGACAATATCTGATTTAGTTGAAAAACAGCAAACCAACCTATGTTTCTGTACCTTATTTTTAAATTCTAAAAAACGAACATAACTTTATGTTGGTAAATTTTATCTCGTTTACTAAAAAATATTTCATGTGAAAAATACAAAAATATATTAACTTGTAACAATTGAAATTGAATAGAACAAAAATTACATTACAGATAAACTATAAATCATAATAACCAACTCTACACTTAACACATATCAAAAATTGATCCTTATTTTATTTTGCCGGAGGCTTACGCAACAAATCTCATCTCCACCCCACAAATAATCGAATGACCGTCAGTTCCGATTACCGTTATCGTATTTCCAATTTCATTGAAGCTTACACAAAGAAGTATTAAGGCTTAAATACAATATAACAATGTTTAGTACTTGCCATGTTAACTGTATGGAGTCGAATGACATGACATAATGCGTGCTTTGAAAATAGGGTACTTCGTGACGTTTGTTGATGGATGAACCTAATAATATGATGCTACTACTTTTTGTTTTTGCATAAGGTTTGGTTTCCAGTGAGAGATTAGCGAGTATTTTAAATGTTTTTAATTTATATAAAAGCACATTCTGTTTAAGAGGGCATAATTAAATGTATTCATAAGTCCATCTATGCTTAATTTTTTGACAAGTTTTGAGCCATTAAATTTAGGAAACACCTAAATTATCAATGTAATGTTGAATTCCATTAGTCAATATGTAATGTTTCTGTAATGGTTAAAACATGAAGAACCTAGTGGTGTATCATCAAACTTTCCTCGCTTGTAACAAGTATTTTTTTCGCAAAATATGCCATTTTTATTTAAATAGTAAATTTAATACGATCTGTGGCCCTTGTTACTTTATACAAAATTTTATACTAATTATAGTGTATGTGGCTTTCATACTCTACGAAAATTTTCATTTACGTTTTTATATTAATATTAATATAAAGATTTTCATAGTTATAGCACAGCAATTGCAATAGAATATTTGGTTTAATTTTTTTTACTGCAATTTACTCCACAACATCTGTAAAAGTTATTGTTATACTGCATATTGTATAATTTAGCGGTTTTGCTCCATACACGCCATTTGAGACGACAGTTTGTAAATATCGAAGCTTTTGTTCGCTGAGCGCTTGCAGCGTTTTACAAAGAAACTTCAAAGTTTCAGTTATTATTATATTTGAAGCTTAAAGATTTCAATTATTGTGAAATTTAAGCAAAAAGAGTGTCTCTGATTATACAAAAAAAAAAATATTTGTGGAGCTTTTCATTTCTTTAGGTTTGAATTTTTTATCAATAAATAAAGAAAATATTGCGAGTTGAGTCACAGAGCTGAACGCCGCCGTTTATTATACTAGATCGGATAAATGAAAATAATTTCAATACAATCATGCCCTCAAGTTTATTCCCAACCATCAAACATACTCTATATGTTAATCATTAGTAACCATCTGTAATATTTGTTATTAGTTTAACTGCTCTTTTTGTCCGTATAATGTACTTAATATAAAATAGAAAAATAAACATAATTTTGATATTTTCATTTCTCCGCTCTGATACCTAAAACAAAGTGCGGCGTTAAGTTGCGCCACACAGCAAGGAATATCTCGATTTCGGGCGCAAACACATTAAAGCCTCTCTGACTACCCTGCTATGTTTGAAAAAGTATGAAGCTGTAAAAAACACAAAATTATTAGAAATCAACTAAAAATCGATTAATTTTTAACAAGACCTCTTTTAAAGTACTTCAGCTGAACTACCCATAAATTAAACCTAACAGATTGTTATAGAACCCACTCTACAGCAGTTATTATTTTATTCGACCTGTTCTAATAACACTTAATGTACGTGTAGTGACTTTATGATGGTTAGATTATATAGTAGTGTGGTAAAGCCTATAATATACTTAAATAGACGCCATGGTGGAGCAGTAGGTCAGCATTGGATTGTTTATGCGATGGTTGTAAGTTCTAATCCCATTAGGAGGAAATAATATTTTTTAGCTTAACGCTTTTTTCCGCATATCAGAGTAGCCAGAGAGACTCCACTCCACTCCACACATTTTCCACTCTAAATCAAGGTATTGCATGTTGAGTAGCGTAACTTAACACCGCGCTTTGTCTAAGGTAGCAGAGCAGTGAAATATTTTATATAGACTCATTACCCCGTGCCCCGTATTTGAATAAAACCTTCTTGAAACGAACTAACGATGGCATCTATCTTATCTGTTTCGCTTCTTGGACCATGAAACTTTTCTTGCAATAAAATAAAAAATATTATTTAAATATGTTATTCACACACTTAAGATATGAAAATCATTTTTAGAAAACGTATAAAAATTTGATCGGATCGGGATTAGAACCCGTCCGTGCCTCTTGGAAACCGTCAATGCGCTCTTAGCTAAGCCATATGTTCATGCCTGAAAGTATGGCTTAGCAGTAACGGCGTTTTTTCAAATTACATTTAAAAGCCTACTGCTTTGAAAATATTGTAAGGTTGAATATACAAAAAAATATTCTCATATATGCCTGTTATTAGTACTAGTTTCGGAACCAGAACTATGTATATGTTATTTGTATTTAATTAAATGTAACTTTGTACTGTATAATAAAATAAATAAATAAAAGTAATTGACAATAAGGACAAGAGCAGGTTGCGTTGCAATTTTTGGTTAAAAGTCCCTTTTAATACTTTAGGGCACCATAATCTCTAAGTGCCTTCAGATAGAGGACAGAGTGTTGACTAACTAAATTTTCTCTCCATAGCGAAATATGAAGTTTACTATAAACAAAAAAAATATGGTAAATTTCAATTTTGGCACACTGTACCTCCAATATAGGGTACTTAAAGGGGATTGGCCATCGAAACTAATTGCGAACGATAAGCCGGGGGCAGGCCGCGGAGCAATTTTTTGCAAGTCAAATAGGTGGGTATTCGAGTGATTTCATGCTAATACCTTCGCTCTTTATTATGCAAAGCTCAAGAGACTCAGGGATGTGGTTTAGTATCGTTGACTTAAGACTATATTATATATATGGGATATATATTTTCGTAATCGATATATAAGGAAAATTAAATAAAAATACATTTTGTGATAAAATAGTAGTTGTTGTTGTAATTTTGTATTTTTCATAGAAAAATTCTATATTGTGTTTTGCATTTTGAAAATTAACATGGAAATATTGCACGCCATGTTTCAAATTCAGGCAGTAAGTGGAGAACGGAGTGTCTTGACACCAGGTTCTCTATGCCTTGCTTCAAGCTTTTCCCACATAATAGAGTACTATTATGTGGGAAAAGCGTGAAGCTGATAATAACAAAATATATATTTCTAACATTTTTAAGTGTTATTCACACACTTAGAAGATTAAAAAACATTTATAGAAAACGTATAAAAAGTTGAACGCAGCGGGATGTCACCCGCGCCTCTTGGACGCATGGCTTAGCGGTGCTCAAGCGGTTTTCAAGAGGCGCAGGTTCAAATTTTTATACGTTTTTAAAAATGTTTTTAACAAAATTCATATTTTGTATTGTAGTCTATATTTCTTTAAATACTTATTTTTTTCCTATATATATAACTTCACACTTTTTACCGCGTAGTCGAATAGACAGACAGTAGCTACGCTCTCTCACTAGTACACTCCGCTCACTTTTTTTCCGAATTTGAGACATTGCGTGTCGAGTGGAAAATCTTAACGCCGACCTTTGTCTTACGAGAAAATGTTAGTGAAAATAATTATAAATATGGTGTCCTCATAGAGAGAGGTATTGAACCCCCAACCATTACATTTAACATCACACTATTTTAAAAGATTAAATAATTTTAATAAATATCGTAGCTATATCAACGCAGCTACATCCCTATACATCGTCCTTTCCCGAACCGAGCCGAGGGTTGCGGTCACCAATTTGCGTTTTAATTAACTATACGTACAACGGTTTGTTTTAGTTGCTAATTGTTAAACTGTTTCAACTGATTTTAGGGCGAATTTCAGTTCAAATGCTTTTATATATGCGCCGTTAATTACTCGACCTTGTCTTCATTTATTACACTTCAAATGTCATGTAACAGATATATACTTAAGTCAGAATAAAAATAAAAATTCTTCTTTATTATAATATTATTATTACAAGAAGAACAATTCACATAAAATGTCAGTATTGTCAGTCCATCTGGGAGCCACCACCGGCTGGAAAGACAGTTCTGCTAAGAGGAGCCGGTGAGAAACTCAACAGTTGTTCTTTTCAAATTCATTTATTATTCATTTTATAATAAATTCACAATCATGATTAGCCTGAAGCCTCCCCAGTTGGTACCAACAACATTTAATTCCATACATAAACTTTTCTCAATAATATGTTTTTAATGTTGAATTTTAATTGTTCAAGTGGCAAGTCTGAAATAATATATTAATATCACTAGTGGATAAAAATATCTTCTAGCGTTTTCTAATTTTGACCCATTGTCAGGCGTTTTTAGTGGTAGAACTCAACCTCGTGATTAATTTAAACAGCCAGTAGGAGTTTGATGTACAGGTATTGTGTTCAAAAACCTTAGTTCTTTTTAAATAATAATAATCACTCATTTTATTTAACATAAAAAAATATTTACTTTAGATTCATCTTTCATTATCATTAGTCCGTCATCAACTCTTATTGTAATACACAAACAAATTTAAAATACCGTTTCAAAGTAATTTAGTTAAAATTCAGGTTAGTGAAAAGCTCTACCACAATAACAATATAGGTATAAAATGTTCGCAATTCTTCATAAAATAGAAAATATTTCAAAGTGTTGACATTTTTGTTACAACTATCGCATTTATGCGCATTATGTCGGGTTGTCCATAGAACAATCGTGGATCTAACAAAGGGTGGAAATGAATAGGACAGGCTTAAAAGCTCTTTACAATTCAACTTTTATAATTTCAAACAGAATATAATGGTAGAAACTATATTTTGTTTGAAATGTAGATGTAAATATATATAGTTGAAATGTACTTGACACGATTGTCAGTCACGTGGTGACTTAGTGAAAAGTTTAATTGTATGACCAATAAAGCAAACATGGACTATTATTCAATGAAATTGAAATGATACAATATTAAAGCATAATTAAAGAGTTTTTCCGCAATTATAAGTGATGGCGGCATATCTTACACCTACAATTAAATTATTTTAATGTTTTACACAAACAAAACAAACAAAATTACATAAAAAGTACTCTACAGAAAATATTAAAATAACACACTAACTGTATACTAAAATAACATAAATACTAAAAGCCTAAAATTTCATGGTCACTATGAAGTCAAGGCTATCTTTCAGTGATTGTCATTCAGATACACTTCTCGTCCGAATTTAAATTAAATGTTGAGTGGCAAAAGTCAAAATCGCGCTTTACAATACTAGAAAATAGAAAAGAACAATAATTTAAATATAATGACTTAGTAGGGATCGAACTTACGATCACCTCGTATATAGTATGCAACAAAAATATGAATGATATTAGTTAAGTTGTTCTCATATTATGGATTGCCCAAGAAAAAACGTATAAAATTTGGGCGCAGCGGGATTCGAACCCGTGCTGCAGTGTCGGGTGGAACGGTTATCTCTGACTACCCTGCTATGTGGGAAAGGATGCCTTATGTATATATATAGATTTAATACTATAAGAATTCCATTTGAGACTATTTGACTGCACACGCGATTGGTTGTGGGTTCGATCCCCACTCGGGGGAACAATTATATAAAAATTATTTTCATTTCACCGCTCTTTTATAAGACAAAGCCCAGCATTGAGTTCCGCCACTCAACACTTAATGTCTCAAATAAAAATGTCTCAAGTAAAAGTGAAGAACGGAGGATCTTAACACTACGTTCTAGCACGTACGTAAAATACCATTTCTTGTACTAAAGTTAAAAAAAAACAATCTAAATAAATTTTTGTCTACATTTTATAATGCAAATGGTTGTCACAAAGCGCGTCGCAAATAAAACGTCAGGTGGCAACTCGCTAGAATATTTTATTCATCGCGCCGCGTTCTGTTGTCTGTCTGCCCCCGCTTAACGCGGACGAATTGCTTACACGATTTATACATTTTCTACTACACGATTGTATTTTTGATGCAATTTTTATTTTTTATAGTACCCAGTACTCTAGTGAAGCTAAGTGTGTAGTTGAGTCCCGCCACCTCAACAAAATCTCGAATTCGAACTTGAAGGTGTGAAGTTGTAAAAAAAATTATATAATTATAGAAATGTAATATTCTTATTATAGCAAATTTAAAATATTTATATATAAAGCAGTAAATGCTTAAAATATATTTTGTTATTATAAAACTACTGCCACGACAGCGTAGTTGTGTTTTATTTGAATATAGGTCCGATGTATGCCGGCAACACTAACCTGGAGTAATGTTTATATCTAAAATATTCTGCTTAGCTTAGACTAAGTCCGGCGTTGGGTTACGTCATCATAGGTTATATCAAAATAAGGGTTATATGAAAAATGGCGAATACAGACACTGTAGAAACATGTATGTAAATTTAGACATGCAATATTTTTTATCAAAAGTTAATAGAAATAGCGTATAACAAAGGGGCGTAACTAACCCTTTATTCGATACAAAATGTGATATAAATTATATTTTTCTCGGCAAAATGCAGGCCACCTTATATTTAAGTAGAGAGCCCATGCTGTATGAAAAATGAATATTTTTAATTTAGTTTTAAATAAAAACATAGTTTCGGTAGGGTAGTCAGTAAGTACCTAGTGTTAAAACTCTCCATTCCTCCCTTTCCGCCCGAATTTGAGTTATTATGTATTGAGTAGCGTAGCTCAGCACCGCTCTTATTCACCAGAACAGAGAAATGAAAGTAAGCTAAATATAATCATTCCATAGAGTGGAAACTGAACCCACAACCAATTGCGCAATTATAGTCAGACGGTGACACCACGTTGGATTATTGTAATATTTCCTTTAAAAGTCCTGTCCCCACCAAAATTCATAGTAAACCAAGATCAGGGGCGATAACTTACAAATTTAACGACAAAAAGCTAGGCCATTTAACGTAAAATACTGTAGCGGGAGACAGTTTTCATAAAAGTTACTTTGAAACATGGCGTGCTGTGTAAGTACATGATTTGTTTTAGTATAACACCTTATTTATATTGCCTTGAAACATTTTTCCAGCGCTCTTTGATATGTAAAAAAATGTTTTAACTACAAAACGTTTGCAGGACTTAAATGATGTGATTTTTTCATACATATGTGGGTATATTGATTTTTGTGTATTTTATTTGGGGATTTAGTTAATGTTGAAAAGCACATATATTTAAAGTGGTGGAAATTGAAAATGAATCTACAGAAAAAGATACGAAGGTATTTGTTTATTATTGTATTGTAGAGGCGCTTATATACGTTTATAACTGTGACTGACTGACTGACTGTGCTAAGGACGTGGGTTCTATATCACATATTATATTTTGTATCTACGTATATCGATTTTGTATAAATGATGAACCGTGAATAAGTTAGAATAGGCAAGTCTTTATCTATCAAACTTAAAATTATTAAAATATATATATGTATATAATTAATTATTGTTTTCTATAGATTCAAGCGTGGTGTTAAGTTCCGCCACTCACCACGCAATATCTACAATTAAAACAAATATAGGAGAACGAGTGTTTTGACACTAGGTAGATAGACTACGTACTCAGTAGTGCGGGAAAAGGTGTGATCTCTATAGGTCGATTGGGTCAAAAGGTCAAGGCAAGTTTGTCTTGCATTATATTTTTTATTTACTTTATTGGTTATATTAGATATTGTTTGTTACTTAAGATGTACAGTAAGCAAAATGACGTCCTGTAAAGGTGATTCACCAGAATCAAACTTATCTTGAGCTTATCTCGAGTGGAAATAATTAGGTACCTACATTTTTTTTTCCGCTTCACTCTTGTTTTGTATGCCTAGTATCAACTATCAAGACACTCAGTTTCCGCTTTCCGTCTAAAATGAGATAACACGTGTTAAGTGGCGGAAATAAACATTGCACTTAGTCCCACCAGACGGACAGATGAAAACAATGATTCCTTTAAGTGGGGATCGAACCTATAAGTATCAGGCTTACGATGCTGGCCTAAATATATTTAACATGTTTTTTAAAGAGCTATTGGCACACTTAAAAAATAAAAAAAAATATTTAATACATAATATTCTCTTTTGCCAAACGATTGTTTGTAGAATAATCTTTATAAGTTGTAAATAAACAAATATAAGTTGTAAATAAACAAATATAAGTTGTAATAAGCGTATAAGAATTGCGACGTAGCTCGACGTGGAACGTATGGCTTAGCGGTCAGAGTAAAGTGCTCTGTTCGGTTTTCAAGATGCGCGGGTTAATATCCCTAGCCCCCAAATATTTATACGTTTTCTAAATAGGTCTAACTATATTTAATATACAAGTTTTGTATTTTAAAAAGTCTATTTCAGTCATAAACGTTTTAACGCTGCCATCTTCAAATCTAAGAATATTTAGGCAATGTTTCAGAGACTATATATACATATAAATTCGTGTTGTGGTTTGTTCATTCAAAATATACACGCGAAACGCCCCCATACGCCTTTTTACTCTACGTCGACCATTAGTCAAGTTAAATGGAGCGTTTTCGGCGATATTCCTAATTTATGACCACATTAGAGATACTGCGAAGTTATCTCCCATCTCGAACTCTCATACTTTCAGCGGCGTGTCATATTTTAGTGAATTTTGGATGAATTGTGAATTTAGATGATTATTATGTGTGAATAATAGGCCACTTGGTTTGAATTTAATTTCAAAAGTCATATATTTTCACTATTATTCAGTAGTCGTTCGGTAGTAATTTCTGATTAAGTTATGAGTAAGTAGAAGTTTTGAAGACAATTTGCTAATGCTAATACTATAAACAGTTTCAAAAATATCACCGAAGTAAGTCCCTAGCTTTATGCTTTTTCGCGCATATGAGGGTTGTCAAAGAGAACCTAGTGGTAAAACAATCCGTTCTCTACTTTCCATTTGAATTCGAGATATTGCGTGTTGAGTTTATTTGTACAATGTATGTAGGTGTTACCTTAGTTTAGTTCGACATAGTATTATAGGGTTGCGCTCCGCCATCCAGAACGAAATGCCCCAGAAGTAAAGGAAAGGGCGGAAAGGGCGGAAAGTGTTGAACGATGTGATATATCCGTGCGTACAAAGCAATATACGAGCCTCGGAAAGATAAAATGTTAAATACCTAAAAATAAACAGACGTGCTTATTATTATTGTTATTTCCAGCTTCACGCCTTTTCTAGGTTCACAATATTCCGGTCGCCACTATCTCATCTCATTGAGTGGCAGAACTCAACGCCGCGTTTTTCCTTACCAGAGCGTAGAAATAAAAATAATTTCAATATAATCAGTGCACGATTGGTAATCGAACCCACAACCAATCGCATTTGCACATTTATTCTTACTTGTTTATTTCTTATATTATCTTATGTTGATTACACAATTTTTCGTAAAGAATATAAAACTATTCGGTACTAATTTACAAGTAATGTAGAATATTAATCGTGCTAAGAAATCAGTGAGATAACAAAGCGCGGCGTTGAGTTACGCCACTCAAGACGTAACGTCTCGAATTCAGGAGAAAAGCGGAGAGCGGTGAAGTCCTGACACTACCTTCTCTCTGCCTTCTATGTAATTCTTTCAAAAGAAATAAATTTAGACAGTTGTCAAAAGCTGTCGCTAAAGCTCGCCTTTCTTAACTACGGCGATACATCAGTACTGATATTACAAAACAGATGGGCATAAAATTATTTACCAATACATTTTAAATAATGAACATAAACAAGCGACGAACGCTATTTCATACGTTATCACTGAACATGTCGAACTGTCTAAATTACACGTTATTATCAACATTTATTTATTAGTGCATTCACTCACAATTTAAGTTGTGGATGAAAATGATTCATTTTCATTTATCAAATGGCGCTTGGTTTTAATGTAAAGTGACGAGAGTTTATGACTAACGTCTATAAATGTAATGTATGTATGTAATGTATGTATGTATGTATATTTGACTGTATACGTCATGTTTTGGGTTCGATTCCCACTCGGAGAAAATAATTTATATTTAAAATATTTTCACTCTGCTTGCTTTCTTTCTGGTACTTAAGACAAAGCGCGGCGTTGATATTCACCACTCACCACGCAATGTTTCGATTTTGGGCGGAGATTGGAGAATGGAGTATCTTGATACTAGGTTCTCTCTGACTACCCCTAGTATGCGAGAAGCTGAAAAAAAAACACCTGCTAGGTCTGCAAGCCCAAAACCGTCACAAACATGCATATTGACACAAATTTAATATAATTTCCTATTTCACTTCAATTTCATAAGCTTTTGATAAAAAGTGATGTGTATTACATAAAACATTTATAAATAATGTTTGTTTCCAGTAAAATGAAAGCTCTTGCGTGTATAAAGCTCTTTTTTACGAAAATTAATGCCCCCTATTAATCAGTGTTTATTTGCGCTGAGGGCCGCTTGTTAATTCGTTAGCAGATGAAAAGTTAAGCTATTAAGGCAAATATTTCTTGTCGGTTTTTAAGAATACAGTTGGGTTGAGTTTTTATTGTCCCGCTATGGAAAGAGATTTTTTTAAAGTATTTATAATATGTGAAGAATTTGTCTTTTTTTTTGTTAATTAAATTTATAATAGAACTGTTTGCGTGACCGAGGCAGCTGTTCCCACAGTTCGTCTTGAAATGACGTTTGCGAAAGAGTTAAATAATAGTAATTATAATTTAAATCCTTTATTATATAGAAAAAAGTTATCTATCCAGATAATGTCTCTAAAATCAGCATAAAACGAAAATTAGCTACTGTGTTTACCGAAAGATGTAATAAGTATGTAAAAAAAAAGAAAATCAAAAAATATATACTATTTAAATTTATAGTTAAAAATATTTTTTTCGCTACTACATTGAGAATGCACACAAGATATGACTATTTTTACATAGCTTTGGCTATAGCTTTGGCTATATGTCCATAGAAGAGTGAGGCTATAGAATATTTGTCGGTTCTTCCGCGAGCTCTCTTAATCTTGTAACGGGAAGACAAATTGTTGGCTCTTAAGAATTAATTTGAAAGAATACGCCCTACAGTTCGTTACTCTTTTGTCATAATGTGTCTTTTAAAAGCCATAGTGGCGCAGTGTGTAACTGTAAACGCGAGTTGTAGATTCGATAACAACTTGACAGAATAATTATACTTAAATTATTTAATTACTTATTTAATACAAAGTGTCTTTATACTCAATACTATATGAGAAAAAGAGAGAAGCTGCTATAAATAATCATTGACTTTGAACTACAAATTGATTTTAGTAGTTTATTAAAAAAAAATTTTTAGAAGACGTATAAAAATTGGAACGCAGCGTGATTTGAACCCGCGCTTCTTGGAAACCGTCCATGTCCTCTGACCGGTAAGCCATGTGTTCTACATCTGGCTACGTTGAAATTCTTATACGCTTATTACAACTCATTTTGGTTTTCAAAAAGCGCGAGTTCGAATCCCGATGCGTTAAAATTTTTAAACGTTTTCTAAATATGCTTAACACTGTAACATGATAAAAAAATATTCAGTTTATTAACCTCCAAATATGACGCAATGTTTCATAATTTAGCGTCAAACAGAGAACGGATAATAGCTTAACACTGGGTTTTCGCTGAGTACTCTGATATATAATGTGTGAGAGATGTTTTTTACATCCATAGAGAGAACTTAGTGTCAAAACACTCCGTTTTCCACTTTGCAGCAGAAATTGAGACATTGCATATTATGTGGTGGAACTCAACGCCGCGATTTGTTCTACCAGAGCGAAGAAATAAAAATAAATTTTAATTTTCTGGCTCGTATTTTTTATTTCTTTCTAAACAATTTTTGTAATTAGCGTTTGATGTTTAAAAGCAAGTGTGTCTAATGTCTTATGTCAGTTATGAATCTTTGATTTATAATTTGTGAAGCCCATTAGGTTTGTCAGTTTGTTTATAGATGGAGTTTTGTAGAAGTTGCTAAGTGAATATTCTTTGAATGAATAGTAGGTGACTTGGCGAGAGCTTAAAGCTTAAATAACTATTTCATTATGTACTAAAGTTAGGTATTTTACTATACGGTAAATTAAAATAAAATTTATATTGTATTTTTTATAAAAAGAACTTAAATTTAAAGAGTTTATTTTTAATGTTGTTAATACATATTATTTCACGCTTTTACCCGCATAGCTGGGTAGTCAAAAAGAACCTAGTGTCTAGACACTCTACTTTCTGCCCGAAATCTGGACATTGGCGTATTAATTGGCGGAACTCAACGCCGAGTTTTGTCACAATATATTATGTAGATGCCTCTAGAAAAGTAATAAAATAAAACATTTTTTCTTAGCATAAGTATATTGAAGCTCTGACTATGAAAGTTGCTTCACAAAGAGTTTCACGATTGTTTGTGGCTTCGACATCCAGCGTTAATTTTTATTTCTCTACTATGGTAATTGAGACGCGGCGTAGAGTTCCGCCATTTGATTTCGGGAGGAACGTAGAAAGAATGTCTTGACATGCAGAAAAAAGAATATTAGTTTCTTTTTATACTAATTTCTTATTCAAAGTACTTTACAGTTTGTAATAAGACCACACCAAAATTTATGCACTTGAAATACTTATTCAAATGGTATTCAAACTTACAACTATCAAGTTAAGCATGACACGTGCCGTCAGTGACACGACAGTATTATTATATTTTTACATACTTAAAGTCATACACACGACGCACCGTTTATCATTCTTTTACGTTTTATTTTCTCACCAAGTAGGTCAATTGCTGTTCTTTCCGAGCCATTAGGTCTATTAATAAATAAAATGTATGTAACTATCTGTTTGTTTGCCAAATAATCGTTTTGGAACCATTAAATCGATTTAACTCCTAATATTGGAAGATTAATTTCCTTAGATTTATTTCGTTGCTTTAATTATTGCGTATTTTGTAGTTGTAGTTGGAGAATTTAATGGTAAATCAATTCTTTACTGAATCCAACAGTGTACAGTGGCGCGATGACACGTGTAGCTCTATACGTGATTGGTTGTGGGTTCAACACCTATTAGGAGAAATGATTATATTTACATTTCTCCGCTCTAAGACAATGCGCGGCGTCGATATCCGCCACTCAACACTCAATATGTCGAATTCATGTGGAAATTGAACCATGAGTCTATTACTATACTATACTAGTTTCTCTCCTGCCATGTGTGGAGAAAAGTGTGAAGCTGCAATAAATATTAACCCGGTAACGAAAAAGATTGGGTGAGCCCCAATTTAGTTTTATTTTTGTGACTTTCGCAGCATTGACTACCGTATAGATAGAATTCTTTTTCTTTTATTTAATTGATATTAACTTATCTTATTATAGTTTTACAGATCGATTATTACGTTCGATCCATTATGTCACGATATATTGAAAATCAATTTTTAAAAAGAACTACACCTGTATTTATCTATTAATTACTTATCCATAATGCAATATTTATTTTAACATTTTTAAAATGTTACACTTACAATATGAAAACTGGATGTAGTATCGTATGACTTAGCGGTCAGAATGCGACGGCAGTTTCCATGAGGCGGGGGTTCGAATCTTACTACGTTGAAACTATGATACGTTTTCTTAAAATGGTTTTCATATTTTTAAAAAATGTTAATATTTTGAATAAAATAGCATTCTCTCTTGCCAAACGATAATTAGTAGAAATAATCTTTCGCTAGTGTAAAAATTTGTTAAAAATCTGTCTACAGAGACGTTAACAACAAAAATACTTATTTTTGTTTACAACTTTGTAATAAGCGATGTAATAAGAATTTCGACGTAGCCGGATGTAGATCGTATAGCTTATTGGTTACAGCGCGTGGATGGTTTCTAAAAGGCTCGATTTCGCTTCGTTCAATTTTTAAACGTTTTCTAAAAATGTTTTTAAAACTTATCATGAATCTGATATCCTTGCAAGGATGACGTTGATAACGAGAAACATAATTAATACCTTTTATTTTTGTTTTTCTAAACTCAATTGTTTATTTAGTTAATGTTTTATATACTTATATCTATACAAATATATAATATTGGAGTATCTGTTTGTAATATTAAAACACCGCTTTATACCAAAATTATATTTATCTACCCGGTACATATACAAAAATATTTAATTTCCAATTTTTGTCTGTCTGTTTGCTCCGGCTAATATCTGGAGTTGCTGGACCGATTTTGACGAGAGTTTCACTGGTAGATAGCCGACGGAAAAAGAATAACTTACTACTATATAGGCTACTTTTGTCTCTATCAGCATATTTATAACGTGGTAGTGTTATTTTATAACGTAGAGGAAGTCACGGGCACGGCTAGTCTTAAACTAAAGTAAGACGTCATTCATTACTCGTATACATACTTATATGTATATCACCAATTGTCATATAGTTGTCAATTATGACTGAAGCCTTATCACTTAACTTACTGCCGTATGGACACCTTGTCCTTCTATTTAATGGTTATAACGCTGTAAATTCAACTGTTATTGTTCTTGCCGTTAAAATTAACGATTATTATACAGGAGACATGCTACTACTGATAAGTGATGATAAAAACTTGGAGTTCCGAAACCTGGGTACGACGTAAAGAATGGGATGTGGTGTTTTTAATTTCATAGAAATATAAAAAACTAATCAATACGAAGCTTTTGATATAAAAAATCAACTAATCATTTGAACCTCAATTAATAAAAATGTGATTGTGTTGTCTAAAATGTTTCAAGTTACTGTACAATTTTCCTTCTTTTCCATAAGAATGTTCTACAAAGTTTTAGGAAAGTTATACAAATATGCTGAAAGATATATTGTTTTTAACAAGTTATAATAAAAATTAACTGAGTTAGTAAACAAGTCACTCGAAGTGCAAGGCGTGAAAGGCATTTTTTAGAGAACATTTTTCGGATTTTATTCGAATTTGACGTTTCAAATTGTCGTGTCGTTAATTAGTCACCAAGTCAAAGGATTTAAATAATAACTAATCTAACTTCAAGCTTCGCAGAGAGAAATAGGTGGTCGTAAAAAATACACAAACATAAATATACAAAAAGATATCAAACTTTAATATATTAAGGCTATATGCCATTGTATATTTCAAACATATGGCTTTAGCCTTGATAGTTGGGTTTGCAGAAGTCAGACTCAGAATATTTTTTTAGAATATAGGTGCCCACGTCGAATCGACCTGGAAACACTGCCGCTGGTAGGCCACTCCACATTCGAGAGGCACGTGGAAGGAATTTCCTACAAAACCGCACAGCATTAGTAGTAGCACTTTCCGCACGAATCCGAGACATGCTAAAAAAAAACATTTCTTAAAACTATAATTTGCCGTATCCATAACTTCTAGTCAACATATCATTAAGATTTATGTAATGCTTATGTAGGAAGATTTCAAAGAAAACGACTCCCGATAGCGAAGAGTTATGTGACAACGCGCCGATATCGCGCCTCTTTCAGCGTACTTAAATAATAGTACAACATACTTGTAGATTACATTACATACGTTACTGGCTAGCGTAGGCAGTATTTAAATTAAATATTTATTCACTAAATACTATTTGTTCGAACCCATGGTGAAGCTTATATATCTAACTAAATCTAAAGAAGTTAGAAATATTTTAAATGAAACTATTCGAAAATGCATTTCAGACAACCCGGCGTTTCAAACACTTTGAAATAGTTTGTGGTCACAAATAGACTCCGTGTGTGTGTTATCGAATACCAAAATATAGGCGATTAATCCGTTTAAAACTGTATAAATTAAATTATTTAACAATCTCGATAATCAACCAAGATCTTATTAAATACCATGAATATTTAATTCACAATAAATGACGAACAATGACAAATTCAATTAACACCGAAGTGAGATTAGATTCGAACCTACAAACTTCGTACAGATACAGGTTCTATCCCACTACAACATTAACTATTTCATTTCAAGAAAAAATTCCACTACAAACGGGTGTAACTTAACAGCTCTAAGAGAACAAATACTCTCATTAAGCCACTCTTGACTGATTGCTGGGCATTAGAAGAAAAAGTAATGTATTTTCTGTAAGCGAACACTTTTGTTCCTAAGTGTGAGTGATTAAGAAAATAATAATAAAGTTTAAACAAAATCGGCCTCGCATTTGTATGGAGATAAAGAGTTATGACCATCGTTAAGTCAAAAGTTAGCCAAGTACGCATTTTGTACTGTTTGCCGCTTTAATTACTGACGTTTTTAAAGATTCTCGTTTTTTTTTTATTTTAACTATTTCTAGATTAGTGTAGCGTGTGTGAGAACCTAGGGTTTTATAGTTATATTGTGTGTGAAACTAATGTTTTATTTTATCAGACTGGGTATTAATATACAGTTCTTCGATGCCTTTCCATTTTCAAATTTAATGATTGAATTCCAATTTGGCAAAGTTGTTTAAAAAATTCCAATATGGTAGCAGTTATTTAAGAGTTCATATAAAATTAGTTCATTTTTTATTTTAATTGTTTTTACATAAATAAAAATACACTGTTTGGTTGCAGTAGACAATAATCAACAAATTACCATAAAAAATAATTATTTTACCATCATTTAGTAACTGAAAAATTATTTAAGTATCAAACGGTAATAATATTTGTTTCATTTGAAACTCATTAGATTTTATAAATACATATATTTAATAATTTATAAAAAATAGCTAAATATAAATTCGGATTCTTTTTTTTGTATCGTGAGGAAAGCCTTTACGGATACCCGCCCGATTTGGGACTCGGACGCGGCTATGCGGTTATACCCACTAAAACCTCACGGAGCTTCACCTCGACCGCCACTGGCCAAGGCCACAAGTACTTCAATCTTCTGTAAGCCTCGTCGGCATACATTTGGATCCAGCTATATTTTAATAATAAGTTTCTATTCTTTTTCTTAATCTTATTTTATATTGTCTGTTTTGTATATATTGCGAATATTTGAAACATCTCGGCGATCTTGTGTTTGTTGAATAATTGATATAAAGCTACAATCTATATGCAAGAGGTTATTGTGGTGCAGTAGAAATTTTCAGTGCAGTAGAAAGGTGCGATAGTTGTGCGTTCGATTCCACTCGTGGATATCTATCTACTTTAAAATAATTTACTATGTTTTAAACATTTTATTGGGTACCATCCAACTTGCATAATAAAACAATCAAAAAACAAAGTGCCTACCTCCCACGACGCAAGAGACACGCAAAGTTATAAATAAAAATAAATAAAAGATGTATTTATTAGTACACATATGTATTCATAAATAAACACATTTATGCGTCAGAGTGTTTACGACACGGCGGCCATTTATAAAACTCAATTACTGCCGTCGCGATGCTCCCTAATAATGATAATTGATGACGAAATTTGCAGCTTCGTGGAGAGATCCTTTCCGCTCATATTTCTTGATGACGCGTTTCCGTTGTTTCGGTCGACACGGTATTATGGATATTTTTTTGGGTTTTCTAATAGCATGGTGCCAACAAAGTGCGGCTTATGGTTGTCATAAATCGACAGTGTAAGAAAATGTTGCAACGCTATTCAGTGATTTGCTTGGAAATTTCCACACCTGGCCGGATTCGATGATTATAATATTTTCATAGCATGAATCTAATGTCCCTGTCATTGTAATCAGGATAACGAGAAAGTACTTTAAAGTGAGTTGATGTTTAGTTAAATGTTTGTTTTATTCTTTTTTCTATTACACGTAAATCTTGTATAACTGAAACATTTGCAAACAAACATTGTATCTTTTAGATTATACACAATTCTAATGGTTGTATTTGCTTATCGTATGTATTTTGTACGACATATACAATAATCTAGTGAAAGATTAGATTGCTTTAAAACAATTCCATTCCAATTTTTTTCTCAAATGAAAAAAAAAACCATTTACGGCCTATATATATCGATTTTTATTTTGTTTAATTTGAGAAATCATTTAAATATAACGAATGATAGTTTAAATTTTTAACGAAACATAGTATTACCAAATGTGTAATTAAGTTAAAGAGAGTATTAAAAAAGCTTCATGCTTTTTCCCACATTTTAAGGTTGGCAGAGAGAGACTGGTGTCAAGATATTCCAGATATATTTTATTTAACCTCCGAGTACGATTCGAACTCATAACCCATCGCGTTTGCAGTCAGACGCTGTCCCACTGCATCACGTTGGTCACCAAGAGAGAGAGCCATTATTTGTTTATTACATATAAAAAACATTCCAATGGAAACTCACCATACACTCACAATTTCTTCATAACAGAGCCCCTGTTTAATTTATAAATCGCTTCACAACTGATTAAAAACTCTTTTGAAAAATTAACGACAGGCGCGGACTTGAAGACGTCACTCGCATTCAGCGCGAGTTATTACGGCGGAAAATTAAAATATAAATTTTAAAATAGGATTGATTGGTTTGCTTTCTCGAGATTAATGTATTGCACTTGTATGCGGGAGCTTTTTTCCGTCGTATTTTGAAAAGTTTAAGATGCATATAGTATGAATGTTGTATTTAGATATTATGGACAGGCCTTTTTTACAGCTTCACTCTTTTCTCACGCATAATACGGTAATTATAGAGTCCTAGTGTCATGACACTCCGTTCTCCGCTTTCTGCCTGAAAATGAGAAATTGTGTGTTGCGTGGTGTAACTCAAAGTCACGCATTGTCTTACCAGAGCGGACAAGCGAAAATTATTAAAATATAATCATTACCCTGAGTGGGGATTGAACGCACAACCGTCTCGCTTACATTCATACAATATCACACTGTGCCACAATAGTTTCAATATAATATAAAGACTATAATGTCTATGTGATATTATAGAGTACGTATATTTTGACGCTAAGGCAATTTGATGGATTTTATGTTAAGCTATTTAAAAAAAAAAATTATGCTCAAAGTGTTATTCCAATTGCCCCATTTATATTATATAATAACTAAAATTATGTAAAGCTCATTTTAAAATCCCCCCGTTATATATAAAAAATATATTTACAGCTAAAGACCACTATAGCGAGTGGTGCAGTTGGGTTACACCAATTCTTATCTAATGAATAAGTGCTGCGTTTGGGTTCGCCACCGAATACGCAATGTCGGGTAAAATCGACAAAAAGAAAAATCGATGTAACTACGAGACGATTCTCTTTTGCACTAGAAAAAAAGGCAAATTGATAAAATATATTTGACGTCTAAAAAATTAAGTATGTAACTTCTTATTTTGAATAAAATTATTTGGCGTTTGCTTTCGACTTTATATGAAAAATTTATTGAAACGATATCAGGTCAAAATAAGCGATTTAGCAAGTTTTCAAATCTTAACTACATATATTTATATTTATACTACGGAAGGATCAGATAGACGCTCAATTTTCTCCAACAAATTATGACGAGAAAGACGGTTGAAATCACCGTAATGGGCAGTTGAAGGTGGCCTTAGGGGACTATAAATCCTTAGATAAGTGCAGCAATGGCGTAATTCTGGTTATTAGCTCCCAAGCTCGAGGAAACCATGTTCTGTTGGCTTGTTACTTTTGTTTTCAGAATGTTAAGTGTTTGATGGCCTTTTTTGGGTGCTAATTTTGTCTTTTTTGTATTTTTGGATATAAATTTTTAGATTTCTCAGATTTTTGATCCATTTTATTTCGTAATTTCATTTGGTCTTAATGATTTATTGCAATATTCGTATAGATAAACATATTTCACGTTATAATTATGAATTTACCGGGATGGGTTGATTCATCAAATCGTTTATCCGATCCGATTGTTTCGGTCTGGTTAAACAAAGCGTCGTATTATATATAGTCTATTATCTTATATAATGCGTAAAGAACAAAACGATATATCACTATCATTGCTTCTTCTTAATCAAATTCAGTATTTAATTTAAAGGAATGATAATAATGACTTCATCTTAATCATCAACCTAAACACAGATTTAAATCAATTTAACCAAAAAGTTACCGAACAAAATTGAAGAATACAATGTACAGACGCTCGAGAGATATAACCTCATACCTATATAAGTAAGTAAACGTAATTTGAACATCGTGTAAAAAGCCTAAGATGAATTCGAAGTCACATTAAGTTAAAATAAAAACTATACCGGCGTTTACTTGATTGAGAGGGTTAAAAGTGCTGTAAATTACAGGTTGTGGGCCACTGACGTGTGATTATATGTTGCTTGCCGTGCCCGACGTAACGAGCTTCGCCGTCGGATTGACTTTGGAAGCTCGAAATCGTGTTTAGTAAATACGATACGATATATTTTTATTTAGAACTACGTCTTATACCTAGCAAGGAGCACCAAATTTTATAATTTCATCTATCTATTTTGCCATGTCCATTTTCATCAACTTCTACATATGTACACTTCGAGCACCACTCGTGCTGTTCCGTGGCATTCCTTTAGTATCAACAATACTTTGTTCTTGAAAGTTGATCCAGGCTTAATCATTAATATAGATAATCATATTACGTTGTACGTTAGATATGTAAAATTTACGCATATGTTTAAACTCTCGGTAAAAATATATTTTATTAACAAAATTACATTTTATTTTCATATTGAATTTATTTAAAATCTAATGAATATTTAATATTTAACGTTAAGAATTTATATTTACTTATTTATAAAAAACTTATTGAGTGTTCGGGTGTTCCACGAAGCGGACGTGTGAACTGTGTCTTTGCACGATCTTCCTTAAACCTGCATAACAGATGGAAATGTAACGTCATTGACATTAGACACATAGTTGCTTAAATGGTCATTGTGCTATTACGACAATTTGGTTACAAGCATCTACACGACGACGACAAGGTAACCGCTCTTCACCACCTCGAGAAAAAGAGATAGACTCCCAACGATATGAGAGAAACCAACTGGTCAATCGACGCGTCAGTAACTACCACAGATCTACAATTAACTTACTAAGATCTACTAGAAGTGGCCTCAGCTCTGCTCGCAGTGATTCTCAGCCGAACCTTTTAAGCTGTGATCCGCTTCAAGAATTTCCTGAAACCCCTAAAATCATCGACCACACGCATAAATTTATTGATGCTAATTCTCATATGAAAAAAGAAATAAGTGAAATAAGAAAACAAACGGCTCAAATTATGGGAGTTTTGACTACAATTCGTGATAATCATGCCGTATTCATAGAAAAAATAACAATTGATATAAGTGACATTACGAACGAAACAAATGATATCAAAACTAGTACTAACTACTTAACGAATGAACAAAAATTCTATGAAATCAGATATTGCAAATATTCTTAACAAAAATACTACCTAGTTTCCGAAGTATAAGAACTTCAAGAAATTCTTGCGCCATCAACACGTAAGGCTAAATTATGTGTAAATGAATATGTGACGAGTGAATGACAGTTCCAGTTGCTCTTATGTTTTAATTCCATGTACATTTTTTACCATATTCAATATCTACCCTGCATTTTATTTGTTGGCGTAGTGCACTGCTTGTTAGCTTAGTGTAACGTACTCACAAATTTGTAATAAGTGTAATATGTTATTATCTCATGTAAGTGAATTTAATTCTTATGTTAAATATGGTCCTTTAAGCGTAAAAATAAAAACTAAAAACATTTGTTCGTTTTAGGCCTTTATTTATGTACTAAGCAGTTCAATACCCTATATATTATGAATAATTTGAATGTATCCTTTGATTCATCACAAAAACAGATAATAAATGTCTATCAATCAAAGCTCTAATTGAATTCGACAGATTATATTTTTTAAAATTTTTTAAAGTGTTATTCGCATACTTAGGAAATTGAAAAAGACATATTTAGAAAACGTATAAAAATTTAAGCGCAGCAGGATTTGAACCCGCACCTCTTGAAAACCGTTCAAGGCATATTATCTTTCTAGGTAATAATATAACATATATAGCATATGTTACGAAAACTAAGATATACGCAATAATTAAAGAAAGTTAAATAATGCGTACAGTTTTTTTTGTCATATTCTGCACATGTGGTTCTTGATTCTAGAATAAAGCAACCTTGTACATGTTTTTATCTTCGCGATTCAATTTTATCTCTATTAAGAACAAGATAATGTTTGTTAGAACATTGACAGTTAGTAGTGCCAAGATACCTGATATAAAATAGATATTATCGTAAGTTTTGGGTTCGTATTCCGCTCAAGGTATTATTTTTAATTACGCCTTTCCGATTGTAATGAACAAAAGGCTGAAAAGAAACTTTGTATATTTTACTTCATAAAAAGAAGGAAAACCAAAAAAATTGAGTCAAAATACGTACGATACGATATAACGCATCTTATAAAGGGTTTCACAGAAAATTATTGAGTGGTTCAAAATGAGACGAAATTACAAATGACTATAGCATTAAAGTCGAAAACGAGTGAGTGGTGGGAATGGGGTATCATTAATAAAGTACATGACGGGCGGCTGTTGTCTGTATATCATTATGGTTGGAGTCGTAAATCTATTTATACACCGCTTGTATTAGTAATATAATGTTTTGAAAATTTTAAAATGCTTTGAGGGAATCTTGTATGTAAAAATTGCCTGTATGCATTATTTTGTAATATAAAATGCGTAAAATTTTGATATTTATAAGAAATAATTGTTTCGTTTGTCAAGTTGGACTAAGTGCTCTGCCATTAAGCACGCCCAAATATATCAGGGATATGATGTTTAAAGTACAACTTTATATAAAGTAAATACGTAAATATAGTACAATTCTAGTGACTTAAATTATCATATCTGAAAGGGTAATTACTGTCGTTTTTTATTAATGAAAGGTATAAATAATAGTGTTACATTTTCAAGAAAGAACCATGTGACAATAACACAATATGAATTCAAATTCACTTACCGTGCTTAATTAGAGGACGGTTAGCTACATTTTTGTATGTAGCTACTCCAAGGCCTTATATTAAATGACGCATATAGCCTTATCGTTTTACAGTGAATGTGAGATTCGCTGAGTCTCCACGATTCATTATATGAAAGTGTGATTTGAGTTTCTTTAACTGTCTATGACAGTACTGTCGTATTGTGCTGTAAGCGTCCACAAATGACGCAATATAACTTAAAATTAAATTTATTATTAAATTATTATATTTTTAAAGTAAAATAAGTTGTTTTTAGTAAAAATGAAGTCAAAATTAAAGGATTTAAATATTACATCCAAAGATCGGATAAATGATGAAGAAAATGGGAATTGTGAAAGTGATTATATAGAAGAAACGATAGGTGCTGTGGGCTTGTGGCAAGTTGTCGTGTGCTCCGTATCATGCTTGACAAGATTCATGGCAATGGGTAACATGACATCCGTAGTGTTTTTAACGCCGGTCACAAAATTTTCATGTGCTGAATTTCAAGAGAATACTAGTATTGTAGCAGAAAATATGACATGTTATAAAAATTGTTCCAAATATGTGTATCATTCGGACGTTATGGATACAACGCTTATATCAGATTTTGGATTGATCTGCGAGAGATCGTGGCTAGCGAGTATGACGCAAACTATTCTGATGCTCGGATTGGTAATCGGTGTCTCTCTATTTGGATGGATATCAGACAGGTATTGATTTCTTTATGTTACATTCACGCATGCTAAGCTTTCTAATGTTTAAACTAGTGTAAAGACAATCGTTTATTGTAAATGTTGTAATTGTAATGTATTAAAAATTTAACGCATCGGGATTTGAATTTGCGCCTCTTGGAAATCGTCCAAGCGGGAAGTTATCGGGTTCAAATGCCGCTGAGTTCAAATTCTGTTTTCAAAAGTTTTCTAAAACAGTAAATGTAAATTACTAATAAAATATAGTTTAAAGACACTTCAATCATCTTAAACACATTTCAGACCATGTTTAAAATTGCATTTTGAGGCTCAGAACTCAACGTCGAGTTTTATCTTACCAGACAGAGGGCAATGAATACTTTTTTAATACTTTAGCAATGTATGGACTCTATAAGCGCACGTTGATAGATACGTAGAATACCGTAAAAGTATATTATTATTCTTAAAACTTTTTTGTATTTTGTAAAATATGCAAAAAAGTTTTCTGTTGAAATTGTGCAAAATTATGCGAAAATTATGCAGAAGAAGGAGTACGAAATTGGGCATATTTGAGGTTTTATGGGGTAAGAATGTAGCGATGCACTATTTTTCATAATAATGCATTCCATGTACGTTAGAATAATAAAAGAAACATTACACATACTTCCATGTGTTTGACATACATACATACTAAGGCAACTCCTCACTAAACGTAAAATGACAACTCTGCAATCGATATTCGCAAGTACATATATTCAATATTTATACTTTCATATATTTCTTGAGGTACAACCAACTTTCTTTACATTTTAATACATTGTAATGTATTCATAAAATAATTGTTTAATCCTTATTTAATGATAAAGTAATAAATGATAAAACTAAGTAATTTTATTGCATTTTTAATTGTTACTGTTAGATTAGAAAAAAAACAATGCAGACCTAAATAAAATATATACAAATAATATAAAAATTTAACCCCTATCACCGATTTCATTAGTAAATTTTAAACTAGGGAAATAAAGTATAGAACTGGTGGCTATAAACCGGTTTTTTCTAGACTTACTCAAATTTACATATGGCTAGATAAATTATCATCATTTTATTATTTTCAACATTTTAAAGTGTAATTGACACATTTAGTAAATTGAAAAATATAAAAACAACTTCTGAGTGACATGCCTAATAAAATAGTGAAACCTTTTACAACTTTTCATGGCTTAGCGGTCAGGGCGCTTGGACGGTTTCCTAGAAGCGCGGGTTCGAGTTCCGCTGCGTTCAAAATTTTTATACGTTTTTCATTTCCTAAGAGTGCGATTTACAGTTTAAAATGTATTTACATGAGATTTGGAAATGTGGCGGGTAAAGCTGGTTAAAAATTGTGGGGTATCGCAATTTTTTTTACCCAAAGAATACATAGATAAATTCAGTGAGATTGCTATTAAAAAAATAATGAATAGCGGACTAATAAATATCAACAATGTCGTGGAGCAGTGGCATAACATCCGACAGCAAACGAGATGGTTGCTAGTTCGATTATTTTAATGTCTCCGCTCTGGTACCAAGACAAAACTTTGAACTTCGCCTTTTCACACGCAACGTCTTGATTTCGGGCGGGAAGTGGAGAACGGACTGTCTTCATAATAGATTCGTAAAAAAATATTTCGGGCCTAACTTATAGAATAAAACCTACATAAAATTACAAAAATGGTATATGTAAACGTTGTTTGTAGGTTAGGTTAGGTAGTAGGTACTACTAGGGGACATATATGTATTTAAAATATATAGTCTGTTACTTTATTACAAAAACTGCGGCGTTAAGCGCCACTCGTGGGTAGAAACAAAAAACTAAATAAAACATAAAAGATCATTACAGTTTATGTTAGAGTACTTTGCTACAATTTATAAGTCGCCATTATCTAATCATATAAATATACTGTTTATATTTCATGTAGTTTTTATAGCGTTCGTGTCTGTAGGTACCGACTGTTTTGTCTAGAACTAGACAATAAAATATTTAAGTTTTTCTCGCATATTAAAGTCGACGGAGAGAACCTAATGTCATGACCGTCCGTTTTACACTTTCCGTCCTAAATCGAGATATTGCATGTTAAGTGGCGGAACTTAACACCGCGTCTTTTATTACCCGAAGCTTTTTATTATTATGGAAATATTTAAAGAAATAACCGTTCTTTACAACAGTTACGAGTATAATTATATTGTTAGAAAGTAGTAAAATAAAATATTAATTGTCGTGTGTATTTTGCAGCATTGCTTGAACAAGCATTAGTATTTAATCTACGAGATTAGTTTTATAGATAGCGTTTTACTAACTAACAATAGTATTATGGCAATAGAATATGTTTTATGTGCGTAAGTTCTATGTACATAAATATATACGTATCCCAAAATTCAACGATACGCCGGCGCCAGAAACGGGGCTCATTACCTATGAACAAAATAATACGTCTTGTTTTTTGCACAAAAAAAAAGTGAAATCTTTCGGAAATTGATAGCCTTTATGATATTTTTAATTATCTTGAGCAAAATTCCCCGAGAACTCTGCCTTTTTATTCTATATCAGAAACTTTAGTAGTACAGCTCTTACTGACGATCCTTACAAGAGAATGATTGTAGTTACTACACAAAACTCAATCAAAATAACTATTGTTTCTAAAATTGTGAAAGATTTTTACTTCTGTACTTCATATTTACTGATTGTTATGTAAAAAAAACTATGGAAATTTCTATGACAGATATTTTAAAATATTGGGTCATCTAATCAAGATTACAAAATGGTATGAAATTTTAGAAAAACGAATTGCCAAATAGAATTAATAAAAATGAAAATAAAATTAATAAAATTGTAAAATGTACAATTTTTCTTCTCTTTCACTTTCAGATATGGACGCCGCATCGCACTCCTAGGATCCACAATCTTGAACATAGTATCAATGATACCAACTTCCTTTGTAACTGAATTTTGGATGTTTAACACACTAAGATTTACAAGTGGTGTTGCGTCTGGTGGTTCCCTTATAATATGTGTCCCAGTAGTTATGGAGATTATAGGCAAGAGGTATAGGGAAGTAGCTGGCGCCTTGTGCATTCTTCCTGATGGAATAGCAGAATCGTCCCTGGCCCTATTTGCTTACTTTCTGCCAACATGGAATGGTTATTTGCTGGGATTTAGCCTTTCCTGTATCTTCATTTTAGTTTTGATCTGCTTTATACCAGAATCTCCGAGGTGGTTGATATCTGTTGGCAGAATTGATGATGCCGTTCGGATATTGGAGAGAGCTGCAAAATTGTAAGTAATTTGTATGTTCTTTTTTATCTAATATTTTCAAGGTATATGATAATGTGAATGTTCATATAGTTGACTGGTGAGTTCAAAAAGTTGTTATTGTCATTGTTATATGTCATTATTCAATGCCAATCCTAAGAGCCATGGGTTCGGTACCCAATCAATAATAGATGTTATAATCATATGTATTTTATTAGTTATTAAATATTCAGGTTTAAACTAAAAGTTTGTTACAGAAATAATTTAAACACTACAAATATTAAAGAAATAGTCACGAAGAAAGTGGAAGCTATGAACATAAAGGAAAACGACAAAATATGTCCGAGCTACTTTGACTTTTTCAGAACAAAAGAACTGAGAAACATTACGATGTCTACACTTTGTGTATGGACGGTTGTAGGCACCACCTACTACGGGATATATCAGTACGTAACTTTACTAAGCGACAATATATTCATAACTGTTGCAATTTTGGGATTAATGCAGGTGAGTTTTACTAAATAGATTAAAAGCAGCTTCATTTTTTTCCGCATAGCAGGTCTGAAAAAGAAGTCAGGAGAAAATCAGAGAGGAGAGAACTGAAAATAATTAAAATATAAAATTATTCACAATCATAGTGCTTAAGTTAGATCCTGTCCTACTGAGGCAAGATAGCTTCCAAAACGGTACTAAATATTATATTGCTCCACTTTTCTCTTATTGAAGAGGTGGCACATTTAGTGGCAGAAATCCACGTTCCACTCTTATTTATTTATAAGGTCTGCCAACAACCTATACACATAACATACACAAATATTGCAACAATATACTTTTCACAAATTTATTAATTAAAATTAAGTCAAGTTAAACAACTTACACTAAAGAATAACTTATAGTATTGTAATATATATATAACGTCAAAAAGTATGACATACAATAATGATCATAGCAGAAATTTAAGTAAATTATAATTAAACTAATAATATCTCCACTGGAAACGGATCAAGAACTCTTTCGTGAAAAGTCATTTTCCTACAGCGTTATAATTTTGAAGTAATAAAAGAAGTATAATGAAGCAATAACCCATTTGACCTAAATCTTTGACATTTTGAGTACTTATTAAAATATCAAACCGATTAATATTTTATAGCTCCTGCTACTGTTTTCTGTAAGCCGTTGTACAAAGTTTATTACGCCTTGTCACTTAAGTATGAAATATCGTAAGAGTGGTGTTAGCACAACGTTTTCGAATTCAAGTGGAATAAAAGGATTATTTATAGTGGCATTGTAGCATTAAGTACACATTTTACACGTATACAGTTGAATATCGGATATCATAATTATACGACATTATTTTTTATGGGCATGCAAGGATGTGTATAATACATATGTAGAATAAAAGATAATATAGGTTTTCTTTTCAAATTATTTACGGCACTTAAGTTCAGTTTCTTATTTATGACGCTTTGAACGTGCCAGCTGAGCACAAAACAATTTGCCAATGTCACAGAATATATGCCAATATGTTAATAAAACATTGCCATTTAAACCATATTGAAGAATTTTTCTTCATACCAAATTTGAGCCCTTTTTACTATAATCTAAACATATGTCAAGGATACCAAGATATCTTTATTCTACTCACAGTATTCTACTTATAGCTTGCGTGTCTCAAGAAGACATACTTTTACTAAATCCCACTGTTTAATGTTTTATGTTTTTCTTTCCAGCTCCCATTATGTCCGACAGAAATCGTCATCACTAAGGTCTACAGTAGAAAAACATCGCTCATGGCCACGTTAGTGCTAACTGGACTTACTATGATACTTTTAATATTTACGCCAAAAGGGCATTGGTCGACTAGTGCCTTAGGAATCATTGGCTTTGCAGCCTGCTCAGTTTCATTTGCCGTCATTTATGTGTATGAGGCTGAATTATATCCAACTACGTTGAGGAATATGGCATTCGGATTTGCCTCTGCAGCAGCCAAAATAGGGGCAATGGTAGCTCCTTTTATAGCCAATATTTCGCCAACTTGGATACCATCTGCGATTTTTGGTGTTATTTCATTAATTGCTGCCCTGTCGTGTATAATTTTACCAGAAACTAAAGGGAAAAACTTAAGAGATACTGTTAATTCTTAAATTATTTTCTAATGGGATTTTTATAAGTTTTATTCTATTTTAAGTAGGTTTGTTTTTTTGTACAGTACAGATGTAAACTGAATGAAATGATTACGGGTTTAAATCCAATTCTGGAGTATTATGTGAAAAAAAATAGACGGCACTAAGTTTAAAAATGGTATATACATGAAAATACAATATAAATGATTGAAACAAAATGTATTTAAGTATTTTTATTATATTAAGAAGACTGTTATATTGCATATAAATAGCTAAATACCGCGTAAATATTGTTACTGAATGATGTAATTTTTTGCAAAACTTAAAATGTAAATTATTATATCAAAATTTTATTTATATTCTAAATAGTGTACTGTATTTTCTTTTACAATATCTGTACCATTTTTGAAATCAAATAATAAATACTTCAGCATTTAGAAATATAATTACAGCGTAAATTTTGGCTGATTATGTAATTATTAAGTAATTATAAGAAATTTTATAATAAGTAAGTAAAATTTTTTTTATGAGAAATGACTGTGTTTTGTTTATATCATTAAAAAAAAAGATAAAAATTATCATTTAAACCTTCAGAGTTGATTTTATTTAGTCCTTATATTTTATATATTTTAGATGATGCCGAAATTACTTAAATTAAATGCTTTAGAGAAACAAGTGAGCGACAGTTGTATATATAGTATATACAGCTCTATAGTATATATAGCTCTCTAATATACAAATACAACTTATTTTTTTACAAATTCCTGTTTCACAGTTCTTGTGAACTGGAGATGTCGCATGTTAATATGCCCTGCGCAGTCATTAACTAACATCTTGATAGCGCATGCTACAAAATTACGTACATACGAGTATACATAATTAGAACTATTTTTTTTAACATTGTAAGAAGTGTTTTTATATATATATATATATATATATTCGATTACAATAGAACAAAAACTTCTTGTAATATTATATATTCCCGTCTTTTAACTTTGTCGGTTACTTTATCGGTTACTTATCTCTGTTTGTTTTTTTTTTCTGCCTTTTAATTTTTTTAAAGTGTTATTCACACTTAGGAAATTGGGCAACATATATTTAGAAAACGTATAAAAATTGGAACGCAATGAAACAGTGTTATTCACACACTTAGGAAATTGGACGGTTTCCAAGAGGCGCGGGTTCAAATCCCGTTGCGCTCAAAATTTTATACGTTTTCTTAAAATATGTTTTGCAATAAGAACTATTGTTTTTTTGAATTTTTTTGTCCAAATACTGTAGATTATCAATTTGCGTTTTAAAATGCCTTCTCTCATTTATAATCGTAAGGAGTATAGTAAATAATTTTGACAGATTCCGCCAGTAAGAACTTTTACTGCGCTTAGCTCAGTTATACATGTTATTAATAAAGTTGTAATCTATAACAGAAGTGATAAATTGTATACTATATTATCATCTGTAACGTGTCTTGAATACATAAAACGATAATAAATCTGATAATTTCTTAAACAAACAGTAATTAAAGATAAAAATTGTAAAATTTGAATGCTTAACAAACACTCTATTACAATGACAAATACTCGTACTAATAAAACATAATTTCCACACTTAAAGTGTAATTGATTGCTGCAAGATACGATAGGGTGAAAAAATATAGCCTAACTAATGGGGGTTACGACTTCTGTTATCACACTCCTTATCAGCACCATCGGAAATTATTAAAGAATTATTAGTCAAGATGTAAAAGCTTCAGAGCATCTTCTTTGACAAATTTACTGAAATTAACAATAATGCCCTTACTATCCCTATCGAGGCTAGCGTGACGCAGTGTGACAGTGTCTGAGTGTAAGTGCGAAGGTTGTGGGTTCGATTCCCACTCCTCGGGGAAATGATTGTTTAAATCATTTTTTCATTTCTCCGCTCTGGTGACAAGATCAATCGCGGCGTTGGGTAGCATATGTAATGTCGAATACGGGCGGAAAGTGGAGCTCAAAGTATCTCAATCCTAGGTTCTCACGACAGCTATACAGGAAAAAGCGTGTGAAGCTGTGAGATTTCTTTGTAGGTTGACGTATCTCCTGCATGTGGCTAGGTCTAGAGATTCTAGTGTTCACACACTCCGTTCTCCAATTTCCTGTATGTATGTATTTTGTTTTACCAGACTAAGTAGATTAAAGTATTTTAAATATAATCTTTTCCTTGAGTGGGGATCGGAGAAAATAGTTTCAACTCAGTTTATTTTACACATTTTGTTTGTTTAGTTGAGGCATTAACCCGCACTTTGTCTTAACAGACTGGGCAAATGAAAATCATGTGATTATAACCTACGAAACGAACTTACAACCGTCGCGACCAAGACAATGTCCCACTGCGTCAACGCATAAACGTTAAGCAACATTGTTATTTAAATAAATTGACATAACGTGCGTGTTAATTTGTGTGTAATAATATTCTTGGCATGACATTATTGATGCTTTTTATATTTAATATGAGTAATCAAATAAATTACAGAAGATTGTGTTAGGAGATATGAAATGTAGTAAGGTAAGTAAGGTACAGCTTCGATCTGAAGGTTTACTAAGGAACTCCCAATACTAAGTGCTGCTGTGGGAAAGGGTTTGATTATAAAGATTATTGTGGGTATCGAACCCACCATCTCACTACTGTGAATGATTATATTTCATTTTTGTTTCCATTTCACTGCTCCAACAGAGGTTTCAAAATGTAATCTTAAAGTGGGAGAACACAGTGAGACTCCTACCTAACCCTACCTACTTACCTAACCTTGCTAAAAACATATATAAGTTGTAATAAGCGTATAAGCCGAATGTAGAACGCATAGCTTAGTGGTCAGAGCGCTTTAACGGTTTCAAAAGGCGCGTGGTTTACATTGCGTTCACTCCTTTTATATACGTTTTCAACATATGTTGCCCAATTTCCTAAGTGTGAATAACACTTTAAAAATTAAAAGGCAGAAAAAAACAAACAGAGATAAGTAACCGATAAAGTAACCGGACAAAGTTAAAAGACAGAAAAGGGAATATATAATATTACAAAGATGTTTTTGTTCTATTGTAATCGAATATATATATATATATATATATATAAGAAAGAGAAAATATATATATATATATATATATATATATATTATATATATATATATATATATATATATATATATATATATATATAAAAACACTTACCGGTATTCATACTTGATACAGTCAGAGACGACCCAGTGTCAAGACACACTCCATTTTCAATATTTTTACTGCGAATGTGAATCGAACCCACAACCAATCGTGTTTTTAGTCAGCCGCCGTCACACTGTGCCACTATATAAAAATGTTTTTTTTTATCATTACAAACGAAACATTCAATAACATATTATAAATTTAACTACGTCCATAAAAATATAGAATGCAACCGGACACGCGGCGCAGTTGTCTGTGAAATGATAAGTTGAAATATATTAAAAGATCATAAGTTCAAGTGCTTTACGTTCGACATTTGTATAGTGTTTTTATTACTTAAAAGAAAAATAGAAATGTATAAGTTTAATAAATAATATTACTACGAATAATTCAACATCTTCTCGTCATATCTAAATGAAATTTAAACGGGGTCACATGAGAAGCACTAGCTATCATTTCAAAAAGGAATCATCAAAATTGGTTTACCCAGTTAAAAGTTAAGCGACATAAAAAATACAGTCGAAGTCGAAAAATGCTGTATGTATTAAAGTCGAAGTCGAAGTCAAACATACAGTAAATAAAAAAATGAGCAGAAAATGGAGAGAGAGTTTTATCACAAATTTCTCACTGCCTTACTAAAGACGAATTTTAAAATTGTCAGAAAATATATACACACAAAGCAATAAACAATGTAAGTTATATAGATTATCTTACTCAGCGCACTTTAGCTATCTACAGCGGATTCATCTCGTTGAGACGCGATTTGCACGTCAAACAAATTGAGGGAGCGGCGACTTTGATCTTGGATTAAAGCAAGTGGTCATTTTAAATTGGCAGTGTTATTGTTCTGTTACTTGCTTCACGCTTCACGCTTTTTCCCGCATAGCCCGATAGTCAGAAAGAACCTAATATTAAGACACTCCATTCTCCACTTTTAAATCTCCGGTTCTTTGGAAATAGATTTGATCTCCGAAAATCTTAAGTGTTCTTAAGCGATATGAGCGATAAAATGAAAATAATCTAGATATTTTCATTCCTCCGAGTGGGAATCGAACCCAATTGTGTTAAAAGTGAGACGCTGTCCCACTGCGCCACAGTGGCCACAAACCAGATCCATCTCAGTAATTTGTTTTCCATAAAATTATTACAGGGTTTCAATAGACTTCCCCCATAATTTAAGAGGGTACCATTAAAAATCGTAAAGTCTTGCTCGTGATCGTCGACGGTGGAGAGCAATCTACAGTAACCTGTTATTTGGCGAAACGATCTCGTAATCTGATGAAGAAAGTGAACCTTTCTGACTTCAGTTATGTAAATATGTCTTTATTCAAATTTGGCATTTATATAATTTGAATTTAAATTAATTTTATTAACTGTAATTTTAACGGTAATCTATACATAACATGAATAGGCATGTTTTAAACATTTTTAAAGTTTTAATCACATTTTTAGGAAATTCAAAAACATATTTGGAACATGTACAAAACTCAACGTTTGCAACGCTCGGACGGTTTCCGAGGGGCGCAGGTTCGAATTTCGCTGCGTTCAAATTTTTATACATTTTCTAAAAATGTTTATTATTGATAAAGCATGCTTTTTTTGGTAAATTTTAAACGAACTCACAGCCTCACAGACATGTCCAAGTGGTGTAATCAAACAAACTATACGACTATATCTTATTATGGTAGTCTTGGACTTTGTATTTGCTTTGGAGTTAAATCCGAAATGATCTCTCCAAAGGATGAAATTTTGTGAATTTCAAGAATTTTAAGTCAAAAACAGAGAGAGAATAAATCTATAGTCCATAAGAACAAGTTTAAATGTAAAACATATGGATTTCATGGGTAAAATTATAAAGTCGAATTTGATGGGTAATGAAATCAATTTGAAGTTCAAAATCATATTTATAATTATATTTATTCATAATTTAATATTTAGTATAAACTAAATATGCGCGCGGCTTCGTCCGCGTCGAATTCTAAAATAAAAGTAGTCTAAGTCACTCTTTACTGTATCAACCAGTAAAACTGCCGTTAAAATCAATCCAGCCGATCCAGAGATAAGCCGGCACAAAAATCCAAAAAATAAATATTTATGTATATATACCGTGTATCCATTAAGATTATTCTTTATTATATATATACAATATTAAAATAACTGTTCTTTATTAAATGCATTTTAATAAAAAACAGTTGTTTTAATATCACAAATAGACATTTTTCCAATTATATTTAATTGTATATGTATAGATCAATTGGCAAGGCGGACATGGAGGCAAAGAGAACAAGTATGTCACTTCTTTTTTCACTTTTAGTTCACTAAGAGATTTTACGAAGAGAATAATAAGACACTTATAAGTTTTCTATACATTTTATACGTATATGTCGGTATTTACTATTTACCACAGAATCATGCTTTTTGAAATGAAACAATTTTTAACCGGATTAATCGCGTATATTACTGGTCTTCGAAAACACATCTTAGAAATATTCTTTTTGCTTAACTTTTTTTTATTGCACGGTAATCAGAAATCACTTACTGTCAATACTCACCCTCCCTCAATTCCCTCTTGAGGCGATAGAACCAACTACCAATCGCATTGACAGTCAGACACTGTGCCACTGCGCTACGGTGTATTTAACAATATATTTAATCGTCACGTCCATACGTATTGTCCATTAGCAGCACGTAATAACAATGTCCTCCCTCGAGGTGGCGCTCTACCCCGATACATATCAGTTCCGGCGACATGTGCGGTCTGTTCGTTGTGTGTAAGTTAATGAATGAAATGGGACTTTGCTCTTTGGAAATGCAAAGGAGATTTAGATGCTTTTGGCAAATCTAGTTTAAGATTTGGAAGTTTGGAAGTTAGTGTCGAATATATTCTTTGACTGCCAAATAGTACTAGGTGTTATACTAGGTGACAATATTTTATATTTCTTACACTTGTATTCTCGATCCTGCTTAGTCCTCTTTTCTGCTTAGTAGCTTTTGTCTTACTAGAGAGGGTGTTTAAATAATTTTGAATTCGAGTGGGGATCGAACCCACAATAATCGCTTTTAAAGTTAGACGCTGTTCCACTGGGTTACAATGGTTTCAATATGTTAAAATAACTATAATATCAACGTGCTTAAGATTTTATGTTGAGAAGGTAAATTATGAAATGTCTTGAGACTATGTTTTCTCAGCCTACCCAGCTATGAGAAAAAAAAGTTTCTGCCAAACCAAGATTATACTAATACAGACTTGCATATATATATTGCACTATAGTCCACTTTATATGGAACGTCTGTGTGACGCAAAAAATATAATAGTTAAAATTCTGGATGGCATTCAATGTCGGTGGTCTAACTATTGGTATTCTGTACGTAACGAGGCTGTTGCTCGACGATTTATAAGGACGTGGGTGATTACACAAATTCAGCCTGTTAATGACTTAGTGGTTTTGTGGGAGATGCAGTGCTTGCGAGCACGGTGGTCGTAGATTCGCCTTAGGTATAAGTAATATACTAATCAAGATGAATCTATCTGACTCTGGATATTCTATACTAAAATGAAACATAAAAATTAAATCTTGTTCGCGCACATTTTCGGATCTATTGGCCGGAAATCGAATACTTTTATATATCTCAGGCAGGACTAGTTATTTAATCTAATAACTGTTTTTTAAGTGGAAAACTTGATGTAGACCCATAAGAGACCAGCTATACTATAAGATATAAGGAAAATGTGCGTCGCAAAAGTTGTCCAGCGAGGTGGTATTTTGATGAGGTTGGTAATAACTATATCATTAGGTTCACACCAAAGAGAGAGCAGCTTAGGGTAGCTGCTTTCCGTCGAAACCACTGGGCGTAGAAAGCTGGACTGGCATGTCCTCGCAAATACAGTGACCGACTAAAACTCGTAAATTTTTGTTAATTTTCGATCGGACTATAAATAAATATATACATCATTTTGTTCTCAGAGTTTGTCTGTTTAGACTAGACAATCAAAATAAAAACAATTTCCTATAAAACCTTCCGGTTGATTTTTTTTAATATACAATGTCTATGTCAAACACTAGTGGATTTTTTTTTAAATCATACAGCCGTATTGACAGTAATTTAGTTCTCTCACGAAAGTTGGTGTAAGCGTAAATACAATCAAATCTCCATGTAACATACATTTTGATGTAATAAAGCCGTTTTTATTCTTTCCTGTCGATATCGAAAGCCACAGACGTGATTGAAGTTTGTCTTTTGAATTTATACGACTTATTGCTGAAATAACACATGTTTCGTATATTTATAGGTATATTATTTAGTCAACGCCATCGTGGCGCAGTAGGACAGAGTGTGACTGAAAACGTGAGTGGTTGTGGGTTCGATCACCATTAATACCTAACCCCGAAAATACCCAAATTATTTTCATTTATATTATTTTCGTTCTGGTAAGTAAAACTGACATTGGGTCGTAAATACAGTTATCACACACACATTCAAATATGTTAAAGTATTTTCTACATAATTTTTAATGTCAAATTCATGAAATTCATCTTTTTTAATGTACCATTAATGAAAAATGATGTATAGAATTAATTCTTAAACGCCATGAATTTGGAGTCCAGAGTCTATATTTGTGTATTGCGTATGAGTAATTGTATGTTTTACGTCTTGGTGTTTTATGTACAATTGTATACATATTTAATATATGTGAAACGTATAATGTATTATTTGTTGAATAGATGAGACGCCTCCTATTTTCTTTACTTCATAGCAAAAAGAACCGTCTTTATGATTATTAGAACCTTTATTGATAGCATAGCAAACGCTGTTAACTGTGCACCGGAACTCGAGACGGAGTGTCGAGTGGCAGTGGTGATGATTCAACCGCAAGTCTTATCACCAGAGCGCAGGAATTAAAATAAAATTAAAAATCACTCCCTCAAGTGGGAATTGAACCCACAACCATCGCCTTATGGTATATACAGTTAGACGCTGTCACACTCCGTCACGTTACGCTTGGTATTAGACTTCCAATAATCGTATTTAATTCTAATCAGCCATAAAGAATCAAAAGCTATAGAAATACTGTTTAAGACATAATTTGTATTCATAGAGGCGGTTGAGAAAGCCATTATTTGAATTTAATCACGAAGATAGAATCGTTGCATTGTAAAAGTTTAATAAACACTTGTGATACGTTTTGTTGACGTCCGGTAGTGCTTAAATACGTTTCTAATTATCTATATAAGTATAGGCACTTCGTGGTGCAGTACGACAGCATCTGATTGTAAACGCGATTGTTGTGGGTTATGGGTTCGATCACCATCAATACCTAACCCCGAAAATACCCAAATTATTTTTATTTATATTATTTTCGTTCTAGTACGTAAACATGACACTGGGTCGTAAATGCGGTTATCACATGCACACATTTAAAAATGTTAAAGTATTTATTCTTTTATACATCATTTTTAATGTGGGAATTCCACTCGGGAAAATTGTTATATTAAAATTATTTTCACTCTAGTGACAAGAGAAGCAGCATTGAGCTCCACCATTCAACTCGCAATGTCTTGGCTTCAGGCGGAAAGTGGAGGACAGGGTGTCTCTGACTACCTTGCTACAAGGAGAAAGCGTCAAGCTGCAAAAAAAAACATAAAAATAGTGTATCTAGGCTATAATAAAATAGTTAGTAACATTGGTATATATATTATATTACTAAACGATAAAATTGTAATAGAATATGAATGATTTTTTGTCTGTCTGTTTGCCTATTTATTTGTATATTTGTTTATTGTACACAATTTCTCGAAAAGGAGGGTAGTTAGAGATATAGTGGGAATCGAACCCACAACCAATTGCTTTAACAGTTAAACGCTGTCCCACTGCGCCATGTAGGACTCAATAAGCTTAGATTCGATTCAATTAACTGTTTAATACAATATTTTTAACATTTTTAAAGTGTTAAGAAATTTCCCTAAAAAAAATAAATAAATGTTGTTTTATACGAGTTGCCGAGTACACATGCTTGTGTCGCTCACATGGGTTATAAAGGAGTAACAGCCGTTTTAGTATCGTTTTATGAACGTTTTATATATTTAGGATATTTGAAAAATTTCTAGAGCAGAACGGTACACTACAGCTAAGACTAAGCTATTTCGTTATTTACCCGCCCGCGTTGTCATTTAAATCACAAACATTTCTTAAATTTATAATTTTAATGGTTGTAACGTTTTATTTATAAAGCGATTGAAATTAAATAAACACTAAATGTTAAGGGAATTTGACTAAAATACAATAGTTAAAACTGCATTTAATTAAGTTTAGCCGTGTCTGAGATTAGGGGGCACAGACACACAGACCAACATAAAAAAAAAAGAAAATAAAAAATCATATCATAGTATTAGGTTCTATTACATTTATGAATGCCCCCAATAATATATTTTTTCATATACCTTCCATATACAGACATCAATCAGTTACATTTTTATTATATGTATGGATATTTAACATTTAAATTATTTCGCGTTTCATCGCATCTCGCATCGAACCCACAACAATCGCATTTACAGTCAGACGTTACCCCACTGTACCACTATGGCCACATTAACTCAGTATAAAACGCAGTATAAAGAAGATCTTTTGATCTAAATTATAAATTCCTTTACATATATTAGAAATAAAGCGAAACGACTGTTAATGAAAGTTACAGACGGATCCACAATTCAATTTTTTTACGAGATAAAACCAACATCCAACAGTAACGTAGTTATTTATTTTATTACTATATAAAATGAAATTTATGAGAGAAATGACTATTTCTTGGCGTTGCTTGAGTTTAAATAATTTTAAATTAGTATAAATCGTAAAATAAGATGAACATTTAACGTGTCTGTATTAATTTTAGTTTTCACTTTTATTCCAAACGTCTTTCGTGTTTTACGAGGTTAGTAGTCTGTTTCTTCATTTACGTCGTTTGGGAAATATTCACGGCTGTAAGCTCCGTTACTGAACACATATTATATCGAATTCGAGCGGGGAGTGGACAACGGAGTGTCTTGACACTAGGTTTCCATACTACTATATTTTTCCATACTACTATATTTTGTAGAGAAAAGTGTGAAGCTCAAAAACAAACACGTTATATGTGGATGGTGAATTAATTTACGACACTATTTCCCAATAAAACTATGCATTGCGTATATTTTTTGCTTGGTTTGTCTGTCTGTAAAACTAATGGGGCAGTATTTAAAAACCAGAACGTAAATATATTTTTAATATATTTAAAGTGTTATTAACACCTTACATGTTTTTTAAAAAAAAAATTACCTGTACGTAAGTATAAAAAATTAGTTTTGATTTTCACAATTATTTTTTTGGAGGTCTTCATTCCGTTTCGTTCAGTGTGTATTTCGCCATAAAGGTATCTGTTATCCTCAGACTTCCCTATAAGCGTAAGTGTAAGGCCGAAAAAAATATATTTATTATACATGAATAGACTACTTTTTACCGCGATTTTTCTTAATAGATCTGCATCGCATATATATACAAAGCGTAATGGCACTAGGTTATCTCTGCCTACCCTGCTATGTGAGTTAAAAAAAAAAACTACATACTCGAAATGGGTCGTGTGGAAGCAGCTCGTCACCTTCCCCAACGCTTACCAGAGCGGGCACGACCTTCAGCAATGATAAACACAACAAAAATTAAATCAATACACATAAATTGAAGTGTCTGTTTGTAATATTAAAATAACTGCTTTTTAGTAAATGTATATACAAGGCACATATACTAAAATAACAGTTTTTACAATTTTGGTCTGTCTGTCCGTCTGTATGTTTGTTCCAGATTATCTCGGGAACGGCTGGACCGATTTTGATTGGCAGATAGCTGATGTAATAAGAAGAAACTTTGGCTATTTTAGAATTCCACGCGGCCAAAATCGCGGGCACAGCTAGTATTTCTAATATAATTTGATCTTGGCTACAATAAAAAGCATCAATTGAGAAAAGGAAACAACTTGCTTGTGTTTTGTGTTTTTGTTAAATCATTAACGGGATAGCTATTCATGTAAAATAGAAGGAATAATACATTTTGTGTCACGGAATCGCCTACAAACGGCAGTACAGCGTAATCGTGTTTCTGCATAATTCTCCCATTCAATCAAACGTGAAGCCTTCTGTTACGATGTGAACATACTGGGAACTTTTTGTAAGCCTTTGTACGTGGACGAAATTTTGTTTATTGTTTGGTCTTATGTAATGTATTGGGGCGGTGGATTGCAGTTCCATTTCCGTTTCAGGGACTTTTTAACTATTTGAACCGTTGGCTTTGCACACTAGGTTCTAAGCGTAAAACTGTAATAAAACTTATCTAGTCAGTCAAATCGTTTACCACGCTTAGTTGTCATACGACCCTTTATGTAATCAGAAGATATATTTGTTATAGGTATGTGCATGAAAAGGTCTTCGTACGATATAAAAAATTATATCTTATAATATGTATTAAAGAGACGAATTAAGAAAAACGTACGTGAAATTAGATGCCTACTTTTTTGCAACTTCACGCTTTTTCCCGCATAGCATGATAGGCAGAGAGAACCTAGTGTCAAGACACTTCGTTCTTCATTCCCGCCCGAAATCGATCATTGCGTGTTGAGTGGCGGAACTTAACACCGCGTTTTGCCTAAGAAAGGAAAATATTTTAAATATAATCATTCCCCCGAGTGGGAATCAAACCCATAATCAATTTCGTTTACAGTCACATTACAGTATTTTATTATATTACCTTAAGAATTTTATTTGTTTGTTAGTCTGTCTAAATATGAAATAATTAGATGCGATATTTAAAGATTTATCTCTAAGTCCATATACATTTCACCTTATAAGTGCTACCTAAAAGCCGATTTAATAAGAAAAATACTATTTATTCATAGTAAAAACCACAACACATGATAAGTCCATACAAAAATTTATATCACTACTAAACTAAGTGTATATATTCATTATATTACACAAGAGCGATTAAATAAATCTATCTGAAAGGATATACTATAAATACCTTTAGGCGTAAGTAGGACATTTGCTTGCGCGTACGCAGGCCGCTAAGCACATTTATATGTTATTTATTCGCGGCCAATAAGACCCACATTCAAATAGTTCATTAGGCAAAGCGTAGACATATCGAGCCCTTTATATGCGGAGTTCGTTTGTGTACTTTATTTAACTGCTTCTTGTTGAAATGGCGGTGGACACACGGTTGTGCAAAAGTTTGTATTAATATGTATTGGATAGAGGCAAAACGCGGCGTCAGTCAACACGCAATGTCCCAAATGCGGGAGGAAAGTGGAGAACAGAGTATCTTGACACTAGGGTCTCTTTGACAATCTTGCATTGCGACAAAAATATGAAGCTGAAGTATTGGATCATTATGTATATGCAGATATATAGTGAAATATATTATGTAACTAGTTGGCGGGCAAGTTTGTCTGCGTGAACTTTGAATCCCTTTCCATACTGTTTTATTTCGATCTTCGATACTTTGAGTTCCTGTTTTCGTATGAATTTTAAGAAATTCTCTATTAGAGCTCGGTTTCTTCCACATTTCCCCGAATAAAAAAGGCTAGGCTCCAAAGGTAGCGTAAGAATATAGTACGGCTGGCGTAAATTGGACTCAAAAAGCTCGTTTAAGAAAAAATTGGGAATCTTTAGGAGTTTCTTGAGTTTCTTTCCCGTAGAGGTTCTTGCAGAGAATAATCATTTAAAAACTCTAATAGAGCTAAATTTATATTATTTCACATAACGTAACATTGTACATTATAACCAAGATATACAAGATTTTTTTTACGACGTGAAGTAGTTCTAGCTTCTCAGATAGTAACGGAACGTTTTGATACATAATTGACATAACAGACTAACTATATATAATATTAAAAATATATATTAACAGTATTCTAGTATACTATAAATTGGTTGAAAATAGTGATGGTGAATTGAAAGTCATACCATCCTAATATATTATTAAGCAAATAAACTTATTTTTAAACTAGACGGTTCTTACAACATTTCTTTCTTTCTCTAGCTTGCTGGCATGAATATTAGGCTCATACTATGTAAATATTATCGGATCTGGATAGGTGTGCAAATTTTAACGCAGGTCAGACGGCGAAAAGTGGATCAAAATCGCTTTCCAAAATTATCTTATATAATTATCGTAAATATTCGTAAGATTACATTAAATTTCTTAACAGCAGTGTGTATAATATGTCAGGGCACAAATCATTGCGTGACGTGGATATATACGAGTATCTCGCATTGGGAACGGAAAGTCATAATATCGTGTGTACGTCTTATAATGTAGACCTGTGGCACAATGCTGAATCGTAATTAGGCCTTTATCGATCAAATTTCGAGGATGTCATGTATTGTATCGATGCAATAATAATAAACTATAGATGGTTATGGGTTTGTAACTAATTTGGTGATGTTGGTATTTTGTTATTTAGGTTGTCTTTTTTCTTGATACAATAGGTATATTATTAATGTATAAGTAAGTAAGTTTGTTTGTTACGCTTTTACACGTAAACAATACAACTGATTGTATGTAATTTTGTACAGATATTTGTTAGAGTATAGTTAAATATATAGGGTACTTGAGTTAAATATATTCATGGTAAAAATATAAAAAAATGTATATGTGGAATTTTGACGAAAATAACGATGGTGAAGAACAAAACGCACATTCATAGATGATTTTTATTGTATATATGTAATATACAAAATTCGCTATGGTTCGATTTCCATTAGGTGTAATGATGTTATTTTGTTGATGTTATTGTAAATACGTTATTTTGTTTATACTTTTGTTTTCTTTTTTTTTGACGCCCGTATACTATTTACTGGTTACTAATAAGTGTCTCAACTGACTTGTTATTGCTTTGATTGGTAAATGTATTGACTAATAAGTGCAGCACTGTGTATTCTGTTATATAAATAATTACATGTATAGAGGGCGCTAGATTGTATAGCTCACTTTCCTTAATTCTTTTAATGTGTTTCTCGGGCAGAAAGGCTCACATACCTTATACGACTAATACAGTGAAGCTTGCTTGTTCATAAGTCTAATTTACTAACTTTATATAAAGCATGAGTATAAGTTATTTTTGTTATACGTATTGGTGTATAATAAAAGGATACGCATTTTTGATTGTGGTTTAATGGTTACCATTTTTAGCAGAATTATTTAATTGTTTTATTACGACGCTCTGGTGCCAAGACAAAGGGCGGCGTTGAGTTCTGCCACTTAATACGCTGTCAGGCGAAAAATAGCGTGAAGTTGAAAAAAAAGTGTGTAATATTTTCAACGAAATTAAAAGAAACATTTTTCTTACACATTGTGTGTTAAGTGGCCGTACCAAACGACTAATACTACGACACTACTGTCACACTACCTAATCGATTTTGGACCCATACATTTTATACAAACACACGTTATTATTTATTTAGAAACAATAAATATTAAATTTAGAAATATTGACTATATCTATTGACAATTTGTACACACAAATCCTTGTAAATGTATCCACATAAGGCCGTGATCCATCTCTGATTGAGATAAGTAAACTATTAAGTGATTGAAATGCGAAGCGAACCGTGTAACGACAATATGCTTCAGGAATTCCCGTGCGTCTATTTTGTAATATTTTAAAGTGTTCGCACACTTAGGTTTGATAAAAACGATTATATATCAAACAATATAATAAAAACTAAAATCGATGTATGTAACTTAAATCGATTATTATGTTACGTCATACATATGGATAAATAAAAGAATTTTACACTGTTGAAGATTTGAAGACTGTGAAAGATTTAGCGTACTTTTGTAATATTTTATTATGTGATTTTGATACTTACAATATAGAAAGTACGTAAATTAATATGACAAAGCGCGGCGTTTAATACCGCTATCCAGTATATATTGTATTTGAAATGGCTGGATTATGAAGAACGCATGGTATGGCAGCTTGTCCTGCTTAGTGTGAATTTAAATAAACATTACAATTTTTAACCATAATATTTTCATATAAGTAAATCCACCAACATATGTTGATTTTATGTTGTAATATAATTTAATGACTAATTAATTAATTATGTATATTAACAATAATCGTTAAATATTTTCTAATATTATTCGTTTGAACGTTTGAAGGAACATTCCTTGTCTTTTTTAGATCACATCGATAACGTTACGGATAAGATGGATATTTAAGATATTATTGACTAACAGTCGCCCAATGGCTTTGCTTAAATGTTATTTTAAAGTGGTCCCAATTTTTTTTTATAGTATATTTGTTTGCGTAAGTTTTACACATAAAGCACATAAAGCGTAATTTTCACAAAATGTCAATGTCACAAAAGTGTGCGTAAAACACTATGCAATGTTTAATATTTATTTGATTATTTAAGTGTATTACATTTGAAACTAATTTACAATATTGGCTGTCTGCACTCTTTGTCCATATAAACAATATCTACGCCAAATTTTGCACTATATTGTTCGAAAAATATATTTATATCGCTTATGAATATTATTATAATTTTTTCTTTCAGTTCTTCTTTATTTCAATTCGAATATTTTAGCAGTTTTTCTACGCGTCTTTTAACCTGGCTTATTAGTTAATATATCCATCTGTATACGTCTTAATCACTTCTTGATGAATTTTAACTACCAGTACTTATAAATTGCATATTCATAATACGTCTATAGATAAGTATTTATTAATAAATTAAAATCAAATAGTAAATTAATTTACGCTATAGTTGTGTTGTTAAGTTGTAGTTCATTAAACGATATGATTGTGCATTCAAATCCCGCTTGATATTTGAAATAGATATTTTTCCGTCTATTTAGTTCGCTACTAACAATCTCTAAAATGGAGAACGTAGTGACTTTTAAACAGTTTTTTTCATCAAGATATCAATCTCGTATAATTATAATAATATATATCAATGTTTTTCTCGGCATAGCCACTGCTACTGCTACTGCCACTGCTACTGCACAGAGAGTCCTAGTGTCAATGTTTTCATTAGTCGACTTTCCTCCCGAATCCAAAACATCGCGCGGCTTGCCACTTTTGACAGAACTCAAAGCAGCACTTTTTCTCGTTTACAGTTACACGCTTTCGTTACATATGTATTTATTTAAAAGTACCTTACTAATAAATAGTCGCAAAAACTCGGCTGAAACAATAAATATTGCGCAAGCTGTGCATCGCTCGTCACTAGCCGACTAGTGATGGGGCGATCGCGTTAAAAATAATCTCGATAAATCGAGTCGGAGATCAAAGCGTGAACAAATCGGGCGGGCGCGCTAGGGATGTACGAAGTTTGTACTCGTAATGTAGATACGGTAAATATTTGGGGAATATTATTTTTTATCTAGTAACTTTTCTTAGGAAGTTAAAAAAAAAACAAGTAGACAAGTAAATTGACAAGTATATTTTCAATTGTTAGATCTTTATCGACGGCTTTCTGACTGTAAATGGGATTGGTTGTGGGTTCGATTACCACTCGGAGGATTTACGCTGTTGATAAGACTAAGTTTGGAATTTTGTTTGGAGTTCAGGTGAAAAGTGGAGACCGGATTGTCTCTTCTATAGGTTATCTCATCATGGTAAAATATTTGTAAACACTACATTTATATTACATAAAACGCACAACAGTTTTGAAAATTTCAATATAATAAATATTTATATTAAAATGAACGTCTACCTGATAATAATTTAGTGTTTTCTAATTAAAATATATTATGTTATTTACAACGAACATGTGTAGAGAGCCATAAAAATTAATGATACTCTTGTAAAATTACGTCCAATAAGTTTGGATACGCATATTAAAAAATAATATTTTCCTTGCAGTTTCACACTTTTTTCTCGTAGAACAAGGCAGTCATAAAAATTCTATTGTCAAGGCATTGCGCTCTCCCCTTTCCACCCAAAATGACTCGTTTTGAGTGGCGTAACTCAACGCCACGTTTTTTTTACCAGAGTGGAGAAATGACAGCTCTACTTTCGAACCCACAATAAATTACATTTATGCACAGACACTGTTCCACTGCCCCACGATGGCGTCAAAAATAAATATAATTCAAACATTTACAGAGAACGCTTCTCGAAAGGTGTTCCATAAAGAATTAAATGCTCATAACGTATCGTAAATAAGAATTAATCGTCGTATAAATTATACGGACTTCCGGTTATAATTAGAAATTTAACTAATTAATACATTAAGATAATATATATAATATTATTGTTGATTTTATTTTAATTAATTGTTTTGTTTACCTGTTATCTCTACGCTACTCTTTGATCATTAGGGGAGAGACAATTGCGTATTTGTGGCGGCACTCAACGCCGCGTTTCATCTTATCAAATAATGCAAACACCATTATTAATTTTAATTTTACCGATTCGGTAAACATAGCACGGTGTTGATGTCGCTATTTAAATATGTTTTTAATTATGTTTTTTTAGTAGTCGTTATTTAAATTTAATGATGTTTTTTTGGTTTTTAGTAGTTTATCAGGGAAGTCAGAGGGAACACTCCGTTCTTTCCTCCCGAAAACGAAACATTGCGTGTTGAGTGGCGAAACTCAACGCCGCGCTCTGTTTTCGGTACCAGAGAGGAGAAATTAAAATAATTAAAATATAATCATTACTCCAGGTGGGAATCACGCGGACAACCAATTGCGTTTATAGTCAGATGTAGTCATAGCCTCAATTTTTTTAAAAAACGGCTTTCAACAAACATATGTGTTATAACACTATGTTCTGAACAGCTAGGCTTTAAACTAGTAACTTTCTACATAAGAAAAAATTAGCAAGGCTGAAAAGTTGCTGCCATTTTTATTGAGACAATTGTACCGAAACAGTGTAAATTATGTTCAATTTGTTTATATTTTAAGTAATTTTTATTACGACCGGATATCCTTGGTAATAAAACGTATAAAAATGAGTCGCCTACATGACGTTGATTAGCTTTACGAGTTGTTTTAAAATAATAAATTGAAATAAATAGTTTCACATGTGATTTATATTAGCTAAACAAAATTTAAATTTCTATAATACGTGTATTTATATATTTAAATTTCTACAATACATGTTTTTAAGAGTAAAAAAATAACAGATTAAGTATTAATAAAAACTAACGAAAGAAATAAATTGGATATACTTATATTATTGATTTTATCTAGATATTTTCCCGTATATTTTATGCCTCCATAGATTAAATCAAATCTCTCTAATTGTACTCGATTTTTGTGAATACAAATGCAAGGCTTCTTTTCATTTCCCGAGGCTTTGCTCGCATAGATTATAGTTTATTTTACAAAGTATTGGCAAAATAGCGTAACTATATAACTTAAAATACATTAAATGTACATTAATTTATGACCTCTTTGTATCACATTCGTTCGACTTTCGTGCCCTAAAACCACCACTGTCCTTGTAAAGCTCGAAAATTTTCACAAACTCTGGAAAACTTATTCATTCAATAATGACGGACTTCTGTATAAATTTTCGACCTCTTTAAGGATAGAATATTCACTATCACTGAAATTTACTCGCTTTAATGTTTGTTACTTTGATACAGACGAACTTAAATACAAAATATTTTTTTACATTTTAAAGTGTTAATCACACACTTAAGAAATTTTAATACGTTTTCTAAATATGTCTTTCAAACAAATTTTAAACCCCTATTTTACTTCATTAAGGGTTGAATATCCTAAAAATTAATATTCTATTGGCCATATATTAGTGATTCCGTATCGAATGGTCATAGTAGTATTCCGATACGTTTATTACTTCCGTCGAAACTTGCAAACGCAAAAGAGCAAGTTTGGTTTTATATATAGTTGTAGTGGAAACAAAAAATAACTATAAAAAAGAATTCTAAAACGTACAGAAATATAATATTACAATATATACCTACATGCTATGAAAATATTATAATACTGTCATCAGATTCAATCACATGTGCAAATGTTTAAGCAATTTGGCAAACAAGTGGTTCAAAATTCAAAACTTTGATTTCTTACCTAAAAAAAAAATCAGATAAAATGAACGGGTATAAAAATATTACACATCCATACTTCATGATTCACGTTCCTCGTGATTTACTCTCTCGCGTTACAGGAGGGGAGAGCGGGGAGGGAGAGCACTCGACTAATAAAAAACACCCCGACGCCCTCCTGACTGATGCGACAATTAATTTAATCCTATTTCTCCGCGTCTTACAAGCTGTCAGGGCTACCTGTTAGTTTGTTTTTTTTTTAAATATATTTGCACCGTTATATATATATAGTAATCACCTTAGTAGTTGAGTATGCCATTATTATATCTTTGATATTTTTGTAGTTATAAGGACCATCTATTGAGTTTATCGCCGTCTCTTCTCAGCAGAGCTGTCTTCAGGAGCCAGTGCAAGCTTGATGTTCATTCGACTCAAGAGTACTTGCATTTTTTAATTTGAATGTAGAATTAAATTTTATTACGAAAATGACATAGTTTATGATCTAAAATATAGTTGCTCGTATATTTACGGCTCGGCTCGGCTTTGTCATAAATGTTTGGTCTTTTTTGATTCGAAAGCCAGTAAAGAATTTAGCACAACAAATTAATTTTACTGTAATTCGGTAACTATAAATTATTCCACACACTTGTGCATGATTTTAAAAATACTATTAAAAAAAGAATGTAACAAATAGTCAGTGATAAATTCCTTTATTATTAGTACAATTCCCAGACAAGCTTATATTTTAAAATATTTCTCCTATATTATTAAATAAAGTGAAAAATGGAGTGCAAAATGATTATCCATTGGCTCTCTATACATAATTCTGTCTATTAATACGATTTGTCATTAACTAATATCACGGTATTACAACATGTCAAACTTGATTACCGTCAAATTAATAGCTATACGAGATTGAATTTCTATTCATAGTAGGTATGTGTTTAGAAATTAATTTATTATCTCTAAATACAAGTTATGATTAATTGAAATTAAGAATAATTTGTGTTGCAGTTGACGTGTGGCTGATAGAATATATATAAATATACATATATATATATATATATATATATATATAGTGTGTAATAAGTGAAATATCGGGAATTTCATCATATAGGTTGTCTTTATCTATAATAATGTAATGATGTTATAATAAACGAAACTTAATAAACACTAATTTTGTTTATATTATTATATAATAGAAGATTTCTAATACATAAAGCTTGAATTAGGGATTTTTTTTTCATTCTGAGAAATCAAACATATAGACTACAGCTATATATAATGTATAGCTACTATACATTATATATAGCTGTAGTATGTGCTACTTTAAGTTCTGGCACGTCTACAAGAATCTTATTCAAAATAATAATTTACGATCTATTAGACAATTTTTAATTATTTTTACGTAAAAATACAATTTTTTCTTAAGTGCCAGCCCTCACACTGAGACGCAGACATCAACGCGGCAGGCAGCTATTAAACAAGACTAATTGAGCGATAAATTTCAGACGGGGGCGGTGTAAAAACGAGAAAAATCGTAGATGAAGGAATATTGAAAGCGGGCCGCGGGAATTGATTACTGTCAATTAAGACTACCACTCTACGTCCCAGCCAGATGGTTGTTAGGTTACCTCCATACTGTGACTTTATTTTGCACGTTTAATAGTTTTTATGTTATGGATGTACATACATCGCGTATAAGCCATGTATCTTCATATATTGCATTTTGCCGGGTCGGTGGAGAGCAAGAAGAAACATTCATTCTTTTTTTACTGCTATGCGAAAAAGCGTCTAGTAATATTAAATGGTGTGATATCGCGTACCTGAATGCCCCATTTCATGAAAAAGGAGATTTTTTTTATATATTTTTTTCATTAAATAAAATCAAACATTTTAACTTACACTCGCATCACTACTCGTATATATCTTATCATTAAATTGTTAATCTTGTTGGATATGGCTTATTAATATTTGTCTCGTCGCATCTTTGTGTAATTATTTACTGTTTTTAGTTATTCATTAAATGAATATTATATAATTAATTAACATTATATGATGTGGCCATTCGACCTTGTTCCTCTCTTAGATAGTCATTATATTAAACGATTATATTTATGAAAAGCTTTACAGGTTAAACCATAAAGGTTTTTTTACATATTGAATATATAAATAACCTTTGCCTACAATGTTTCAATGTCTTTCACATCTTATAGTTTAAGTAGTGACGAGTCACTCAGTTTTCATCTTGCCCATTTCGTGTCACCAGATTGTGGGAACGAAATTTTTGAAACATAATCGTTTTTTTAATCGGAAACAAAACCCGCGACTACCACATGTACAGTCAGTTATTACCCATTACGCCATTGCACTATACCGTCACTCAATTATATTCTTACAATCTATTAACTTATTTTACATTGCGTGACTAATGTTTCAAACTAAAATATATATTAATTTATATTAGTTTGATTTATTACTTTACACATCAAAGTGTATGCAATGTACCACTTTATTTATTTTATATGGAACTCGTAAATAACTCTAAAATTAGATTCAAGTGTCTAATGGCTGATATATGCTCGTCGACTAGGGGGGATTTGATTTAAAGTTGTTTTTTTTAGCTCCAGCTTTTTCCCAAAAATCAGATTAGAAAAAGAGAGAGGGAGAGACATTGCGTTTTAAGTGGAGCAACTTAACGCTACGTTTTTCTTACTGGAGCGGATAAAATACAAACAATTAAAATATAATCATTGCCTCAATTGGGGATAGAACCTACTGTCAGACGGCTGTCACATTGCGATACGAAAGCCTTAAAGTTCTTGTTTTAGTTTAAGATGGTATGTTAAAGATGCGAATTTAAAACTGAAAAGGATGAATTTGATGTATACAAGAATAACTGTAAACTTTGAAACCGGAAACGGGGTATCATAACTTTTGGTTTAGGCTGTTTGCCTGTCCTGCTTTATGCGGGAGATAAAAAAAAACAGATGATATAATTAAATAAAATTATTATTAACCTCTATAGTTGGAACACATCTATGTCGTAATGCTGCTTTATTTTCTACTTCTACCTCCTTTATGTAATAATTAAATTTCAGTAAATTTATAGATATAGCAATTTTCTTTTTATTGGTTTTTATTTCAATTGAACCGACCATATTATTAAAGATAAAATAATAACGAAATGAAGCGATATATGTATATATTTAACGAAATTACACGTAAATAAGTAAAAATAGAGGCTATTGTGGAGCAGTAAGATAGCGTTTAACTGTAAGCGCGATAGTAGTGGGTTCATTGAATTCGTTCCCAATTTCCCGCTCTCTTAACACAAAGCGCAGTGTTGAGCTCCGCCACATATAGGTGCCTTGGCTCTGAGTTCTGTCAATTAAACCAGCCATACAAAGCGTGAAACACCAAACAAAAAACAACGAATAAATAAATAAAACTTACGAAAACACCAATGTGTAGTAAGCATAGTGTAGTTTTCATTGGATAAGTAATACTTTGCTATCAGCGTGTCCGGGAGTCGTGTCGATTAATAGCGTTTACAAGATGAAAGCCGTTGAGATGTTAGTCGCGATGTGTTCTAGAAATAAAAAGCTACTTTATTCCATAACTCAGCTGGGGAAACTGGGGTAACATTGATATATTTCTTTTATAGGACAAAATCAATTTGTGTCTGAGTGATAGTCTCTAGTCTCTCTGCCTATATAAAATTGAATGTAATCGTAGTCTTGTATCTTTATTTCGTACGTCTAGAAATTTGTACTTTGATTGATTTTGTAATGGACTTATAAGCCATTATTTATTTTTAAGCTATTTTATTCTTTTTATTTATAATAAAGTCTTCTAGCATATGTCCCTAAGTCAACTTAGGGACACATTATTTCGTTCTTCCCTTCTATTGCTCTGGTTATTATTGCATATTGTGTTGCGACTACTTTAGGTATTACCACCACCGTATTTTGTGTATCCCGATCACAAATATACTTATATTACTCTTTTTTTCTTTATTTCCCAGCTTTAAACTTTTTCCCGCATAGTCAGTCAGAGAGAACCTTGAGTCAAGAAACTCCGTTCTCCACTTTCCGCCCAAATTCGAGACATTGCATCGCGTACTATAAATATAAATATTTTCAAAAGAATATTTGGACGACGAAAAATATTCGGAGACGATAGCATCTTAATTATCTTTTTACATTTAAAATTTTGTTTCAAAGAACTTCTTTATTTGAACAAATTTAATTACGTAAAATATTAGTGTTTATTGAATTAAAGACAAAACTTGGACTCCATTGTGGGACAGTAGGACTGATTGTGTATCCAATGGTTGAAGATTCGATTCCTGCTTGAGGAAATATTTAATTTAAATTATTTTATTTTTTCCTTTTCTGATAAGATAATGCACGGCGTTGAGTTTCGCCACTCAACATGGATCATCAGTGGACATCAGTGAGACAGCAGTATTTTAACGCTATGTTCATACCGTTTTATCATCCAAATACCCTTATCCTACATAGAATGTATTCAATGGTAAAATTGTAGCTTTTGCTCGCACAAGTCCATTTGAATAAAGGATATTTTGAATTTGAATGAGTGAAGCTCAAAACATTGTAAGCAATTTGTATAATTCATAATTAACGTACACAAAACATATATTCATAGATTAATGATACTTTACATAATATTATGTATGAATGTAAATTAGTGAATAATCCACAAAAACCAACAAACACGGTCGTATTAGTAACCACATGATATATACAACGCAGCTAATAGGTGGGACGGCGTTAAGGAGGGCATAAATTAGTAATGTTTTGACGCCGGTGCCGGCCATCTGTTTGACGATATGTCACGTCACTATACAGTATACGTTCTTGTTGTAATTGTATAGAGATGTTTCTAGTTTTTGTGGTGTTTTGTCCTTCGCACTTTTAGTGAAGTGGACAGAGAGAAATAGTGTTGATACATTCCATTTTTTATTTGTAGATATGCTTTTGTTTCTATGTATGTGCATGCGCACGTGTGTGCGTGCGTATGTGCGTGCGTATGTGTTTCTTGACTGTGGTAATGATTGTAGGTGCAAATGTTTTTTTTTTAAACTATTGTAGTTTATTTGAATCGCTAAATAATATCAAGGATGGACTTGACTAAATCATTGCGCAGTTGTTGAGTGTAAGTGTAAGTGTTCCACTTACCAGGAACTTGGAAGATTAGGAGAAAAAAATTGGCCAAGATGTGCGGTGTTAAACTCAGCAATTCAAAAGTCAATGACTCTTAAAACGAATGACATTTCACTAGAATCCATCTACAAATATTGCGAAATTAATTAATTAAGGAAATAATAGAGTGGATATATATCATTAATTAATACATACAGATGCACAATCAAATATTAAAATTTAACACAAAAATGAAACATGAACGAAATAGCTATTTCTAAGAATAATTTAAATAAAATAGCCATAACAATAAATAGTAATTAAACTTTCAAATTTGTGCTCTGTTAGTATTTATGAGACTTTTTATAATCTGTAATTTGATGCTTGTATGTGATAAATATGGTAATAATTGCTAAATTTTATAACTACACAATTTATTATATTATATTAGCGTGGAATAATTTTACGGTTTTTATTGGCTTTTACACTTTCCGGCAGGATTCAAGAAATTGTGTGTTGTGTGGCGGAACTCAAACACGCGCTTTGTCTTACCAGAGATAGCATAGAGAACGAACTCACAACCGCATGTACAGTGAGAAACTCTTCAACTACGCTACCATGGCCTTATATTTAATAGATATTTCTTTATTTCACTAATTATTCTTTGTATGTCTTTCAAATAATACCCTGTTAACTGAACAAAAGGATATATTTTTGTATTTATTCAACAGTCTACGGACTGCTGTAACAGCTCGTGTTCGAAACATAATGTTTTCTAAAACTTACTTTCGAATATCGAAATATATGCAATGAATCTGGTTAAAATATTTTCATTTAAAATGTGTAAAAATCTCAAGAACCAAAATCTTATTAATGTAGCTATTTCAAGGAGTTGTTTGTATTAAAATTGTCCGGAAATACCTTTTACTTATTCTGTTTTTGGTGAATGTGTCGATAAATTATTTAATGTTAGTTTTCATACATGTAATTATATACAGATCGTGTACGTCATTCTTTTATATCGATTCTAATACGTTAGTATAATTTATAATAATATAATAAAAATTTGCTAGTTTCAGATTTTTTCCTTTGTATTCACCCGACTACCTATCTGGATGCCAAATTATAACTTTCTAGGTCATCTAGAAGTGGGTAATAATTTTGATCTATATGTGAGTCGGTGATAAAAATGACGATTTTCAGACGTTAATATCTAAATGATCGTTTGAGATATATTTATGAAATTTAGAGCACACGTTAACCTTGCAAGTCCCAATATGCGAACTAAATTTGACAGGTCTATATAAGATATAAGATTTTAAGTTACGAAGGGGTGACAAGTAGTTTCAAATGGTTCGTGTAAAATTACACACGGTGCTGTTCACCAGTTCTGTGGTCTTTTTTCTTTTACTTGGCTTGAAACGCTACCGCGTGTCTGGATGAATCCAATATATATTTTAGTCTTCACATATATCCCTTATTATATACAATAGTAGCAAGGACAATTAGGAAGGAATAACGTGAGTTCAGCTCTTAGTCTATTTCAAGAAAATGCATTTTACACAGCTTTAACCTAAAACTAAGACATTTTGACAAACAAAATGATATATATTATTCGCAAATATGATTGTTTAAGAGTTGGATTCAAACCCACTATTGTGTATATTCCAAACCCACTATTATATTTTAACAAAACAAAATTTTACTTTTGATTGAATATTCGTTATATTAAATATAATTATAAAAATAACAATTTACAACTCACTCTAAATACGTTGATATAAAAAAGTGTGTTATTTTGATCTTCAGCTCTCATACGTTGATAGTTCACGACATTTGTACGTTGGTGTCGTTAGTTTTTTTCGGCCTCTTAATTGCCTCACATATATCTTAATTTTAGCGGTTAGACGGTTATGTTGGGACGAATTGTATGAAAAACTTCTGATACATTACAGTATTAGACGTTTTTGAGCTTGAAATATTACTGACAGCTATAAAAAATTTAACTAATACTAAATTTACATTCTTTTTAAATATTTTTATAGTTGCACTCTTTTTCTGGCATAGCAGGATAATGACAGAGAACTTAGTGTCAAGACAATCCGTTCTTCACTTTCAGAAGAAATGAAAATAATTTAAATATAATCATTCCTCGGAGTGGGAACCGAACCCACGACTAATCGCATTTACAGACCGCTCTCCCAGTGCACCAAGACGGCCTCAATACACAAATTTAAGACTAATATTTGGACCATTCTATGCTTAATGTACGAACGTGGAGAGTGGATGTAGAATGGTTTTCGGTAGGTAGATAGATGGTCGTAAAAAAATATTCTTTTCCTAGGTTAATCGCGTAGACAATAAGTTATTGTCACATAATTTAAGAAAAGCGAGATTAATGTGACTGAACGTTTTGTGTGCAAGACCGTTTATTTTAAAGTATTTATCCCGTTTATATTATTATTTGAATGGCTTCATTTTTCACGTCTTTACAACCTTCGCGTGTTTTGTCTTTTCTTTTTTTAAAGATTTTTCATTTTATTGTTACATATCTTTCGTTTTTTGTGAGTTAGATATAAAAAAACTAGTTTCAAGTCACCTTGTTATCCACATCCCTTCTACTTCAGTGATATTAATTGATAGAAGTCCGAAAAGAATATTTAAAATGGAAAAAAGTCCCTAACACTGTAGTAGCGCAGTGGAAAGTTTTCTAACGCAACGGTTCCATCTCCAATTTCAAAACCTAATATGTATAAAATATTTATGTTCACCGACCGGCGTGGATAAAAAACGCTGAGTAAAGTGAAAAGCAGCGTTACTTAACACCAGTTATTTACATTTTTATTCAAAATAAAATAAATCATCAAGAATCGAACCCACAACTATCGTGTATGAAATAACGATTGCGTCAAATGTAGTTTAAAAGTAAATTATGTAAACTTAAAAAATATGATTCATTTGCTTTAATATCTCTTATGAGAAACATCATTTCATAACAAAATATTTTTTAGCTTCTCGCATATCAATCAGTGTAGGCATAAAAAACCTAGTGTCAAATCCGTTTTATGCTTTCGAGTGTTGCACCCGCCTCGCATGTTCCACCACGTATTGAGTGGCGGAACTCAACGCCGCGTTGTCTTGTCATCAGAGCGGAGAAATCAAAATCAATTCAAAATATTATTTATCAAACACTTTCGAATCATCAATTAACATAAAATGTCAGTATTGTCAGTCCTAGCGGCAGCTACCACCGGCTCGGCAGGCAGTTCTGCTGGGAAGAGCCGGCAAGAAACTAAACAGTTGTTCTTTTCAAATTTAGTTTTACAATAAGTAGCATCCCGAGTGAGCATCAACAGCATTTAATTGCACACATTTACATCAGAATAATACTATTCTAAATTCCGAATAATATACTTTTTTAAATAATATATAATTTAATCTTTATTTTAAATTGTTCAAGTGGCAAGTCGCATATAATTTGTGGAATTTTATTATACATACGTATACAATGTGACATACATGATTTATTGACCTTTTTTAGGTGAAAATAAGGAGTAATCTGCTTATTTATCAGATTATGAAAATAATTTAAATATAATAATTTCACCGAGTGGAAATCCAATTTATAACTATCGCGTATGAAATCAGACATTGTCTCCACCACGCCACGAAGGAATATATTATTATAAAGCTAAGATATTCGTTACTATAAATTTTTGTCATATCTCTACGATAACTTTACTCCCTTTGATCTTAGCGTAGGCCGTAAATTTTTATAATTTATTGTATTAAAATAAATATATATTTTTAAATGTAACTTTTATTTATATTTTTTGTATAAATATATTATTTTAAATTATATGTGTCAACGTCACATTCATTAGAGGTTATCGTAGCAAAGTGATTTTGTAAGCAGTCTACTACTCAACACGCAATGTCTCGGATTCATATCATAACAAGCTGAGCGGCAGAACTGAACACCGCCCTTGGTCTGAGGTACTAGAACGAACAAATAAAATTAATTTAGCATATAATCATTCCCCCGAATGGTGATCGAACCTACAACCAATCGCGTTTATAGACAGACGCTGTCACACCACGATGCCACGATGGCCTTAAATTTTGTTATGACACTAATTTTATCTTGTAGGTGTAGTAAGTCTGGCATGCCGTCGTCACCTGTTACTGCGGCTGCATTTTATTTTTATATTGTATAGGCACTTTTTTTGTGTTTTTTATTTTGTTAGTATTGACTGTGTTGGTTATAATAATAAAATCAATCTGAATATCCTGATGTGCGGGAAAAATCGTATACATAAAACTATAGTAGTTCTACAGTCATTAAACCGTTGTTTACAAAAACAACAATTCATCTTGTACTAACCAAAAGCACTCGATCGCTAAACGCATTAATCTAGCACAGTTTAAAACTCACAGCACTTTTATAATTAGAATCCTAACAAATCACTGCCCCATTAGCGATGTACTGACAAGATTAACGACTGCCTGGCATAAGGCAACAATTATCCCGGGATTCAGGATTCACGGGATGCAGCATCCCATGGGATAGACTGATGGCCCTACGATCGATGGAAGTATCTAACTTGAAAAATGTACTAAGGCGTCTTTTCCGTGAATTGATTATTTTAATTATTTTTTTTGCAATTCTATTTTTTGAGTATTCTTCCAATTTGTATAGGTAAGAGAGAATTTAATGGTAATTTATATTGTTGAATTTCTTTTAGAATTCACTTTTCCTTACTTGCCCGAGGAAACATTTATTATAAACAATCCTTGTAATAGGAGTAGAACTCAAAACTTTTGCGTGTAGTTACCTAGTAACTATGATCCGATAGAGCTTCGATAGTTTTTATTTATATTTAAAAATACAATGCCAATGTGGGATACAGCTAAGATCGTAATCATTTCCGTGGCTAGGTGGTTCTCAACGCTGCTCTTAATTTTACCAGACCGAGTATAAAATCATAAATCATGCAAAAATCAAACCTACAAGCACCGCTTGTACACTCATACGCTGTCCCAATGCGCCACTAGTGTTAGTGCTACCTACGGCTTGTCTTTTACATTAACATGTACATACAACATTTCAATTGCCTCGTTTCAAATTCACATTTTTATGAAAAATATAAAAAACGTAATTTATTCAAATAACTACTGAATATGTCGTAAACTCATTACATTTTTGACGTTACTAATGAGTGAATTCTAATCACCGCACACTGTCGATTTTTCGATACTTAAAAAATTATAATTTATATCATACTAACGCCATCGTAGCGTTTTAGGATCTCTTGGATGTTAGATTATAAGCGGAAAGACTGTGGGTTTGATTCTCTCAACGAGTAAATATTGCGACCAAACAAGGCGTTGGGTTCCGAAACTCGAAGCTCAATGTTCACAAAATTTAACAATATCCATTATATCATTTTATTTCTTATAGTGTATATATCAGTGATGACTGAAAGAGTTAATCTCATGAAGAGAAATTATCATTATTAAAATACTTCCTAGATTTGCTTAGCGAGGTAGCCTTCTAATGTTAAAGTTTTGACACTTATTAGGTATTGTGCCCAAGAGCATTGAAAGGAGTGATATATCACTACGTTTATTATCGAGTTCATCAAACAAACACAAAATCTTTATTTTGGATGTGAATAAATAAATTTAATATTTCAATTTCTCCGCTCTGGTCAAGTGGAGTGGGTCAAAATGGAGTGTCTTGACACGAGGTTCTCTTTGTCTAACCTGTTTATAAAAAAAAATTAAGTTATATCTATATCTGTACTGGAATATATATGAAAAAAAGTATTACTAGGGAAATTTATCAATATAACAAAACTATAATTGATTTTCCTTTCTATTTGTCTTTTTATCTGTTTGTCCGTAATTTAAGTACGTTAAGAAGAAATGCCTTAACTGATTCAAATGTACGTTTGACTGTGGTATTTTGGTTTTGACTATTGTAGTTTATCCCTAAACACTTAGTGTTTATTTCATTTCAATCGGTTTAAAAAGTAGGAAAGTTATTTTAACTTACTTTTTCAATTTCAATTCAATCACATTTTGAGAAAACGTATAAATATTTGAACGTAGCGAGATTCCAACTTACGCCTCCTGGATAACGTTCAAGCGCTCTGACCGCTAAGCTATGCGTTCTATATTCGGCTCTATCGAAATTCTTAAACGCTTATTACGACTTATTTTCGTTATTAGCATTTCTGTAGAGAGATTTTAGAAAATTTTTGCTATACAATATATATTATTATATAAAATGCCATTTATTAAATGTTTTTAATGTGCATATACTTAGAATCCTTTTCATTTTTCAACTTCAAAAATATTTTCCAGTTATACAAAATATTTTTAGTGTGAGGTAAACGCTACACGGACGTATTGTAAATAACGCAAGTAGCCTGACATATTTTCGTGTTCCAACAGGAAACATTTAAACTCGCAGAAATAAAGTTATTAACACAAATTGTTTTATTAATCGCCTCAATCACGAACTGTTGGATGTAGACATCGTTATTTTGCAATTATATTACTTAATTATTCTGAGTAAGCTTCATTAAAATTTTACGATCTTAAGCTGATTGCTGATAAGAAAGTAGTACAAGTGATGATGGGTTTCATGGTACCGTGGCGAGGAGTGAACACCGTGGATGGTTATGGGTTCGAATCTCATTCGAGCAAAAAACATTACATTAAATAAACAGTGGCGCAGTGGTACGCGCGATGGTTGTGACATAGATATCCACTCGGAGTAATGATTATATTTAAATTATTTAAAGAGATGATATGATTTGAAGAGTTTTGGGGGAAAGTGGAAAACAGAGTGTTTTGGAACGAAATTTTCGTAAAATGTGTGATTTTCAAATTAACGTGACCTAAACACATTTAGAAATGCATTTTCTTGAGAGACTCTTAACTATATATAAGTAAATACAAATACAGTACATTTGTCATTGTAATTGTGATCGTGACAAAACTGACACGGTAGGGATGTGGGGGTGTCGTGACGTAACAGATAACGCGGTGGCAAGCGGCACGTCGTTTGGGAATTAACAAAAAATAATTAATTGCCCAACTAATGAATACGCCGACTTTACAGAGCTCTGTGGGTCGGTAGCGTCAGCAAGTTAATATTGATATTTGTAATAGATTTTCGGAACGTGTTATGTAAAAAATGCTAATACGTGCAATTTCTAATTTACCTAGAAGTTTAATATTTCAATGATATTTTTTAATTTTTTTTTCTTTCAGATTGATGGTTTTTTTTGATAGAAAGAAGATAGTGCCGAGGCACTGCATTCTTCACATACCACCCGATATTGATATGACATTGCGTGTCAAGTAACAGAAGTCAATATCGTTTTGTCTTACCAGAGTTTACTCTGAGTGATGATTGGACCCACAACCAATCGCGGTGCAGTCAGGCGCTGTCCACTACGCCATGATGACCTATAATTATTATTACCTTTCTTCGGTAATTTTTCATTTAAGCAGTCGAGTTACACGAAATGAATAGAGTCTCATTTCAACACTATTTTACAACTATAGAAAAAATTAGAGGAGGAGTGGCCATAAGCGAAAGCTGTATGTACGAATACAATTCGTAGGAAAACCTAAATAAAAAATATAGATCGCTTTTCCAATCTAATTTGACAATTTGCTGCGTTAAGTTTCACTGACGTGTTTTTATAATATCTGCCTAAAAATAAAATATTAGCGTAAAAATGTTTTTACACACCATACATCGTTCCCCGAGGGTGGGGTTAGCTTTGATTTATTCGGATCATTTCCGCCACTCTTGCGGCTGTTTAGACGACTCGCTGCTAAATTAACCGAGGATTCAACACTTATATACGTATTTGTGTGTATAATAGAATATAAAATACAATAATATATTCCTTGCTTTTAAATATATTATTAAATACAACATTTTTTACACATTTTCTACAATTAAATATTTTTGTAGAAAAATATATTTAAAAATATTCAAATCCATAATAATATTATAAATTCGAAAGTAATGTTGTCTGTCTGTTTGTGACGTCATCATGGCCAAATCGCTGAACCAATTGTGATAAAATTTTATACAGAAATACTTGAGGTCTTGGGATGAACATAGGCTACTTTTCGCTCATTATTTTTAGTTTTATTAGGATTTTCTGTTTTACGAAAAGGCTGCTGAATATACGAAACAGCTACAGGTCACACGGTGTGTAATAAAGAATAGTAAAGCCGCGGGTCGCTAGTAAAAAAACAAAACTGTACTAGCTAGCGTGCCCATCGTGGCACAGTGTGACAGCGTCTGACTGTAATCGCGATAGATTGTGGTTGCAAATCTCAAGGAGGAATGATCATAATTTAATTATTTTTATTTCTCTGCTCTGGAGATAAGTCCCAGCATTGAGCTGCGCCACCCAACGCGCCATGTCAGAATTCGGGCGTATCGTGAAGTGTCTTGATACCAGGTTCTTTCTGACTACCCCGCTATGCGGGAATCTGTGCAAAAGTCCAATATAAGTGAAATTAAAAATTTTAACGCATCGGGATTGCTAACAACAAAAATAAGTTGTAATAAGCGTATAAGAATTTCGATGTAGCCGGGTGTAAAACGCATGGCTAGACGGTCAGAGCTTAGATACGTTTTCTAAAAATATGATTTTTAGGGATTTTGTATTAACAAGTTTAATATTAAAAAAACATGTAGATAGAGTCACAATCTAGATAGCTAGTGTTAACACTCGGTTCTTCATAAATAAGGCCAAAATGACAAGGTGGCAGTAAAAAATACAGAAATATTATATTATTTATTAACGTAACTGACTTCACGAACAGGTGAGTATTATGCGAGCTCGTTATAAAATTGAATGGAATTTACAATTTTTCTAGATCATAATCTTCTATATCCCTTACTAATTGTACTTGTTGCCTTGAAACGTGTGCATTAACAATTATAGGACCGGTTGAACTGTTTACTATGGCATTGCATAGATATCATAAAAATATTTGTAAGGGTGATATTGAAATAAAATTACATTAGAATAACATATTTTTAGAAAACGAATAAAAATTTGAACACAGTGGGATTCGAACTCGCGCCTCTTGGAGACCTTGGACGGTTTCCTTAACGGCTGCGTTCAAGTTTTCTAAAAATAAATTTTTCAATATCCTAAGTGTTTGATTAACACTTTATAAAATGTAAAAAATTACAATACAATATTTAAAGCAAACTGTATTTCTGTATTCATTCATTTTCTTCTTCTTTCCCCTAGTGGCAATTGAATTTAAAACCATCGCCTACATTCAAATACCTGTCAACTTTGCCACGATGGCACCAGCAGTAGTCCAACATAAAGACGTAATTTGTGTAGCAGTTAGCGGTGGCTTAAGAGCCTATGCTCTGTTTACACAGACTGTTTACAGTCTTGTTAGTCGAGGATTGGTTAAAGCTATTTATTCGGGATCACCGTGATATATGTTGGGATTAACTTCGCGGATGTATCCGTTTGATTTCTAATACTTTGTGTATTTTGGGAGAATCGGCGATTCTTTTTGGCTTTGGATTAATGCTGTGTTGCATGTGGTTCCCACAGCAGAAACATATGTAAAAAAAATTTTAAACTTACGATTGTAAATCTGAGCAAAGAGTTACACAGCGGGATTCGAAACCGCGCCTCTTGGAGACTGTCTAAGCGCTCTGACCGCTAATCCAAGCGTTCTTATCTCTGCGTTCATTTTTTATACGTTTTATAAATATGCTTTTCATTTTCCTTAGTGTGTTATTTACACTTTAAAAATATGTAAAAAAAAGTAATATATGTTATTTATTTATTTTATCGGTCGGCATGCAAAGGAAAACCTATTGCTAAGCTCGCCCTATCATTAGCCTACTGGTTGTTGAGTGGCGGAACTCAACGCCGCGTTTTGTCTTATAAGAGCAGGGAAATCAAAATAGTGCAATATCATCATTCTCATAAGTAAGGTTTGAACCCGCGGCCATCACATTTACTTATATTCTTGGCAAGTCCATCACGCTACAAAAATCTTTGAATTGTCACCGGGTTTAGGTACGTGAGCATATTTTTAAGTATGTGAGTGTAGTTAGTGTATTATAAATACATTTGATTTAAGCAAAGGCAACTAATTTACATAAACTGGACTCTGAACTTTTAGGGTATACATAGAGGCATTAAACTCTCTATGATTTACGTATATAGTTTAGTATTACGTAATACTGAAAATGTCAAAATATTGTCATATAAAAAAATGAATATTATTTACGCCAAATGTATGGACCATATGTCCGTAGTGTGTTAATCAAATATTAAAAAAACTCTACCCAGTTGTATAAATACATGTGAAGCTAGTAAATGCGTTTTAAACAAATTACAAAAATAACTGTTATAATCACTCCAAAAAACTGAATACAAACGAAATTAAAAACTCACATCCTTTTTTGGGAAGAGAAACAAAATTAACGAATAATTATATGTAAATTTTAACTGTTGTTACAATAAAAAATGTTTAAATTAATTGCAGATTTTGAATGTAACGATACAGCAGAGTGGCGTTTCCGCCTGTTATGTCCGATCTGTCTGTCAACGTACAAAGTTGTCAATTACTGATCTGAATGGCGGCTGTTTTTATTGCTTTTTAATTAAATTTCCTTTCTTTATTTTTCAATTGAATTTGCTGATATATCGAGTTGTGAGTTCGAATCCTTTTGTGTATAAAATATTAAATGTTTTAACCAATATATGCATACATAAAAGAAAAAGATCCCTTTTTTCAAGACTTGTAATAATTTATATGGAGAAGCTATCCAGAAAGCCAATATATTATCTCAATGGGCACGTTAGGTTCGATCCCCATCACATTTTTTTTATTATAAAATAATTTTCTGCTTTTAAACACACAACACAGTATTGATTACGCTACTGAATGCGAAATATCTCGAAATTGAGCAAAGCTGGAGAACGAAGTGAAAAATCTACAGATGTTATATATTGACGTAACGTCCTTCACTTGTCATTCTGTCACTGACATCTCTGTCAATTAGTGTTGGGTTAAACTCGCTTTTTTACGAATCACTAATTGATAAGCTCTTTTCGTTTTTTGTTTTGAATGCAAATAAGTTTGTGGTAACTGGAATATCGACAATAATTTTAATGGAGGTAGAGCATTTTTTTGTTAAATAGCGGTGCTGATATGTGCTTGACTAAGACGCGCGGGTTTGAATTCCACTGCGTTCAAATTTTTATACGTTTTTCTAAAAAAATGTTTTTCAATATCGCAAGTGCGTGATTAACACTTTAAAATGAAAAAAAAAATAAACGATAATAGTTCAAATCTTTTTCTTGCAACTTCACAGCTTTTCCCGCACAGTATGGTATTCAGATAAAACCTAGTATCAAGAAGCTCCGTTCTCTACAAAAGCATATTATTTGTCTAAGGTAGCAGAGCGGAGTATTAAAAATATTTTAAATATAATCATTCCACAGAGTTTTATCGAACCCTTAACCAATCACGTTTAGAGTCACTCGCTGTCACTGCACCTTTTCAAATCAAGTTTTAATCGTGTTTTTTTTTATCATTTGTCATATGACAAATATCATATATATGACTAAAACAAACGAGCTAATAATTGAAACATATTTTTTTCGTCGGGAGCATTTATGTTCAGGGTTTCATATTAATAAAAATTCTTGGTTTTTTAATATTTCTTTATCCTTCTTAAATACGGAAAATACGTGTATAAAGCATATAAAATATTCAAACATATTCAGCGGTCAACGTTACAAAGTTACACTAAATTGAAGTCACTTGTAGTTCACTTTTTACAACTACAGTAGTAAAATAGCCGAGTATTTCCCACTATCTGACAAAGTACACTTCAGGCGCCAACACTTAAGTATCTTGTAACATATGCGTCAAATAAACAGAAATACTTTAAATTACTTTCAACAACTTCCGTTAATGTGAATGGGATTTGAGAAGAATTTAAAACAACAAACTCAAAATTTGCGAAATACATTCAATTCATGCGAATTTCAGCTTAATCTTAAGGTAGTAAAGGCTGATGTTGTATATAAAGATTGTTTCAGGTTACTTTGACGATTGATTGTAATGGTAAGTGCCGATATCCTGACCATCCTGTCAGGAAGCGATAAATAACGTCTAACAAGTGGCGAATTACTTTAGGTCGCTTTAAACTTAATGTGCAAGAATTCACACAACTGTGGTTATTTAAGATATTTTTAGTTATGATAGTTGTGGGTTCAAATCGTAGTTAGAGGACTTTTCTTAATAATATGTATTTAGATATACGTTACGTTTTGTTGGATTAAACGCAGCTTTTCGTTTAGTTAAAAAGCACGTAGTGACTGTAAATTGAAGGGACGTGAAAGGAGAGGTGAGGAGAGTTGTATCATTTTAAAATTGTAAGATAATAAAATGCGTTGTAAATATTTTATATTATTTTATATTTAAATTATTATTTACTCAAAATATGAAAATTACTCGTATAGAGGCGCGGGTTCAGGTCCCGCTGCGTTCCAATTTTTATACGTTTTCTAAATATGTCTTTTTCAATTTGAACGTTGCAGGATAGGAAGCCGCGCCTCTTGAAACCGTCCGAAGCGTTTTTATCAAATAAGCTTTAACTCTTATCTATATATTCTTCTTTTTATATATTTTTACAGCCTACCGGCATAGCGTGCTGGTAGCCAGCGTCAACCTAGTCACTTTGTTCTCCAATCCCACCCGAATTTATAACATTGCGTGTTGAGTGGTGGAACTCAACGCCACGTATTATTCCACCAGATAAATAAAAATAACTTTAATTTAATTACTCCCGAATGGGATTGAACCCACAATCAACCACAGTTACAGTGTGACATTGTCATTAACGAAAATATTTTAGATATACATAAATTATAGCTTTATGTTCCTTCAACGATTCAAAAGTGCCTGCAAAAGTTTATTTGAATAAAGGATTTTGAAAAGCAAGAAAAGCCATGAAACAGTTATTCTATATATGTCCAACTGCGCCACTGTAGTCTCGTGTAACATTTAAAAATTAAAAATGCCGATCAATGTTTTTTTTAATTTGTCTCCATCGCATTGACAGTCGAGTGACAGATGTATCGCTTCGTTAGCAACTATTTAATTTATTAATAAACGAGCCACCCGCTCGCGGCTTCGTTTGTGTCAACTACACAATTATAATTTAAATTGTTGTAAGTTTTTTATTTATAAACTGATTTAAATCAAATAAACACAAAATGTTAACGGAAATTTATCAAAATACAACATTCAAAAAAGCGCACAAACGAACAAACAAAAAACAGTTATAAAACCCCCATAATTATTGTTCTAATATATTTTTCATGTACAGACAACTATCAGTTACATTATTTTATGTATAGATAAATAATGGACATAATTCAATTGGAAATATATTACAGTTTAATGAGAGTTTTAAATGTTGTTTGTTAATTATCTAGAAATTAATTGATAACATTTAAAACAATGAATGAATTGTTATAAAGTAAGTATATGGATCTTAGATTTGGTTAATATTCCCAAATTAGAGAAAGATACAGTGGCTGTGAATGAGATAGAATACAGATTTAATTATAACAAAAAAAATTACAGCTTCACGCTTCTCCCTGCATTGCAAGTAGCCAGAAAGAACCTAGTGTCAATACATTCCGTTTTTCAATTTCCACTGGAAAAATATGATCAATGAAAAAAATATCAGTATTTTGTTTCCATTGCGAATTAGATTAGTAAACCATCACATGTAGAAGGACATTCCAATATACGCAATGGTTATAGTCTTAGTGGATTTGTATATGTAGATGGCTAATAGTTATATTATTCATATATAAGTTTTTAATAAAAATATTTTAAGCGGCCCATTTTGTATGGGACAATACATTTTCGAAATACGTTTTGTTTTTTTATTGGGAGGTAGATTTGAAGACATTTATTTGTCTGTCAGTTGATACAATTATATTAAACTACTGTCATAGACTTCGTAGTTGCCTTAATATTTATTCCAAACTAGTGACCCGCTCGCGGCTTCGCCTGCGTAAGCTACATGACTAAACTATTTTGTTTTTTCGTCCGCCCGCGTTCTCGTTTAAATCACAAACTTTGCTTAAATTTAAATGATTGTAACTTTTTTGTTAATGAAATGATTAAAATAAAATAAACACCTAATGTTACGGGAAGTGTACCACAATACGATAGTCAAAATTGCATCTAAATCGGTTAAACCATTTCTGAGATTAGCGTGCACAAACAGACAAACAGAAAAGAAAATTAAAATCGTTGCTTTTGGTTCTATTATATTATATAAATGCCCCTAATAATGTGCGTTTTTCATATAAGAGTATGTTCTATGTACAGATTGCGAACAGTTACATTTTTATTATATGTACTAGATTAGCAGATTTAGAAGCGATATAGTATTATCTTCAGAATAATAAATATACTTAAAATAGCTTCTCCCTACTACAATAAAGATAAATAATAATTATGTGAAGTAATGCATCGTTTTTAGGTCATCTATTATATTTTGTTTGTCACAAAAGGCCGGCCATTGTATTCGTAAGTCTGTTTTCCATTCTGACGGCGACACGACTGTTAATGTACGTATCATTTTTCATTCTTTACATATAACGCAATGTCACGCTTTATAGAGCCGAGCTTATAAACAATTATTCGCCCTTTTATATAATAGCCGCTTAGGATGGTTCAAGCACTATTTTCTTTATTGTGGTGCATTTGAAACATATGCAATAGTAGTAGATTCGATTCACGGTCAGGTTTTTATATTTCATGAGTAAAATATAAATATGCGGTAAAAAGTGTGGCGATAGGCTCCGCCCGGCGGAAAGTGGGATCTCTCTGTATATTGCGCTAAATGTACTGACAGAGTTGACTTTTTAAGTTATTGCGCATTCTGCAATAGCTTTGGTTGGTTAAAAATAAGTAAATTTTGGTTTACACGTTATTATGGTTACATTATTACCGTATAATTATTGGTTTAATTTTTTTGTATCCATCACTTCATGTTTATAAATGAGCGGAAAAACAGAGTGACCTAAGTCTTCGTTCTCACTAAAAGCATATTTTGATTTCTGGACGATTCGTCTTTACTGAACTACACGAAGCCTGTTGGCCCTTAGGCCAATAGGCTTCGTGCCTATAGTCCTTACCGGGCCTGCAAATGACCAGTCAACACCTAAAACATATACTTGTATTATAAAATATAAATATAAATTCTTTTATTTTCTAACTAAACTCCAAATTCACGTTGGACCAATTGACCCCGACATTATTCAAAAATATATTTTTTTCTGTGATATTAAAATTTTGTGTAATATTATTATAAATACATTATTTTGTTTTAAAATTCAAATGTATCTTCAAATATTGACCAATGACTTATTTTGCCTTCATATTTATATTGTTTTCGCCTTAACCAGCACAAACTTTTTTTCAGTTTATCGCTTTTTCCCGCACAGCAGAAAAGAAACTAGTGTCCAGACACTCCGTTCTCCAATTTCCGCCCGAAATTAAGACATCGCGTGTTGAGTGGCGGAACTCAACGCCGCCGTTTGTCTTCCTACCAGAGCGGAGCAATGTCAAATAATTTAAATATAATCATTCCCCTGTGTAGAATCAAACCCACAACCAATCGTGTTTACAGTCAAACGCTGTCCCACTGCGCCGCGATTGCGTGAACATACAATACAATGACAAATTACTTTGTCCGCTTATTTGTATTATTTTGCCTTAACCAAAACAAACACTTTTATACGTGTAATTTAAATTTAATACAGTCAATCTGCTCTTGGGGTTTGAACTTATAACCATTCTGTGCAGTACATTATTGGTTAGACAAGTCCCAAGTGTGCTATCAAAGCAGCTACATTAAATATAATAAAATTGTTACAATTTTTTATGTATTTACAAAGTTTTTTTAAGTACAATGTGTTTAAAGTACTATAAATACTAAAAAAAAAACATCGTGGCAAAAGTATTTGCGAAATGGTAGTTCCCCACTCGGGAACGGCTTAATGATTATTAAAAAATATCTTCGTTTCTCCAGTCTGATTAGACTTCTGCCGTGTTCAGTTTCGCACCTGTAACTCTTTAAAATGATTTAAAACCTTATCCGAGATCCAAGAACGGCGTGTCTTAAAAAAAGGTTCTCTAAATCTTATCTAGTAAATATGAGATGCATGCATATTAACAAAACAGCTCAGGGCAAGCCAAGTGACAGACTGGGTCTTCTCTCTCACCCTGGGAGGGGGGGGTTAACGGTGCCAGAGCTGAGCCCTCTGACCATAGGTTTCTATCTACTCAGTCCATAAATATGGACCGGTCCTTAGGGTGGGCCATAGACCCAAAATTGGAAGTGCCCCAAAAGGGGCTGGAGATGTGAGATTAGGGGAAGGAGAAGCTATTGTTACCTGGGTGGTATGCCCAGCCGGATTAGACCCCTGATTACAAAGGGGGGGCCAGCTTAGGAGACCAGCGACCGAGGCAGTAGGTCAGAAGTCGGAAGTAGGTAGGGTATCTATCTACGACTATGCCATGCCGTGTGTACAAAAAAATATTGGGGGCATTTATCAATCACTGTAATTGAACCCAAAAATAATGACATTAATTTTTTTTTCTGTTTTTCTGGGCGTTCGGCGTGGCCTATCTTAGAAACGGCTTAACCGATTTTAAAGCAGTTTTGACTATTGTATTTTGGTAAACTTTCCTTAATATTAAATATTCATTATATTTCAATCGGTTCATAAATAAAAATAGCTATAACAATATAAATAATAATTTTAAGCAAAGCTTGTGATTTAAGTAAGGACGCGGGCGGGCGCAAAACGAGATAGTTTACTCGTGTAGTTTAAGCAGGCAAAGCAGCGAGCGGATCGCTAGTATAATATAAAATGTGGAAAATTAATTACGAACAGACATCTGCGTCAGTTCACAGCGAGGTCCGTATAAATTAACCCTACTGAGGTACACCGCACTGATTAATACACTGTGAAATCTCTATAGAAATTGTGAAATGAAAGTTGTGAATTGACTGTTTAAGTATAATTTTTATTATAAAAATCTATAAAGCAATAAGTTCCGCCACTCAATACACAATGTCTTTATTTTGTATAGAAAGTGGAGAACTCTCTTTTCGTTTCTCACTAATATAAAATACAATAGGGCTAAAACAAAGGCAAGCTTCATATCAAAGAGAATTTAGTGTCATGTCACTCCGTTCTCCGCTTTCTAATTGTGTGGTGAGAAGCGGAGCTCAATACCGTACTTTGTTTTATTATTATAGTATGTTTTGATGTAACTTAAGGCATTTTGTTCTTTATTTTCTACTATTTATATTTTAGATACATTGCGTGTTTATGAGATTTATGTTTTTTAAATGCGTTGAAAGTTTTTCCTTTACGTATTAGTTTTTTAGGCTCCGTGCTTACAAAACGTCAAGCCGAAGTCCTATTGTTTGGTATGTCTCTCAATTCTCAGTTCAATTTAAGCTATCCATACTAATATTATAAATGCGAAAGTACAAACTACTGAAAGTACTGTCTGTCTGTGACGTCGTCATGGTCAGACCGCTGGTGTCATGAAATTTCATATAAAGATACTTTTCTTAAGGGTCTTAGGTAGAACATAAGCTACTTTATTCTTCCATATTTTTAAGTTTCCTGGAATTTCATTATTTTACAAAAAGGCCGTCTAAAATATGAAACACTTATAGTTCGTACGGGCGAAGCCGCGAGCGGGTCGCTAGTAATTCCATAAGAAATGTAAGTCTTGACATTCAATCTGTACATGTTCATCAATTAATCCGACAATAGACTCGTTGATCATTGACAAGTGGCCGATTGCGAACAATACAAAATAACAATTTATATCGGTCATTAATATTTATATACGAATAGAAGTAAATTAGCGGCGACAACCGTCGACTGACATAGCTTCAGTGACAGCGTTGATTGATTAATGCCCCTGTTACAATAGCCTATTGATGTCTAGTGGAAATGGAATTGTGTTTGTTTATGTGTATTTATATATATTAACTTTTTAATGGGAAGGTGAGTGTTTTGACACTTTGTCCCGCGCAAAAGCGTGCAGTTTAAAACGCCGTTGAGATGCGGAATTGAATGCCACACTTTGTCTTAAAAGACCAGGGGGGCTTAAATAGTGTTCATATTATGATCATTTAAATACGTATACCTACTTTTTTACATTTGCAAGTGTTAATCACACACTTAGGAAATTGAAAAGCATATTTAGAAAACTTATAAAAATTTCAACGCAGTGGGATTCGAACCCGCGCCTCTTGGAAACCGTCCAAGCGCTCTGACCGTTAAAGCTATGCGTTCATATCGCTTGGACGGTTTCCAAGAGGCGCGGGTTCGAATTCCACTGCGTTCAATTTTTTATACGTTTTCTAAATATGCTTATGTATACGTGTAGAAAAATTTTGTTCAGTCTAGTCTAGTCTATTATGGTAGCTTACTTCGGACTATTACTTCTAATTTGGACTAAGATTAGTACTTTGATGAAATGAAGAAAGAAACCAGAGAGAAAGAAGGATGCATTAGTTCTTTCTACGAGCTTCCTGTGCATCTTTACTAACTATAAACCATAATTTCCCCACTTCATTAGAGTTACCATCTGAAACTTAGGTGATTACGAGCCAAATGGAATTTGACGACAAAAAAAAATGCAAAACGTATAAAATTTACGACCCGAGGGACATTTGAAATCCTAACAGGGTCTCATTTCCGTAGAATCCACTCTGGACATAACAGTTTCCCTTTTAGAAAATAAAAATTTAGCATCGCACAGTGGGTCGTGTTGGCTGAGTTATTAGAAAAAGCGCTTTACGTGAATTTTGGAATTTTTAGATGTTAGAAATGTATTTCATTCAAGCTACAGAATAACGTGTTTTGACACTGTTTATCTCTGCATAAATTACAATTATTAAATTTAAGTATATTAATTAATAAAAATAATAGTTTTTATTTTAAATTAACACTATTCAATCGTGTTATATAAAAAAGAGATAGTGATTTAAAATTCCGTTCTTTATTTTCTACCCCTTTGATTTTTATTAGGTTACACAGTATTTATTGTCAGGTTATATATAAGTAGTTCAAAATAGATTCTTGCGCAAGTACCATTGCGTGTGAACTTCTCTTCTAAGCTATTTTTTTTGCTTTTTAGCTACTTAACAGATTTAAATCTCATCTAGATTAAAGGTGACTTGTTATTTTTGCTGAACTAAATGAATAAAACTTATCACTAATCTTGTTTTTTTTTTTGGCTGTTTTTCCACAAACAAATTTTAATCTACGGCAATAATTTAGCTAATCTCGTTTTAATGATTCTTTTTGCTATTTACACCCAATTTTTTATCTACGACAATAACTTATTATACGATGTCTACTCAACAAAGCAACTCATTTAATATGTGCTTACTAAAAATAATGTTCGCTAAATCAAACGCTTTCCTTATACATTTTTATTACTGGATCCATAATCGTGGATTAAATTTAACCAAAGTTCAGGCCATATTCCGATACAGCTAAACAATTACTGTAGTCAACTTCGGCAGTAACATAACATAAAGTCGTAAGTGGGATATTAATATGGGGAGGGTCGGTTTGGTAAAAGTGCTTTGAGACTGCATAAAACGAACAAGATTATTATTTTTAAGAGAGTTTATAGTCAGGCGATAAAATTTTCTGTCTCCGCTTTCGGCTGATTTTGGAGATATTGTTAGACGTTGAGTGACAGAATTAATTACATTAATATACTTAAATTTAATAAAATTGACACAGTTTAGATAACTTATGAAGGGAAAAATTGTCATTTATAAAAAAAAGAATATTATTTACCAAATGTATAATATTAATATTTAAACCAAAAAAATGGATATGGTAATTCTTTTATGTAAATTAGGTATGTTGAAGAGAAAACACATGTAACAAACATATGTAAGTTCAACAACATTTAAAAATAAATGATTATTTGCAACGTATGGCGTAGTGGTCCGAGCACCTCGAACGGTTTTCGAGAGGCGCTGGTTCGAGTTACCATTAGGTAAAAAAATTGTATACCTTTTCCAATAGTGTTTTTTTTGTCCTAGATGTCTGAATATCACTTTGATAATAATAAAAATATATACATCTCTAATCAATAAAATCTATCACAATTTTTTTTCCGCCAAGGACAAAAACGCCGCGTTTCTACCGCAAGTGTGATAGGCACCCCATTCACCGTCACATTAACGGTGTATCAGGCGTATTAATAGCATTCATCGAGATAGTCCGCCGGCGCCCGCAGCGCTCGTTCTCCTTTATGGATGCCCTGTTTAGGAGTGAAGTAGCCGATAAATTTTATATGCATTCAACTTATCGTACTTTATAGCTTGTTATAAGTGAAATATAAAAAATACAGGTTAAATATAATATTATATTTTTGTTAAAGTATATCTGTGGTGATTGTAATTTTTTGTTAAAGTTTTATCGTAGATAAATATTGTTTATATACAACGCAAGAATGCATAATAAACATAATGAGCTAAAACAGACAAACAAAACCATAAGCACAAAAACAAAAACTCTTTTAAACCATATTATTTTACATTTTAAAAAATATATATACTCTGCAACGCAAATTGGACAGATGGTAACTGTCATCCAGTGTCGGCTGTCATTGCCCTGTCACACTGACACCCGCCGACCGATTTACATAAAACTGTCAAGTGACAATTAAAACTGCTCGTTTTGTGCCATGTAGCGTGATTAAGTGACGTTAGGGATGGACATTGGTGATATTTTTATGCATACTATGAATTTTGCATTTTTTATTATCGCGGTAGGTAAAGTGTAGCAGATATATTTTTTTACATTTTTAAAGTGTTATGCGCACATTTAGGAAATTGAAAAGACATATTTAGAATACGTATAAAAATTAGAACGCAGCGGGATTTGAAGACGTGCCTCTTGAAAACCGTTCAAGCTCTGACCGCGTCCCGCCTGAACGCATGGCTTAGCGGTCAGAGCAGAAATTATGGTAAATATTTGCCCATTTAAATTTAAAGACTAAGTATTCTAAGCTTAGGTCGAGTTAAAGAAATATAATAAATTTGTATATTTGAGAGAAACCTATGATCCTTTTTATATGTGTAACAGATGTTCCTACTGATATAAGTCCGGTTTCATTTTTATTTATGTAAATATCACCTATAAAATTTATACAAAATACATTTATTTATCTTTAAGTTATTAAATTTTGGTTTTATTTTTACTAAAAATATTTATATATAGAAAAAAATCGTCTATGCAGGTGTCAATATATTATTTCTAAATAAACACCAGTGCTATTTTATCGCTACCTTACCGTTTCTACTTGAAATTTAAGTTACTTTTATTTTGAAATGTTTACGTTTGTTTGTTTTTTTTTAAATTATAATATCAAATTACAAATTTACAAATTCGATTAAAGCAAATATGATTATCTTCATCTATAAAAAATATACGTAATAAAACTGGTTAATATATTTAACATTTTGTAATCTGTGCACTTTCCGGCAATAGCTAATAGTTATTAATAGTGTATTCACACTGTTATGACTTAACGCGTTATTACACTTAGGTTTTCAAAAAACATTTTATACATAAGTCTATTTACCTTATACGAAGACTTTAGTGACTTATCATTCATCACTTTCTTCCACACGAATTTTAGTTTGTATATTTGATATTAAATTAAACGTTGTTTAGGCAAAGTTAAAAATATCTGACGTTTATGGCGGTTGGCATTTTAATTCTTAATTAGAGGGTTTTTTTACATGTAATCTGTGTTTCCGTTTTTGAAGAAGTAACTAAACTAAAAGTAAAGGTGGTATTTAAAGAATAATTAGGTAATTATTTAATACGATCTTCAACCAGATACTAAATTAAACATAATAAAAAATAATTATCACCTAACAACTAAACAGTATTATGTAAACGGCATGGGTGTCGTGACAGCTGACATGTTGACAGTTCTGACAGTACAGACGTCTCGCAGTCGACGGTTGGCAATTTGAGAGGCGAAGCTTCTTACTTACTTTTTTCTATAGAATATTCGTAATGGGTTGCTTCTTTGCGGTTTTAAATATTTTGATAATAACATATTATTTTGAGTGCGTGTTTTATTTTTACACATGTCTCGCTATTATGGGCAATGGCCATGGATATTTGTCGTACCGGTCTAGTAAAATAATTATATAATCTTCTATATATACTTATGAGGACATCGCGGCGCAGTGGGATAGCGCCTGGCTTTAAATGCTATTAGTTGTGGGCACGATCCATTCACGGGAATAAAATATAACCAATATCAATATTTTAATATTTTCATTTTGCGTTCTGGTACCTCAGGCAAAACACGGCGTTCAGTTCCACCACTCAACACGCGTCTCGATTTCGGGCTTTTAGTGGAGAACAGAGTGTCTTCACACTAAGTTCTCTCTGACTATCCTAACACGCGGGGAAAAGCGTGAAGCAGCAATATATACCTAAAAAACTCTTCCGTTACTCACTTAGTCGCGGACCCGAAACTACTGGGCGAAGAAAGCTAAGATATGTCATGTAGGTAGTGCAAGTATTACGACAGGATTTCTAGAAATTTCTACAGAAAAAACGGAATTTTATGTTTTATAGTCCACAAAGAAATTCATGAATTGTATTGTATATGGTAAATTCTAAATAAATATTTCTTACAAGCGAGACTTGAACCTGCAACCATCGTTTTCAATCTAGCACACCTATATTATATTTTGCTTTAAACCTTAGCCAAATCGAAATAGTGAATGCGTGTAAGCGTATTATATGTAATATTTTTTAAGCTCCACTCAAAACATCTAAGATGAATAGACGAAACTTGCTAAAACACATTTAGGTATACAAGGTCTCGCGTCCCCAGCATCCTAACGACGTCGTCTTTCATATTTTGAATACTTAGTAGAGTTATAAGAATTTACGTCGCACTTAGGCGGGGTAATGGCGCGTATAAAATGTTATGACCACTCCGATCTCGCGTATTGAGTTTGGCCTTTTCATGTAACCGTTTTAAGGGTAGTCGGTTTATATTAATGCTCTCTTTGTTTGCTGTTTTGGTAACGGATTGATTTACGTATTGTTCAGAGTTAAAACTCTGAACTATACTAAACTATACGTAAACTATATATACGTAACTATACTATAAGTAACTATACTAAAGTATAGAAAAGCTATATTTTTTTAATGATAATAGACAAATTTGTAATGGACCAGCTTCCTCGCTTTTCCGTATAGAAAAGCAGGCAGAAGTTAGTGATAAGGCACTCAGTTTTCTACTTTCCGACCAAATTCGATACACTGTGAGTTGAGTAATGGAAATCAACGCACTTTGTATTGAATAACACTGAGAAATGAAAATAATTTTAATATAAACGCGTTTGCAGTCAAACGTTCAATTGCACCACGATGACCTTCTAAAATCATAATCTAGTAGTAATAGATAAAATAGATAAATTTAAACAAAATAATATATACCTAACCTTGATTGATCCTAAGCTTCATACAAAAATGAAGATATTGCCCACTGAGCTATACAGTCAAAACCTATTCAATTCAGTTGTCAATGTCAGTTCATTAACTAACAATAATGCCAGTCTATTATCTATAAAACCTATTATACACGTGCTTGTAACTTACAGAACTAGAAGTAAAATTCATACATATACCTTACATGGCAATACAAGATATTACTTGACAGTTAAAACATTAAATTGCAAGACATTTGATTAATTTTAACGTTTTAGAGCAGGATGCAGAGGCTGTCACAATTTACTAGTGTCTAGACACAATCGTGGCGCAGGTGAGAAGCACTGATTATATGCAATATTTACAGGTTTGATTTAAATTTAGTGGAGTGTTTATATTTTAAATATTTTAATTGTTTTCAGACTTATGTTCCTAGACTGGCAGTTTTTAGTAATACACTTCTATATGTGTGATCACCTTAAAGCAAATAAGAAGTTCAGTTCCTTTTGTCACGTTTATTGTATATTCGAGGAATGAATATTTTGTAAGAAGCAAACAAAAAATGGTAGTTTAATTGGGTAAAAAAAGTAAAAAAACCAAAAGGCGTAGATTGAAATTGTTATTTTAATTTTTATACAAAGTTTTAGAAAATTACATATTATATATATAATGTGTATTACAGCCTTAAAGCAAACAAGCACACTACAACGATTGAGCAATAAATTTCAATGAGTTTAATGTTCCCGCGCAACATGTGATAACTGTCAAACAGGACGCCATGTTGGACGACATGATTTATGACGTTTCATTGTGAACTGTCAATACGCGAAGCAACGAAACGCTCGAAATATTTATAGTCTGTGCTCTGCACTTTGATTATGGCCGGTAGAATTATTTATTGCTTGGTGTTAGCTTATAAATAGGTGTGGTGTAGTCATTAAATATTGTATCTATAGAAGGTTGTAAGTTCGTTTCGTTATTTATATGAAAAAGTTATTTTATAGATATTTTTCCTGAGATTGATACTAGGCTAAGGCTTTATAATGGAAGCGAAAAAAGAGGCTATTGTGGTATAGTGGGACAGGGTCTGACTGTAATCGTGATTGGTTATGGGATCGATTTCCACTCGGTTCGATAGCTTTCACATCAATTTAATTATTGTTGTTCCTCCGCTCCGACAAAGACAAAGCACTACGTTAAGGTCCGCCACTCAACACGCAATATATAATTATAATTATATATAATTTGCGAAAGCGGAGTCTTGTCTACAAATACGTAACAAAAATCTTATTGTATTTATTAATTTGCCAGACTTTAAGTAAATTTATATTAAGATCTACATTTTTAAGGCGAGACGTGAAAATATTGATCTTATAAATAAAAATATTTCTTAGTATTAATTAATAAAAAAACCGAAACAAATAATAAAACTAGCCGAAACATTCCACTTATGATAATAATAATAAAAATAAACAAAAATAAAATAAAGCATTTTCGTGGCTCTACTATCGGGCGAGTGTCGACGGTAATACCTTCGTAACTCTCAATTGATTCCACGGCTTTCTGTCAGCGACGTGTTTAGTATTATGACCTTAAGATGCTTCCGTTGGAACCTTTTATGTTGCCTCGATATCTGTTAGATAGCGCTTGAACAGGTTAGTGTATAGGTTTTGAGTCAATATAATATCTTTTCTCTTTGGCCCTTTTTGAATGTGATGGTAGCGGCTGGCTCTTTTTTACGCTTTTAACCCACTGCAGAGAGTGTCAATATATTCTGTTTTCCACTTGCCGTCCGAATTCGAGATGCTGTGTGCTGAGACACGGAAGTCAACGCCGTGCTTTTATTTTGCCAGAGTGGAATATTGAAAATAATTTAAATGTAATATTCTCCGTGAGAATTGAATCCATAACCATAGCTGGCTTACTGCGCCACGATGAAATGTAAACACATTCTTTTCTATATATTTAGATAAAAGCATACAGGATTTGTACATTTTCTTATCAGTAAAAGTATTGTGTTAGTAAATAGCTCAAAAGTTATATTTTTTAATCATTGGTTACTTAGATTTTTTTTTATAAGGTAAATGTTAATAGGTTTCTATAGCTTGATATCTGTAGAATAATATACACTTGTTTTTTTTTAGATTGTGCATAAGTCGTAGTTTTTACTTTTTTATTACACTTTGAACTTATCATTTTGAAAGTAATAGCTTAAAATTCTTCGCTTGGATATCGCCAAGTTAAATATAAAATTATTTCTGCAGTTTAAATTGAAATTGAGTCTTGGGATTCGTGGGTATATAACAAAAAATATTGTAAGTGGTCATACATATGTAAGTTGATTTTCACTGCCCACAAAACCTGATATACTCGTATTTCATTGATATAACAAAGAGTAACGAAGTAAATTGTTGCATATTTTATTTTATTTTTAGTCTAAACTATAGCCTAGATTTACATTCGTCTAGATAGACGAGTGAAAGGTTTTTTAAATAGGATTACCCGATTTTCTCTAATATGGTAAAGATTAATTCATGTTTGCTACAAATATTATCCTCATCTTCACGCTTTTTCCCACATAGAGTCAGAGAGAACCTAGTGTCAAGGCACCCCGTTATTCCCTTTCCGTCTGAAATCAAGACATTGCGTATAGATTGGCAAACCTCAACGCCGCAATTTAGGAAAAAGAGCGAGAAAATCAAAATATTTTAAATTTCCCACTCGTACGAATTATTATATTTTAAATATAATAATTCGTACGAGTGGGAATCGAACGCACGGCCAATTGCGTTTACAGTCAAACTGCCGTTGTGGTGCCACTGCGCCACTATGGCCTCATTTCGCACAAATATCGTAATATGAAATATTTAAATATCAACAAATAGTCAATCTCTTTACAGCAGGTACAAGTTAAGCAACCGTTCAATAGTTACCAAGTAATTAATTCAATAGTGTTGTACAATAATCAAATACCGATTAATATACATCTAATTTGAATATTTTATACATTTACCTTATCACGTCACTAGTCAACATCTCAGATTCTTATTCTACAAACATAAATTCTAATCGGGTGGTTATTTTTTATATAAATAGATATAATTTTTTAATAACTTCACGCTTTTTCCTGCACTGGAACTTAGTATCAAGACCTTCTGATCTCCACTTTCCCCCCTTTATCTTACAGAGCGATGAAATTAAAACAAATTAAATATTTCATATATTTCCTTCAAATGGAGTTGAACCCACTCGATCGAGTCAATCGAGTTTGCTGCCAGACGCTATGCCACTGAGCCACAATGGAATCAAATATAAATTTCCAGTTCAATTTTAATTTTGAAGTTGTACAGAGCGTTTTGTTAATTCCAGATAATATCTATACATTAACATAATCCAACCGGCGTTATTTGAATAAGAGAGAGTCACTTTTATAGTATACAGTAACTTATACACTGTTTACGATATAGATGCAAATAAATATTCCCACCACCGTGGCGCAGTGGGCCATTTGTTAAGAATCCATAAGAGCATGGAACAGGTTCAAATTTTGCAATTTAGCAAAATAATGAAACCTGTACAAGAGGCGACCCTATCGCTAAGACAGCAATCTCTTCCAGGCTACTTTGAGGCATTGGATGTAAAGGAATATATAGGAATATTATATAACACATAAAGTATCAATATTATAAGCTCAGTTTTAAGTAATGTAAGTTAAAAAAAGAAACATAAGTAATATAAAGGACAGCCATTGTGGCGCAGTGGGACTGCTTCTGTCTGTAAACTCTATTGATTGTGGGTTCAGTTCCCACTCGGAGTAATTATCATAACTTAATTATTTTCAATACTTCACTCCGGTGAAAAAGACAAAACGTGGCGTTGTGGTCCGCCACTCAACACATAGTGTTGAGTTTGGGTCGAAACTGGAAAAGAGCGTCTGGCCACCAATGTTTCTGTGGCTACCCTGCTATGCGGGAAACAAACAAACACTGGTGACTGACGGAATTTCATTTCATGTAATTTATTAAGACATTTAGTTTTTTCGTTAATAATTAACATTTGATGGATTAATTAACAATTCAATCTGAAGGCTAATAGATAGTAGGGTAATAAATTATTCATTCCAATCGTAAATTTGTCGTCGCAAAGGTTACGCTTATCGCGAATAAAAATATAATGGCGGATCCTCGTATATTATTGCTAATGAGCTATAATAAAAAGTAATAATTCATTAATTATCAGTAATTATTTATAAATAATTTATAAAAAAATACACATTTACATAAACCTCCAAACGTAATTGTTGTGTGGATGGAAAAGTTATGAAAGTGCTGGTAGTAGGTTCATGGTGTGATTGGGGGAAAAAGGACGGCATCTGAAACTGAAACTACGGACTGAAGATGCAAAGATTGTGGGTTCGATTCCCATTTGGGGAATAGTGGGTTCTATTCCCATTCGGGAAATCGTTATATTTAAATCCTTTTTAATTTCCTCGCTCTGGTAAGACAAGGCGTAGGGTTGAGTTCCACCCATCAATACACAACGTCTATATTTTGACAGAAAGCGGGGAACCGAGTGTCTTATTAATAGGTTCTCTCTGGCTATCTACGTATAAGCGGGAAGGGGATTTCAGATAATCTTAGCATAGTGTAAAAGAACCTAACTACAAACATTATTATTATTATAGGTTATTGAAATCTGTAATATCTATACCAGTAATGATATATATTCTTTATGACACATTAAAAAAAACAATACGATTCACATTACAGAAATTAAGTTAGCAACGGTGGACTTATCTCTAAAAGAGATTTCTTCCAGCCATCCTGTGGAAGTGGGTGAAGGCAATACAGCGGGATAGCAGTACTGTGGTATAAATAAACACCATTAAATGTTAAGCGAAACATATTACTAATCTAAAATATATATATACATAAATACATACCTATTTGTATACATATATAATATAACTATATATACAATCACAAATATAAAATAAGGGTAATATGGTCATTTTATAAATAAGTGCTGTCTGATAATTATTATGTTTGAATTATTTTAATTTACCTGCTCTGGTTGAAAGCACGACGTTGAGTTCCGCCATTACACATCTCTAAAAAGAGCATCAAGCAGCTTCTGGTCGCATCTCATATCTTCTTTTGCTAATAAAAAGCTAAACTCGTACTCAATATCTGGTAAAAAGTAAGTTTATTGTTGCAACGTTGATTTATAACTGATTTCCGAACGAAATAGCATAAAATTATAACGCCCTGTTTGATTGATTGATGACTTTACGAATAAACTTTATTGCTTCCAACAAATAAAAATCGATCGTGAATTCTGAAAATAAATAATTATGTATTTTTGTTGGAAATAAGAGAAAGGTTGTTTTCTCTATACCATATAGAAGTATTGTATTTAATACTAGATTGACTTTCAGGTTAAGCAAGTGTTGTCTGCATCGGAATACTATCATTCAAGTGATATATTTTTTTCATGGATAAATATTCCTTATTAGGTATTGCAAATTGAAGATATACTATATATAATGCATATTTCAAAATAATTAAGCTTTCACCATGTAGAGCAATATAAGTAATCACTGGAAGTTTCACAAACATTTATTTATTATTAATATTATATATATATATATATGTATATATATATATATATATATATATATATTATAATTTTCCGCCTAAAATAAACATTGCTTGTTGTTTTAAACTATGACTACGAATTAATAAAAGTAAAATTAAAACAAATGAAGGCTATCGTGGCGCAGTGATATAAAGTCAGACTGTACACGCGATTGGTTGTGGGATGAATTCCCACTCGGGGAAATTATTTTCATTTCGTTCTCGTATTAAAGATAAAGCAGGGCATTTAGTTCCGCTGCTTAACACCCATGTCTTGATTTTGGGCGGAAAGTGGAGAACGGAGTGTCTTATCACTAGGTTCTGTTCTAGGTACTTTGCGGGAAAAAGTGAGAAGCTATACAAAAAAAATAAAAATGATTAATTACGTACTCGTAGTAGTATATTTAATCAAACCTACAAATTGCCCGACCAGAGCAAAAGCTGTGCGCTTAAAAAGCTCAAAATTTCCATCCACTCATTAAGCGGACGTTATTGTTCGCAAAATGTTCAATATTAAATTTAAAAGCTGTCACTAGCTGCCATCGCGTCGCGTCGACACCGTCAAACTTTTTCTATTAAGTTTCTCATTGTAATTTGACAGGGTATTCATAACGACGACTTTGATGAATGGAAGTGGGGACGAGTTCTTTTTAAAATTTTATTAATTTATTAATATATAGCCATCGTGGATCAGCTGTTGTCTGTCTGTTGTACCCACGATAGTTGTAAGTTCGATCCCAACTAGATCAAATTCATATATTTAAAACCTGCTTTAATCAGTTTGGAAAAATATAATATTTAAATATAGTTGCATCAGTTTTGTACTTTATTTTTATAGAAAAGACACAACCGCCCGCGACCCCGTTTAACACCAGTAGAACTACGGGTGCATTATCGGTGTTTGCGGTGGAGATAACGTATCGACTTGGAAACACTGTCGCTGGTTTACGTCACGCGCGTTTGTACCTCAAGTTAGACAATGTATTCTTTTCTTTTAAGATGTAGATCTTGTAGTATTTAAGTACCTTTTCTATCCCGTTCACGAATTGTATTGATATCACCAAGCAGACAATACATTTTATTAAATGTAAATTGTAAAATTCTCAGTGTCAGTGTTATTTTTAAAAATAATTACAATTAAGAAGCTTACAAAGGGAATCATCCTTAAAAGCAGTGCTACTTTATTGAATTGTTATAATGTACACTATTATACCATATGTGTTGTATTATGGTTAATAAATACATTTAAAAATTAAAATAAAATTATTGTCTACCTGGTAGGCCTTTCCACAGTTGTGTGGCGCGAGGAAGGTATCGAGACGGTGAGGATGATATTCAAGCCTATTACGTAATGTACGACAGGACTCAGATCAAACAGTTTCCTAAAACACTCCTCACGATATATGCGGAAGAGAATGCACAGTGTCTAAAAACTCAATTCGTGTGTCTTGGTACTCAATTCGCGTTTAGATGCTCAATTCACGTGTCTTGATACTCAATTCGCGTGTCTAGATATTTAATTCCAGTATCTAGATACTCAAAGCGGGAATTATACTAATATAGATGAGCAACATGAAGCAAATAAAATGTATGTAATATTGTCTATTGTATCACCGTACAATGACAGCTCTGACAGCTTATATGTTTAGTTTTATTCAAATATCCACTTACATCTTATTTATCGTGGCTCAGTAGAGCAGCGTTTGATTATAAATGTGATTGGTTGTGAGTTTGATACCCACTAGGAAGAATAATTATATTTAAATTATTGTTACATCTCCATTCTTGACATTATGTTAAATAGCAAAAACTCACGTTCAGCTTCATAGCTGGAAAATGAAAATAAAAAAAAAGTAATATAATATCTTAATATCAATGGAAACATAGAGCTTAGAATATAGTAATGTGGCTGTGTTAAACTCGTTAATAATTTTATCTCTACGCCATTGCCTTACACCACTTCAGGGTTCTTTATATACTACATACTTGAGAAACTATAACCCTTTTCGTACGTTTTCTAAAAATGTATTTCATTTTCAAGTTTTTCAATTCAAAGTGTGTGAATAACACTTTAAAATGATAAAAATATTTAATAAATAGCATTCTCTCTTGCCAAACGATTGTTCGTAGATAATCCTTGGGCAGCAGAAAGCGCGGGGTCGATTCTAAATTTTTATACGTTTTCCAATAATCATATTTCAAATATGTTTGTCTAAAAACGACTCTCTTTTTACACATGGATTTATGCAGCAGCAGCGTGAACAATAAAAAGAAAATTGTGAAGTAAACTGTAAATAGCGCAATAATACGCCTGAACCCGTTTAGCTTTATAACATTTGAACAGACGAACAGATTATTTAAATTTATGGATGAATAAAACCGCTAGGTGTATCGTAAAAATTTTAATTACCCTCTGTTCCATTGCTATCGGATTACGAATGTAATACAGCTTACCCCAAGCTCCTCTTCCCTACAACATTTTAAAGAATATCCACCTTTATTTATATTATTGTATAGAAAACAAATTGGTGTACCAATATATTACATGGAAAGTAAATAACCGGATCGCTGTACGAATAAACACTTTTTATTACAGTTTCATTAACTACGTACATAATCTTTATTGTAGTTCAGGGTCGTATAAAATATGCTGGTGCTATTTTTTTTATCCTCAATTAGCTTAATCAATCATTATTTAAAAAGATGGTGGATAAATTATTGTCGTAAATTTAAAAATAGAATCATGTGTTTTTATGTTCAGAATTGAGTATTTCTTTTGGTATATTGTATAAATAGTCTTTCAAGGCTTTAATATTGTAATTTTATTTAAAATAGTGAGCTTAATAAACACATTTTTAGAAAACTTAATATAATATATAATATATAAAACGTATAATAATTTAACGTATTAAAAAAATAAAAATTAAACGTATAAAAATTTTGCGAGTTCAGAACCTGCGCCTCATAGAAACCGTCTATGAGCTCTGATCGCTAAGCCATACGTTTCTCATTCGGCTACATCGAAATTCTTATACGCTAATTACAACTTATTTTTGTTAATACAAAAATAAGTTGTAATTCATAATTTTATTTGAACCCGTGCCTCTTGGACACCGCCCAAGCGCTAAGCGAAGCGTTCTATATCCGGCTACGTCGAAATAAAAATAAGTTTCAATAAGTGTATAAGAATTTCGACTTAGCCAGAAGTTTGAAGTTTGCAAGAAGCGCGGGTTCAAATCCCGCTGCGTTCAAATTTGTATACGTTTTCTTTTAATGTTTCTCAATTTCCTAAGTGTGCGAATAACACCTTAAAATGCTAAAAATAAATATAAAGGCGGTTGTATATGTAAATGTTATAAAATAATTATAACGAATAAATATTAATATAAACAGTTTTTCTTTGTTTCACCGAAATTGGGTAAAAACAAACGTAATGAAATTAGGGACAGTACAATTAACCCCAAAGTCACGTGACCAAATGCCCAAGCCAATTTATTCCATTAACAACAGTAATGTGTGTTTGATGACATCGTAGTATAGTAGGTAAATGAAACGTGACGAGTTCAATTTTCTTTTTTGTGACGGGTTCAATTTTCCCTCACAGCAGGATAGGGCGAGAAAACCTAGTGTCAAGACACTCCGTTCTCCACTTTTCTTTAGAATCCGAAACTTTGAGTTGAGAAGCGGAACTCAACGCCGCGCTTTGTCGTGTCACCGGGGCGGAGACATGAAAATATTTTAATATATTCATTTAAATGATTATATAAGAAAGTGATAGGTTTAATAAAAAAAGATTGGCAATAACGGATCTGTAACCTACAAGTTTTTCCATTTAGTATCAGCGTTAAATAAATATAATACAATTTACGACTGCGATGTCTAATATATGATCGTGTAAATTCATTCCGCGAACAATAAAGTCGCATTTAATACAATTACTTAAGGATATATCGGCGTTTATTTTGCAAGGCGCGAGTGTTTGACCCCGTACGTTTTGGCTCAAGTTATAAGCGTTTGAGATTATTGAATTGGGTTTTAAGTTATATTATGGGAAAATTGTATTGTAATTTAGTGTTTTTTTGTATTTTAGGTAATTAAGATTCATTTCCTGTTCGGGGGAGATTATATTTATGATATTATCATTGTTTCATGTCAATTTGTATACAAAGTTAAGTTGCATTACACGACGCATTCTCGTACACGGTACCGGTGAAAAGCGGAGTGATGTTCGTTAGATTTGTTCCACTACTTATCACAAAATGTATAAAACTGTTCATTCATTCAATGTGTTAATAACAACGGCTAATAATTTCAAATATTCTAAATAAATAAAATTTAAATAATCTGTAAACACGATTTGATTATGAGTTCAGTCAGGGATTGATTATATTTAAATTAATTTAATTTCTGCGTTCTTACAACTTAGTGCCTTGACACTTAGTTCTCTCTGACTATTCAGCTGACAAAAAAATAAACATTACTATTAAAAGTACAAACGTTTTGTGTATTTAAAATACGGTGCCACCCCTAATAGTCGATCTATTATCCTGCAGTATCCCAAATCCCATAACCTCATCTCAATTGCCACCCCGCATATAAATACCTTGTTTTTGTGTGGAAGCTCTATAAACTTATGGCAAACACCAAAACGTCGCTATTAACGTACATCAATGTTATTTGTGGGAGTCATTCGGTAAGCGAGAGACGACTACTAAGAAACTAAACTAGCGAGATGAGCTACTTGTTTGTGTGTACTTATGTTGAATTATTTATAGATAGATTGGTCGGGGATTCTTTTCGATTTTAAATTACTTAAATTCAAAATTTTATAGGTAATACTTTTTTAATAAAAATGTAAGGTTACTTCTGAATATGCTACTTATGGTAAATAGCCAAAAAAAGGTAGTTGCTTGATATATAATATATTATTGAGGAAAGTATATTACTCGGTCCAGGAATACTATTTTGATGTTAATATGTGGAATTAAATGCTGTCGATGCTCACTTGGGAGGCTACTTATAACTTTATTATATAAAATTTTATTTGAAAAGAACAGTTGTTGAGTTTCTCACCGGCTCATAACAGAACTGCCTTCCGAGCCGTTGGTAGCTGCCGCTACGACTGACAATACTGACATTTTATGTTAATGGTCAATTCGATAGTACTTGTAATAGCCTATTTGAATAAAGATTTTGATTTTGATTAAGTTGTCATGATGTTCTGTACCCTAGAATTAAAAAGTGCGTCGAGTGACGTAACTTAACGCCGCGCGTCTTGTTCTGTCTTACATTATTACACATTATATGTTTACATTATTTTTATTTCAGAGCGATGAAATAAAAATAATGTAAACATATCTCTCGAGTCAGGATCAAACTTACAATTTTTTTTACAATCAGACGTCCCATTGCGCCATAAAAGACTCATTGGCTGTAGTTTATTAACTAGTCAGCGTTAAAAAAACTAAAATAACTATAGTATGAGTGTCTAACATAACTTTTATGGGACCACCACAAAATATTGCTTCTTAGAAAATAAACGTAAATAGTAGCCATATGTTAACACAAATGTAAATCTTTTATAGTGACAACTGTAACGCCATCGAGGTGCAGTGGAACTACATGCGCAATGGTAGTGTGTTCGATCACTTTAGGCAATTTTAGCTCCTTATTTATATTTGATATTTTGATATTTCTATTTTATTATTTACATAAATAATAGTAAGTAGGAAACTACTATAGCGGAGGGTCGCGGTTTGTAAAATAAGTCAAAGTCAAGGGTTAGGTACACAAATATTTGATTATTAAAGTTTTGTGTTACATTAATTTTACTTACTTGCTGTTCCCGCTACTTCGTCCGCATGGAATTCTAAAATAAAAGTATTTATTCCTTATGACATCCGCTACCTGCCAGTGAAAGTCCCGTGAAAATCGGCCCAGCCTTTCGAGAGATTAGCCGAAACAAATAGATCAAACAATTATAAAATTATATATTTTTGTATATGGACCGTGTATATACATATATACATATACATATTTAATAAAAAAAATATATTATGAACAAACACCCTACAAAGAATACAAATGCGTGACAACCCTTTTTTTTAATGAAACTATTTAAAAATAAACGTGATGTGTGTCATGTCATGTGGAAGATGTATGTTTTTAGAGGCTATCAATGTAATAAACCCAAAACAATAATATTTTGTGTATAAGTGTTTTGTGTTTTAAAGTGTTATTCACACACTTAAACCATCCAAGCGTTCGGACCGCCAAGCTATGTTCTACATCAGGCTACATCGAAATTCTTATACGCTTATTGTACAATTTATTTTTATTGTTAGTATCTCTGCAGAGAGATTTCCGATACCAAAATTCAAATTTTTATACGATTTCTAAAAAATAACAAAATTCCTATAAAATAACTGTTGAAGTTATTTAAAATTATAGCCGTGTAGTTTACTCAGGCGAAGCAGCGAGCGAGCCGCTAGTTCTCAATATATTCAGTATTTAGCAGAGCACGGCCCCATCAGGTCTCGCTATTTGCACCAGCATCTGTCGTGAATCCATCTAAAATGTGCATTGACACGACAAGTTTACGATTGTGACGATGAAAATATAGCTTTGCGATCGCATAGTGAATAACTTGCTAACTCTTTCCAAATAATTTATTGGCGTGTGGAGTGAAAGCGACAAGTGAGACGTTAGAGGGATTATATATATATAGGAGGTTATCATGAAATATTGGGAGAGCTACTGACTGTAAACGTGATTAATTGTGGGTGCGATTCCCACTCGGGGGAATGATTATATTAAAAAATTTTCCATTTCTCCGCTCTGGTACATACGACAAAGCGCGGCGATTAGTTCCACCATTAGACACGCAATGTCTCGATCTCACGCGGAAAGTGGAGGATGGAGTTCCTTGACATTTTTTCTCTCTAGCTACCCTGCTATGGATAATAAGCGACTTGTAGTTTGCAGATTCGTTTATGAGGAATATGAAACGTAAAATATCGTATTTTCTCATTCCTCGTGAAAATTCCTAGGAATTCTAACACCTTGAGGAATTTCAAGAAATTTTGTATTGCTTACACATACATGCATCGCAATTGCAATTTCCACTTTGATCGCCCATTAATTTTGTGTATTGTCTGTCTGTCACTGAGTAACTGGAAGTGTTTTATATGCATGTATGATATAGGTAATATATTAGACTCGTGTTTATGAAGCTGACTATAGGTGATGCTTGTGTATTCAAATTATTTGCGCTAAGTGAAAAACGGAGTTAATGATTAAAAGTTTCTAAGCTGTAAAAATTCTAATATTTAAATTTCTATTTTATAAAACTGTTTACCTGTTATCTTCCGCAATAAACCATATTATATTTTATGTTCTTTTCCTGATTCACATTTTTTCCTGCAAAGCGTGGTAGGCTAAGAGTCAAGTTAATCCGTTCTTTACTTGTTGCCCTATTTCCTTACGTAACATATTAAGTGGCAGATATCATCACTGAGCTGCACCAACACCCACATCAAGAAATAAAAATTTTTTTAGAAATCGTCTAAAAAATTTAACGCAGCCGGATTCGAACTCGCGCCTTTTGAAAACCGTCCAAGCGCTCTGCCCGCTAACCTATGCATTTTCTAAAATAATATAATTAAAAAAAAATCCACTCCCTTTTTTGGGAATCGAGCCCACAATTATCACTTTTATGACCAGACGTTATTTAATAGCTCCACACTTTGCTTTCTTGGGTACAAAAATATCTAATATTTTAAGGTAAACATGAAAATGATTTCATATTTTATTTGCCAGACGGTGTCATCCCTTATATTGGCATTGTCACGTCTGCTCTACGCTGTCGGCGACACGCGTCACTTGTTACTCCGTTAACAAGCTGCCGATACGTTTAGCGTTGGACTATTGTGGAAATAGCTTCTTTATATAGAAATTCTAGGACATTGTTTTTTGAATTTTCAAAAAATATCGGTAGTCTAAATATAGAGGCCATCGTGGGGAAATGATTGTTTTTAAAAGAAATATTTTAATTTCTCCGCTCTGGAGTATAAGACAAAGCGCGGCATTGTGTTCCGCCACTCAATACGCAATGTCTCTATTTTCGAGTATTTGTGAGAACGGAGTATCTTGACCTGGACTTAGTACGTTATTAATGAGTGAAGCAGCAAAAACATCGAAAAGTCTGTACCTCTGATTATTCGTTACAGGCGTAGGCACTTGCCAAAACTCATGAAGAAAGTTTTCTTCGATCTTAGCATCTAATACTGCGTTGAAATTTGAAACAAACCTAGAAAGTATACTTAAAACATAATATTTCTAATAAATTAGGTAAATATTTTAAATATGATTGTTACGAATTGAAGCTCGTATCCAATTTCAACTTGTATTTTTGATAATGGCTGTGATTTTAAATTTTGACTCAGCGAAAAATTTTTCTTCAGCTTCACATTTTGTCATGACAGTCCGTTCTTTGCTTCCCGACCGAATTCGTGGCATAGAGTGCTGAATGGCAAAACTCAAAGCAGCTATTTGTCTTGCCAGAGCACAGAAATGAAAATATATCTTAATATATTCATACCCCTAGTTGGAATTAAATCCACTACCAATTGTGTTTACAGTACAGACTATGGCGTCAAAATATTAGCATTTCTTAATTTGACTAAATACAAAATATTTTATTACATTAAGGGAACTATAAATATATATATATATATATATATAAAATATTTCCGGCCACATAAAAGTATGCACGGCGTTGACTTTCGCCGCCAAACAAGCAATATCCGTACTTAGGTTTATATTAACATGAGTAACCTTTATTAATATAAAAGTTTAATTCCATACATCCATATTACTAAGACGCTTGTTACGGAACAAAGTTTGCATTCAATCCGCAATCCGCAGTCAGCACCCACATCTGGACAATGATTTCACACAATAACGCGGTGTTTGTAAAGAAATGAATATGACATAGCAAATTGTCTTTTATTATGATAAATGATTAGTCACCTAAAAACTACAGTCACTTATATTGAGGCTATCGTGGCGCAGTGCGACAGCGTCTGCCGGTAATCACGATGGTTGTGGGTTCGATTCTTACTCCGGGGAATGGTTATATTTAAAATATTTTAATTTCTTCGCTCTAGTATCTAAGAAAAGGCGCAGGCTTGAGTTCCGCCACTCAACGCGCAATCTCTCGACTTCAGGCGGAAAGCGGAGAACGGAGTTCTTTTACACTAGGTCTCTGTCTTTCGTGAAGCTGCATAACTGACACAACGTTTTTGGATTTAGGTTAGGTTAGGTTAGGTTAGAGTTTTGACTAGGTTACAGAGCATTAAGTTACATGCTTGTTTAAAATATTCTTGCAACGCGCAATGTTTCGGTGGTAAATTGAGAACGGAGTGTTTCGACACTTAAGTTCTTTCTTCCTATTTGATAAAAAAGGGGAAGCTACTAAAAAAAAGTAGAAAAGTGAAATATTATTACTTAACGATTATATTATTCTCTTCACGCTTTTGTGTCCAACTTTGTGTCGAACCACTACGTACTCCGCTTTCCGCATTTTGTAAGTCACTATAAAAGCTCTCTTTTATATTCTATTTCCGATAAAATAACTGAAACAAAATACAATTTTGGAACATTCTGTAATTGGTATGAATACATGTGCAGTGCGAATGTGAAAGCGGATTTCGTCACACGTCGAGTTAGTAAACATTGTTAGTCCTGTTTGCGAGTTTAGCTCAATCGCGATTTGTCTTTGACAGGAGAGCTTTTTGCTATTTTATTTTAGTTTTCTATTTTGCTGTCACTCTAGCTAAACTGTCGTGTGACAATTTTGTTTTTGGTTACAACTCTCTGGATTGTAATTTAAAGTTTTGCATGTAATATGTATACAAATAAAAACAATTGGAATGTCCGTATCCGTGTCCGATATTAAAATAACCGCTTTTTACTAAACGCATATGTGTACATATGTATACATGATGCATATACCAAAATAACATTTTTTACAGTTTTTGTCTGTCTGTCTGTTTAGTGAGGCTAATCTTTGGAACGGCAGACCCAATTTTACCGGTCTTACACTGACAGATAGCTGATGTTATAAAAAGTAACATTGGCTCCTCTCATTTTAGAACTTCATACAGACTAAGTCGCGGGACCAGCTAGTGTACTTGTATAGAGATTAAATATATAAATTTGTTATTAGAAGTTCATAATAAGTCTAGTATTGCTTTTTCTCTAAAGATTAATCTTTAATCTTAATTTTAAACGGGCTTAAACCCGTTTTATAACTAATTTGATCGAAGAATATTGTTCTACATTATTGTTGTTCTACATTATACTACTATTGTTGTTAACACTGCGCTGAGTCATAGGTAACCAACCAAGCCAAGGCACCAGAAAGGAGCAATGAAAATAATTTAAGTATAATCATTACCCCGAGTGGGAATCGATCACACACTCATCGCGTTATACCTTATTCCACTATGCCACAATAACCTCTAAAATCTAAACTTTTTCTTATTTATCTTCTTCTATATAAAACAACTAAAATACACACAGAAAATTAATAACAAAACACTTTAGTGATAAATGTTAGCACCTGTATAAAATATTTCAAGTAATTGAATAAGTACTCTTATTTGCAATTTAATATTGCAATTTAAAATCTATGAATCGATTAAAATGCATACTTCTAACATTGTCAGCATTGTTGTATTGGTTTTAATTTGATAGCCGGAGATATTGTGAAGAATAATAATTATAATCTAAAGTTAATAAATTTTAAATTTTATACCGTAGGTTTCTACGTGTTGTCGCTCCTACTTCGATTGCATGGAATTTATGACTTAACGTTCATTTCTATTTTTAAAATGTCATTAGATTAACGTTGCCGTGGCAGCTTCTGGAAGTTCTATGTTATTGTTTCCTTACTTCCTCAGGGTACCCACATGCCGAATTTCAGCTTTCTACGTCCAGTAGTGTCGGCTGTACAATGCTGTCACTCAATTAGTAACGTTTAAATAAAATATAAGTATCTAGAAATAACCTAGAGGTACACCACTCTATGCTCTCCGACCGTATAAAGGCATACATAATAAAAAGGGAAATACACATTTTCTATGAATATATAAACGAAAAGCTTACAAAAGTATGTTTTCATATTTAATGTTACAACATGATGAAATAAGCTAAGACCTTATACGTTCTGCCTTATATTTATTGGTAACAGATAAAAAATAGTGTTTACTCACTAACGTATTAATTTATTTGAACTTACGGCTTGTGTAACTAATTGCGAACGTCCTTTTTTAGAAGTTGGCTCGGATATAAATCTTTAACAGTCCGAGTAAAGTTGAGTATTTTATGATTATTTCTTGTTTTCCAAAGATAAATTATATATTGTTGTTTTTAATATATTTAATATTTTTAAGTAGGGTGTGATTTTACGTTCATATTGCTTTTTCCGCAGAGCCAAAGAGCACCTAAGGTCAAAACCACTTTCAGACCGACAATCAAACACTTCGAATAGAGTCATTGCGGGTGGAGTGGCTAACCTTAACGCCGCGTTTTGTTTTCCCAACCTTTAGTTACTCAACGGAGAACTAAACATATTTTGTTATTTAAATGTGACCATTACACCGCAATCGAAGGCACAACCAATTGCGTTTACAGTCAGACGCTGTACCACTCCGCTACCATGGCCTTTTATACACAAAAAACAAATAATAAAAAAAACTACTACTAACGTGAAAGACAAACGAAATATGAAATTTATGAACAAATCTTCACATTTTTTTTTCAATAGATCTCATTTCACAATAGTATGTATAAGAAAAAGCAAAACATTGACTTATAAACTATTTGAACCCACAAACCTAATTTGCGGTTATACTCCTAACAACTGTGCAAAAATATCGTCAATGATTATAATTTAATCCTTAACTCATAATATAACACACTTTATTACAAAACAACAACTAAAACCATTGCTTAAGCTAAATGAGTTACAGCAATACTAATACGCAATAAAAGTACGTTTGACGCATCTATGTAGGTTAATCTATGGCTGAGTAAGACCGTGCCATTCCGTTAGATTTACAACTCAGTCGACGTTTTAACGATAATACGCATTTACGACTATTTATACGTATTTACGTATATTTACGGGCGGCGGGAAAGGTCGCTTTAATTGCGGTATAAAATTCAATTTACAATCACTGATTTATGTTTGAGCGATACGTTATGTTGGTTATGATTTATAGCAAATGGAATGGGTTGAAGATTTTGTTGGTAATTGTTTGTTGGGTTTTGGACTGAGTGTGTCCTAAGGTTTTACTTGGTTGTATAATTTAGTAATACTTATTATTCGAGTATATTACTAAATGCTAATTATGATAAGTTACCATCATCTTAGACTCTAAAGCCATTGGTGCGCCTTGACCTGGTCTGGTAAATTACTTCAACCAGATTTGTTTTGGGTTTCCTACCCCCAACTATTTGCCTATTTACAAAATTTGCGGGCTTTTGCAGTCTTTCTTGTCGTGAGGAAGTACTCGCTCGATTGGAGACTCGGACGGGTTATGTATGTGGGCATCTGGACTGGCAGATTTAAGCTAGTGTCCACTAGCCAAGGCCAACCATCGCAACTTGGGTCTACCTCGGCTTTTTCGACCGTCATGGTTTCTCAGAATTATAATAAAAGGGTAAATAAAAAGAGAATTTAATGGGAGCCACTCTGTTTTATAATTTGTGGTTGAATCGACACAAACATTAGCTTACAAACTTAATCATAGGAATGAGAGTATTTTAAATATAAATATAGTCCCAAATGTAATTTTCTTCTTTCTTTCTAGATTAGTAAACTAAGTCAAATATGAGTTACTACCAAGTACTGAGTCGGAGTAGCTCGTATTTGACTTTGACTCTATGTTCAAAATGGTTAAAATCTTTTCGAAAAGAGTTCAAAGGGTTCAATCATTTTGAATATACAACTAACATGCACAGTGAGATCCATTTCAAAGCACTACAACGTGAAAATGCATAAATTGGATTTTAAAAATAATTAAAATATATACAAAGCATATACGATAATGCATTATCGTAAATCTTACAAATCTACTCTAAAATAGCATGGTATTTAATGGAAATACTCGCAGTTTGAAATTTTGCGTTTAACACTTAATCATGCGCTGACGCAATTAAATCGCATGTAGGTTTATTTGAAAGTAATGGCTCCAGATTTCCCGTATATCGTTTTGTTTATTTATTGTTACTATACTTCATACTACAAGTTCTATACATACTAAATGCAAGTGTAAAACTGAGTGTTTTAACATAAAGTCTAACTTGTATAACTTGTTAAAGGCTATAACGTTAAGAAGTCTATTTAAATATATTATTTATATAATATATTTAAATAGACATGAAACATTCCTAATTATCATTATTTTCTAATCGATGTTCCATAATAATTAAAAAGAGTTTTAAATATTGCATTGATGTCTTGACGCAGTGGGATAGTACTCGGGATCATAAGTATTATTACTTTTAATTCCCCACTCTGTCAAAGCTAAGACCGGTTCACCGGATTCAGCATGCAATGTTTCGATTTCGAGGCAGAAAATGGAGAACGGAGTGTCTTGGATCTGAAGTCTCTGAATATTTTACTATCTCTGAATATTTTCTGAGGCTAAAACATTTTAATTACATTTTGAATGAAGGCATTTCAAACTATACCTTATTCATTAATTCAAAGATGTACTCCTTTTTACTCTTTTTGTTATTTTATGTTAGACTCGATATTAATGATAACAGTATTTATATACCTACTGTTATCATTTACGCTTAAACGCTTATCCGTTTAAGCGTTTATATGAATAAACGCTTAAATGCTTATATACCTTCTTGAAGGCATTTTAAAATATTTATAAATTCTAAACGTAAGTTAAATGGGTAATGTTAGCCATATATTGTCGATTTGTGATGACTGTAGCGGAGTACAGTGAAATGGATATGGTATTAGTATATGATGTAAATATGAACACATAACGGTGCAGTGGAATAGCATTTGATTATAAACAAGACGGTTGAAGGTTCGATCCCTATTCGAAAACTTAATACTTTATGTTTAGATTATTTTAAATTTTGCGGCAAGCGGAGAGTAAAGCGTGTAGGTTCTTTCTTGCTTAAATATGAGAGGAAATATGTAAAGGTGATTTTTTTAATAAATATACGCTGCATGCAAATCTAATATTTTCGGCTTTTTTATTTATTTTGTAGCGTTAAAATGCTTTAGAAGAAATTGATGAAAAGGTTTTTTATAATCTTGTTTTTAATGTGTTTGCTGAAATGAAATTGATAAGAGAATATAATATACTTATATTTTAGCCAAAAAGAAATAATTAGAAACATTCTTAAATTCGTAAAAATATTGGTAATCAAGTAAAATATATTTCGATTTCTGTTTAGCATTTATTTTGTTTCAGCATATTACGCATAGAACGTCTGCTCTATATAGAACTTGTGAATCCTCTTTTTTCAACACTTCGCAATCTCGTAAAACAGAAAGTGGTGTATTTTCCATATTTCATTTTTCCATATTATTATTATAATTATGAAAAAGTACCAACCCCATATATTCGCACATTTACAAGCACCGGTACTCAAATAAGTTCCTGGCATGGCTGGTGCGACGGTCAGCTATTTTAATTGATATGTCTGTCATTTCACAGGCTTTCGATTACCACTAGTTAGACTCTTATGGCGAACTTCAATAACAAGTTTAGTTTTTATTTCCTGTCTATATTTCTCTTTATCAAAATCTCTTTTTGTGAAGTACGCGAACCAATGCAGAACATAATATTTTGTGTTTATATAGAGAAAACGATTTAAAAAAAATACCTTTAAACGTATTCAACTGAACTCATGCCAATTGTGCTAAAGCTGCATCTTATAAAGAAACGGTTCTTTCTAAACTATCACAATATATTATCTTATACATCGTGTTAATAAAATCAACTTAGCTTCGTTTTCTTCTCTCTCGCCAATATTATTTTTATGGTTGTTATAAAACTGAAGGGAAGTACTAAAAATTCTAATTAAAAAATCAAAAACGTCCATCCACCTAATCAAGATAAAACAAAAAAAAAAATTATAAAATGTCAACAAACAAAAACAAAAATAAATGTTCAACAAGAAATTTACAAAATTTCTTTTCCCAAATTTTGACTCAAAAACGATGCTCATTTCTCCAAACAAGATACTTGCTCAAACATGACACAACCTTCCTTCTGGTAGGGAACATGAAAAGTTTTTTCAGAGGAAGAACAGAAGCAGCCCCACAGAATCCTAGATTCTAGAACCGATCAACATCATCTCTCTGATACAGTGGTACTAAAACAGAAAACCCATAAGATCCTGATCCCCTCCTTCTAAACCTGGCAAAGTTTTCCTGGTGGAACCTGGAGGAGTAAGATATTTTTAGAAAACTCAGAGAAATAGTAATCAAAGAGAGTACAAACTTCCAAGAAAATTGACTCAGAAAATCTTTTGAATAAGACTTCCCTAGCAAAAAAGCTTAATGGATGGCTAAAACCTGATCTCCGAAAACCATAAGAATGCCCTTCTGAGAGAATCAACTCCGAATCCAAAAGATATGCTTTTCAATGAATGAATAGGTAACTTTGCTTCATTTTCCTCACTTTTGGGAAGTAACAATACTGGCTATGAAAAACTAGTAATAGAAACAGAAAAGGCTGAAAAGAAAGTCCCCATGGTGCGGAATTCACTTCCTCTGAAGAAACCACAGATTTTTCATTCCTGAACTCCATGCTTCCTGAATCCTGACTCAGGTTTTCTTCTAAATCAGTTGGAGAACCTGAGGTTCCTCGAAGGGAGACCCCAGCCATCTTCCTTTCCGTAATTAACTCCCTCCACCTATAGCCATTCTTAGCTTCTTCTTCCACCCAAGCTCCTAAATTGAAGGCACATGAGTTAAACATATAGCGAGGTTTTCAAGAATCTAGCTACAACTTCCTGATGCTTAGATGTAGAAATAAAGGAAAATGAAGGTGTGAACATAAACTGGTCTGACCCCACTAGGGACAGGATATATATTATATTTAAATTTATTTTCTATTTCTATCAAAGTTACAGTAAAGTGCGGTACGCTCTGCCACTCAATACGGTATGTCTCAGATTCGGGTAGAAGGTGGACTATGTCTTCACACTAAGTTTTTTCAGACTATCATACTATGCGGGAAAAGCGTGAAGATGAAGAAAGCCATTAAAATTAATTTTATATTTTTTTCTGATCTATTTGCCTCCTAACAATAGCATACAACAAATACCAATAACACAAAAAGCTCCATTAATCCTTAACACACAATCGTACAACTAAGATATTTCTTATAATAAATTTCATAAAGCTCCACACATAAACATAAAGTTGAACAGAAAAGAGCAACCGTTTGGATCGTCCACGTTATAATTATCATTTAAATTATACCAACCGCTTTAAAAGTTGACAGTTGACAAATGTAATGACGATAGAGGGGCCGGTGACAGCGCTTTGAGAATTTTTATATCCTCATATCCAATGTTTTATATGAACGTGTCAACTCCTCCTTACTTTGTAGCTTACAATACTCGTTTTCTAGAAGAAAAGCTTTAAAAATATAAGCTATACAGTTCAAAATACCAATTTCCAGCATTAAATAACAACTTGTATATTTTTATACTGTCGTACATGAAAACAATGTTAATAATGCTAGTATTTTCCTATTATATATCTTTTAATATGTAGGCGGTAAGGTTGAAATTTTAATGGCAAGTGATTTTTAAGATTTCTGTTTTACAGCAACGTTGTCAATGCCTTAGTCGTAAAGGCGAGTCGATACCTAATTGCGCGTATAGATATCGCTCTATTTAATTTCCATTTGGTTAGTTGATTGGTATATTTTATACTGTCTTTATTGTTATGAATTGCTTTACATGTTCGAGTTTTTGCTGTATTGTATTTATAATATACTACATATTGTTTTGTGGAAGGTTTTTTAGTAAAAAATAATAAATTACTAGCGACCCGCTCGTAGCTTCGTCTGCGTAACCTACCCGACTAAACTATTTAGTTTATTCGCCGGCCCGCGTTCTCACTTAAATCACAAACTTTGCTTAACTTTATAATGTTAAGGGA